>OX101790.1:24657039-24726312 GCA_944452715.1 Ophion slaviceki | reverse complement strand
GTTGATAGTCAACGATTTGTCTCATTAATTTATTGCCCTTACTCTGAAAAAACGATGTTTTAATGAAAATATCAAGAGGAGCAGAGGTACTCAATTGAATTTTTAACACATTAGAATTTTTCGGAATTCTTATTCGAAGTATTTTTTATTAAAAAATAATATTTACAGTGATATTTCAATATTTACACCTCTCCCACGATGACTTTTTTATTCCACCAATATTTCGTTGGAGCCTCAATTACGGCCGCAACCAAAAATAGCGGTACAAAGAAAGTGTATCGGCAAAACGATGCCGGCTTTTTTTAAACCTGCCGTTTTTTCAAAAAAAAATTATATAGCTCGGCGAAAAAAATCGCAATTTCTTTTTTAACCGAAACTAAAGCTAACGGTGTCCGTTTCAAAGATCTTATCCCTAAATAGTGAAATTACTATTTTTCGAAGTCCAGCGCGCGATTTGCAAGGTGCAAAAATCGTGAAAAATCGGCATGTTGAAAATGACGTACCGGGTTAAAAAAAATCGCAAAAATGAAAATTAAACGGCAAAATTAAGCTGACTTTGTCCGCTTCGAAACCCTGTTTGGTAAATTGGTTTACGATTTTTTTTCACCGAGATATTCGATGTTTTGTCCGGATAGAAAACTTATAGGGTGCCTAATGCTTTTGATCAAGGCTGTATATATATATATATATATATATATATATATATATATATATATATATATACATATTGGATTCCCGGTCGAGCTTCCTCGCGTGGTCGACCTCCGCGACGTTGTTCGTCGTACAGCGCTTTTACCGGCGGCCGCACACGGACTTCGTGACTCAGGGATCACCGAAGAATGCATTATTGTCGCATTGCACACACATACACAACCGAGAGAGACGGGCACGACAGACCCTGAATTCTACCGGTCAACGTGTGCGCGTTTCTGTCCCCGTCGCGCTCGTACAGCTTCTGCTTTTGCCGTTTTGGATGCGCGCCTCATTTGAATGCGGCACGAGTGGCCCGCGCGATCCGCCTTCTCATCGAAGAAGATCCGTCGTACCGTATGCGCCATCCGTATACACGTACGTACAGCCCCTCCGAATATGGTTATAAGGGGCATATTTACGCGAAGAACTACGCACGGATGCATATATGTATATATTAGGGTGTGATGAGAAGAGACGAGAAGAAAACAACGATTATCTCTCTTTGGCCCTTTGCGAGCCATCTTGCTACGTATAAGAAAAATCCATGCGAAATTTCAACTCTCCGAATGGAGCTGGCGCTGGATACCCGTTTTTTCCCCACGCTTGATTTACAGGTAAAATTTGCTCTTCGTACCTGACAACTTGACGGGTGCGATTCACATTAGCACGGGGCCCGAACAAACGGGTAGATTTTCCGTATTTTGTTTTCGGTCAGAGTGGGCGACCTCAATCTTAACGCGGTCCTCTAGTTTCTCGGCTGTTTTTTTACGGCTTTCTCAATAATTTTTTACGGGCAAAGCATCGAAATAATCAATCTCATTGTTTTTGCATAATCTTTATTAACATTTAAATAAGCTTTACAAATTTTTTGAAGTCAAAATATATAATAGAATAACAGTTATAGTGGCCGACAGGAAGACATCAAGTAAAAGAGGTGCTTGACCGTGACCAAGATTGCGGCTGTTCTGCTTATCTGAAATCAAAAAACCAAACGGCATTTTAATCTTCATATTTAAGACTAGCGATTGAACTAGAGTGAATTCTAAATTACAAAAATTGACTTTTTTATACACTTTTGAAAATTACATTCTATTTTTTACTCATTTTTTCTTAAGTTTTTCGCTCGTACAAAAAAAACTATCGAAGCAATCATGATAATCCTAGTTCAATTGCTGGCTTATAACATATTAAAGATGCTGTATAAATTTGAACAAGATCGGTGCAGTAGTTTCTGAAATATCGTGGTCACCGTTTCGAAAAATGGTGTTTCGAGAAAAACGCGTTTGAAAGTATACCTGCTCCGTATACCTGCTCCGTATACCTGCTCCGTTCCAAGGCCGTAACTTGTGAACCACTTCGAATATCGAAAAATCCTTTGGCACACATTTTCGACACATGTTGTAGATGTGATTTAAAAAAAAAATCGATTTTTTCGACCCAAGAAACTAGAGGACCGCCTTAACAGAATATGCTCAATTTTTCAAATACTTACAAAAATAACATATCCAGATCCTTGCACGGTTGCCTATCAAACGCATAGAAAGAAAAAAAATAGTTTTTCCTATAGCTGCATGATTTTCCTACTTAAGAAGGTTGGAGGGTGCGCCACAACCGAAGATTAAATTTGAAGACATATACATGTTATTGTCTAGAATATACTGACTCTTTACGAATTTTTTCAATTTTTTTTCACCACAAAACACTAAAGATAATATATAGTTTGAGGTTTGTAATTTTACGTGCGGTTAGATGGGCAAGACGTTCACGCTACGGGTGATGTCATTTTTTTTGGATATCCAGCACCAAGATAAACCATTTCTAACAACGGATTAACACAAACCGAACTTTTGTAAACATTTAGGAAAAAACCTTCCCCATCTTGCCGATCGTAAGACATCGTTATGAATGGATAATCCTGCAACTGTCGATAGGTCAGATCATGTCCTACTATATGCTGGAACTTCAGTTCAGTAAAATACCGACGGTTTTAGAGATTTTGGGCTTTATGTTATTTTTTTAATCATCTGCTTTTGGTTTTTCGCATGCCATTTATACAAATTACATGAATCGACAATATCTAAGCAACTTTTTCAAGTAATTGGCACGATATGCGTAGTACATTTTTTTTTCACCACAGGCTATCAAAGTCAGACGTTCGAGTTGGTTTGTATGGACATTCTGCATAAGATCTTTTTTCATGAACTTTCCTTAACATTTAAGGTTAAAAAGAAGACTTTTCTAGATAAAACAAATACCGAAGCGTATTTTTAAAAAACGGGTTAAGAAATGTTATCATCTGTAGCAATGGCAAGCGAAAAACCAAAAGCAGATTATGTTTACCTCGAAAACCGTGGGACTTTTACTAAACTGAAATTCCAGCATATAGTAGCCCATGATCCGATCTACCAACAGTTGCAGGATTATCCATTCATAATAGGACACCCTGTATATTCAATATTGAACCATCAAGGTTTGATGAAAGATTACGAATTTTCGCTGGCGGATGAAGAACGTTGCTGCCAACCTCAATGTCCGCGAAGTTGCCGACAACACTCAATATTAATCAATGATAATAATAAATAATCTCGTGGCGTAAAGGTAAATAGGCATGCTTATAAATTACTCAAAATTTCATTCTGAATTGTATAAAACATTCGCTGGCGCACTTTCTCCTTAAGAATCATCGATAATGTTATACTCTTTCAAGCTGGTAGTAACACCAAAATTTTTCCTATTTACGTAATAAGAAGATAAAAATGCGTAACTTTGCCTGTAAATTATATATTTTATGAAAAATTTGCATTTACAGAATAAATCTATACCGCGGATGCATTTTTTTGAGGTTCATTGAGAAAAAGTTCATAAACCGTCATTTGACGCAACTGGACTGCTCCAACTTCCTTAATGATATTGTTTCAAGAGGTAAAAGACGAATTTGTGCATTTTTTCTACGCACCCCAATAAACACACACACACACGCGCACATATATATATATATATATATATATATATATATATATATATATATATATATATATATATATATGCGAAGATAGTACGCGAAGAAACGGCAGTAAAGGAGATCGAAGCGAAGACGAATATCCCACGGCATCTCGCGCGAGATTACAGGCCCAGTAATTAGTATATTGAGCGGTAATTAATATATTGGCCCGGTCGCCTCGAGACCGCGTGCGCGCGCGTAACATGTTATTACGAGGATATGCAAGCTCGTGCGGACCGCAGCTAATGTGTATGAAATCTACACGCACACAGATCCCGTATTTTATATATGCGAAACGGTTCGACTTTCTTTTTTCCTGGCGACAGCGACCCGCTGCTTCGCTTGACACACATATACTACACATGTTTATACGCATAGCCGTGCATACGCTGTATATGCACGGCCGGCCAGCATCCGGTCGTCAATTTCGGGCGCGCGGTGAGAAACCGCGTCGGACGATTTTTTCTCTCCGCCCCCGATTTATTCCTCCTCGTCTATATATATATATATATATATATATATATATATATATATATATATATATTAGGGTGTGCGGAAAAAAAATCGATATTTTTTTTTCGGTTGCATCCACCAAAAAAAGGTGAATTAAGGTAAAAAGAGAAGAATCCTCGAAGGAGAGCTCGAACAAAAATTATTTCGAACGGCGCATTGCATTTGAATACTTTCCATAAGAATAACACAGGAAAATATTGGCACTTCTGAACGTCGTAGTAAAACTCTTCAGGAAAAAATCTCACAAAAATGTCAATAAGATATTCTGATAGAGAATTGAATTCCCTACAAAAAAAGTTCCTACGAACAATTAGCTTAGAACAACCGTTCAAGTGGTATCGCTGTCTGAAATTAAATTTCATTATTTAAGCGGCGTGCGCGCCATAGCACACGCTGCCACCTGGCGGCAGCATGCGGTAGCTCGTAGTGCAAAATTACAAGCTTCACACTAGCGCCACGAACGGGAAACCGCGACATTTTTCGCCCATTTTGGCCCCAAATCAAGATCTGTCACTGCTACAAAATTTCATTCGTTATTGCGAAGTGAATCCTGTAGTAGGGGAGGCTGCCTCGAAAAAATTAGCCAGTCACTTGTGGTACTTTAACGAGAAAATTGTTGCTTTATCGTTTTTCGACAATGCTGTGCCGATAAGTGTGAAGGCAAAAATGGTACAAGCCCTGCAATCTCGAGAAAAAACCAAAAATCCTTCCGAGTGAATCATTAAAAAAAAATGATTGGGAAGTGTTGCTGAAAAAAGACATGAGCGATTTCGTTACTCAAGAATCCTTCTTTCTTTTCCAGCAATTCAATTTACCTCGTGATTTTTGGAGAGTAAATATTGAATTATGGCCGGAAAATTCCACTTATTTGAGTTGCTCAGATTTTTTTTTTAATCCAAAAGTCGTTAATAACGTAGCCGAACGAGGTGTCACTTTGATAGAAGCATATAACGGTTCATTACCAAAAAGCGAAGAGCAGCTACAATATTTATTGGGTGTAGTGCAAAATCATCGACAGAAATACCCTAATTGCAACAAACAGACTCTTAAAAAAAGGAACGATAATTATCAACGATTATAATGTAAAAACAAATTATTTTTTCTTATTAAACCAAATTCATTGAATAAAACTTTTCGAAACACGATCAATGATGGACCTCGTTTCTTTTATATTTCTTGTTGCACTTGATTCTTTTTTGTATCAGAGAAGTATTTTGAGAACGATTCCATGCAAATTGTATGTTAGAGCAGAACATTCTCTACAAAAAAACCCAAAAAGTTTTTTCGTATAGCGAAAAATTCGTTTTTTACAGCCTTTTGAATTTTTTTTTTATCAATTCAATTTCAGACAGCGATTTCACTTGAACGGTTGTTCTAAGCTAATTTTTCGTAAAAACTTTTTTGTTGCAAATTCGATTCTCCATGAGAATATGTTAATGACATCTTTGTGCGATTTTTTTCTGACGAGTTGCACTACCACATTTAGAAATCTCAATATTTTCCTGGGTTATTCTTATGGAAAATATTCAAATGCAATGCGCCATTCGAAATAATTTTTTTTCGAGCTCTCCTTCGAGGTTTCTTCATTTTTTACCTTAATTCACCTTTTTTTGATGGATGCAACCGAAAAAAAAAGTATCGATTTTTTTCCGCACACCCTAATATATATATATATATATTTACACGCATATGCATAACTCGCTCTTTGCCGCGAGTGCGTATCGAATTTCACGACGAATCTCGGTCATCTTCGCCCCCCGAAAACCTCCGTGACTTTATTATTCGACTTTTCCCGCGATATGCCCCGACTCTGCATCGCCATCGACCCAGGACTTGATTTTTCGTGCTTGTTCTTTTTCCGAGTGAATCAGGTGACATCGTTTCGCTTCTATATGAAAAAATAAATTTATTTATTTAATTGTTCATGCGAGAAATGCAATAGAGTGATTCGCCACGAGGCCTCGGTCTCTCGACATTGCTCCGCTTACTTTTTCCTTTGACAACGTGCAAAGGGGGAAGGGACACGCAGAGTTTAGCGGGCAATGAATATTTAGCTTCACCTCGTCGAGTCCGTACTCTCTCGCGTCTGTGTATAATCCCGAGACGGCGAGTATATTTATTCCCGATCGCCGGGTTTTATATCACCCGTTGCCCGTGAAGGAGGACCCCTCGGCGCTACCAAGCCTATTATATACGTGCACGCGTATGAGTGCGGGATATTGGTCGGCTTCGTCCTCAAAGACGTTTATCAACGGTCAACTCACTGTCGTGTACTTGTTTTGTTTGTTTACAAGCTTTTGTTTAACTTGACTTTCTGTGAGATGAAAAACGGAAAATCGATATTTTATCCACTTCCCGGCTACCTGGGACTTGGAAATTTTGTAAACATGCATGTCAAAGGTGACAATGCATGATTCAACTTAAAAAAAAATCCATAACATTTTTAACTTTTCATGTAAAATTATCGATATTTTCGATATTAAAATTATCTTTTCGATTATCTAAATTATATTTTCGATATTAACATTATCGATATTATCGATATTTTATCCACTTCCCGGCTACTTGGGGCATGGAAATTTTGTAAACATGCATGTCAAAGGTGACAATGCATGATTCAACTTAAAAAAAAATCCATAACATTTTTAACTTTTCATGTAAAATTAGCGATATCTAATCGTCCATATACAATCTCACTAATACATACAAACAAATTCGTAGCTGACTGTGTTTGTATGTGAAAAGTTTATATGCAGCAATTAGTCGTAAGTTCAATCCCAAATGCAGTCTTTGTTATTTTTTACAAGCATTCCATGTCCCTAACGTACAAACTCGTAAACTAGTAAACTAGTAGTAACAACTAACTAGTAAAATCAATTAAAGGCTAGTACAGTAGAAAGTAATTTAAATGTGAAAAAAATATTTAACAAAAAAGCTTTTATTTAATGTACTGAAAAGTAGAAAACCATTTTTTTGTACCAAGTCACCTATATATGACTGCGAATAAAAGCTTGGGGCGCTGAACATTTAGAGATATAATCTTTAATTTACATCAATCGGCTGACATATCAAGTGTATCCAATTTACTGTAAAACTACCTTAGATTTCTTAAATAAAAAACCTCCAACTGACATGAGTATAAACGTGTGATGATATTTTTTTCTCTGAATACTGTAGTGCCAAATTGAATACGGTTAAGGGGAGGGTAGGGGTTTGCACTTTTGAAAAATCGATTTTTTTGTCTTTTATTATAGTTAAACATCTCAAGAATATAATCCAAAAATTTCAAGTCAATCACAGCAAAATTCTCGAAGTTATTGACTATTTAGTCCCGCTCCTCTAACACTGTAGCTCCGACTTCTCTAAACTTCAAACGCGTTTTTCTCGAAACCACTTTTTCAAAGTCCGTGTTCACTGCCATTTGAAAACTACATGACCGATTTATTTCAAACTTGGTACACACTTTCTACATATAAAATACCTCCCCCCAACGATTAGCTTGCGATTTTTTTTAACATTGAGGTGGTTTTCCACCCCAAAATGGCGGAATTTTTCGTGAAAAATAGCACTTTTCACTTTCCAGGACCACCAAAAATTTAGAAATGAAAACAAAAATTATCAAAGTCCGCTGTGGGGAGGATTTGATGATACTTTGACTAAATTTTAATGGTACTTGATTTCAGATAATTTCTTGCTGAGATACAGTGAACACCGCAAATTGTGTTTTTCCAAATCCGTTCTTGGAAAAGCTTTGTCACCGGCTTGTTTGTGCATATTTTCGCGTACAAATTTCACGGAATGTTCTTGAAATAACACTTAACAATGTACAAAATGTTTCAATAAATTTACTCTATCCATATAGATGAAAAAAATTCGCAAAAAAGTGTTTTTTTTCACGCTGAAACCCCTACCCTCCCCTTAATGAAACTGAATTAGGGGGAGGGTAGGGGTTTATTGAACATTTAAAAAGTTGAGCGCCTCAAGCTTTTATTTATAGTCACATATATGCGACTTGGTAAAAAAAAATTATTTTCTATTTTTTATAATACATTAAGGGGGGATTGTCTTTTTTTTTCGCAAAATTTACCGCTTTTTGGGAATTTTTTTGTGAAGAAAGTATACAACGGAAAACTTGTGAAACTTGGCATATAGTTTTATTGATCTGTTTACTACATACAAAAAAAATTTAAACAATTTCATCAAAAAATCCGCCTCCCACCCCCCTCGACGCGCGATGATCCTTTTTTGATGGTGTGCACAATTTCTCAAAAACTATTCAACCGATTGCCTTCAAATTTGGACAGAATGTTCAGCTGACATCTTTTTATCGTTTGATAAAGCAAAAAAGCAATACGTTTAATAGTTTTTTATTTATAACAAAAAATCGATCAATTTTTTTCGAAAAATCGATACTTCAAGTTCAAAACGTCATCAAATCGTCAATTTTTTTTCCCCTTCATCGAACGATAGCTATATGTGTCTAAAGTAAAATGCTTTTTGGGTTTTTGTTGCAGGATGAACGTAAAGGCTGTAATCGTGCACACCATCAAAAAAGGACCATCGCGCGTCGAGGGGGGTGGGAGGCGGATTTTCGATGAAATTGTTTAAAAAATTTTTTGTATGTAGTAAACAGATCAATAAAACTATATGCCAAGTTTCACAAGTTTTCAGGTTGTATACTTTCTTCACAAAAAAATTCCCAAAAAGCGGTAAATTTTGCGAAAAAAAAGACAATCCCCCCTTAAATAAAAGCTTGTTCAAAAAACAATTTTTTTACATATATTTCTCCTTCTCCCTCACCATCAATTACGACCCGTTACACTTTTAAGCCGTTGACAAATGTTCAAATTTCTTTCCAACATTCCTTGCTGTGGACAATTCAGTGAATACGGCTTGCGGAAACAAACTGCACTGGCAAAACAAATTCATTTAAATAGGATCTATTTAAATCAAATGGGTTTTGTTCTTTGCTCACGGCTTACTACGATCAAATTTGTTTCAAATAAATATTTTTATTTGTCGGAGCTATTCTTTCTTAATATTAAGTATATTCAAATGAAATAAACAGATTCGATTCAAAGAAATCTCTGTTTGCTTACAATATACACTGCGAATCTAAGTGTGCTATTTGCGTAGAATATTTCATAAATGCAAAATAAAATGAGATACTCAATTTAGAGTTGTACCACAATGATTTTGTATCATAATTTGTCATACTCTGACCATCTGGAATAATTTTAATTGAAGACAATATTTCCTTTACATGTGGAATCGAACCTAAAGCCTACCTACCTACCTATAGCTACGCACGCTGCCCCTACGGTCCCAAGTGTTTGTAGCATCTTAGTCGCAGATATGGCATGAGAGACCAAATGAATTCCTATAATTATTTGTTAAATCATATTAAATATATCAATTAGTTCATTTCATTGTGATAATTAAAGAGTTTTATCGAATATCATGCTATAGATTTTTTAAACATAACCTATATACGTAACCCCCCCAGGTGTGTGATTCAGTATAGACAGACCCTAAATTCAATCAAATAGAGAAATCTTTGACTCTACGAAAATTCTAATTAATTTAAATTAAAAAAATTAAATAACTACATTGAGTGGATTCAACTAAATGGTTTTTTAAACGGATGAAACCGAATCACAGATTTTTCAGGAAAAAATAGAATTTTTAGTTATTAGACGATATCAAGTAGATATTTATTTGAATGAATAAATACATTTTTAATTAAATCATTCCAACAGGAAAAATTTGATTATACGAAAGATCTAGCTAATTTAAATTTAAAAAAAATCAAATAGACGCATCTAGTTAAGGGGCCAGTCCACTTTGAACATTTTCAAAAATCGAAAGCAAGCAAGACTTGAAGAAATCGACGATGATGAGCAATCAGAAGGGATTTTGTACCGTGCAGGAATTGCTGATTGAGTTTAGGTAAGAGTTTTTCATAGTATAAACTTCAAACGCGTTTTTCTCGAAACAACGTTTTCGAAATCTAGCTCCATCGTATCTCTACAACTAATAAACCGATTCTCTTGACATTTGAACCACACATTGTAAACATGATTCGCAACAAGATGACCCTCGATGGTTTTAAAATTTTGATTTTTACTATTTTTTGTGATAAACTTCGAAAAAACGCGTTTTTTTAACTTTTTTTCGTTTATCATCTGCCATTTTTTTATTTTTTGATAAAACTTTACATCCGAGGGTCATTTTGTAGCTGGTGTCATACTGAATCTAATGGACTTTGTATTTTTGTTTCAGACAAGCCGTTGCCGAGAAGTGATGGAGCTACCTAGCCCACCTATTTTTGAGGCGTTACGTTAAGGTAGTACCTCCACAGAAGAGTTGAATTAAGAAATGGTTGAAATTTGACATATATGTTATTCAATACATTATCCAAACATCTATGCAATTTGAATAAGTTTGACCACCCCAAACCTGAGATATTTACACTTAAAGTTGGCTTGGTTTACACGCAACAGATGCGTTATGATTGGCAAACAGAGCATCATTAATTTTACCGTCAAAACTAAAATTAAGAAATTGATAAAAAACGAGAATAAGCTAGAGTAAGATATCACGAATAATGTGAAAAAAAATGAGAATGATTCACCATCTAGTTTCCAAGATATAACCATGAAAAGCCCTCACAATTTTAGTGCAAAGCCTGGCAAAGCCTGGCAAAGCCTGGGAAAAAAACAATTGGGGCAAAGTCTGGACAATCCCAGCAAAAAGTTTACTGGCAATGGTAGATCAAAAACACAATATAAAATATATTTTACGGCAATAAATGATATCCATCGCATTATCTACTAGTATCGAGTCAATATTGCGTAGTTTTTAATTTTATTTATTACTATTTAAACCAATTATCAATCTATTAAACATGAACATGGTATGTAAACTTTTGGTTGAGATTTTCGCAGAGGAACTACCTTAAACTATAGTTTTTGTACTTAAAAATAAATAAAAATGAATTAATTTTTTAAAATGTATTTCAAGACTTTATTTATCAAGCCCAACAACTTTTATATTCATATCTTTTATGAAATCCTTTTATGAAAATAGACGTTTTCCCGTGGCTCCAAAGTGGACTGACCCCTTAATATCAATAGAATTTTTCTGTCAGTGTGGTAAATTACAGCTAGTTAATACAAATTTAAGAAATTTTAATGGACCCATTTGTTCTCTACTACCTACTATTCAACGTTTTTTACGACCAACTTTATTTTACTCAACGGTGTTGAATAGCTCTTAAATTCGACGAGTCAATATATTTCAAATAAATCTTGGAAAGAGTAGAATTTTTTGTGAACGTTGATTTTACGATAATCTTCAAATAAAAGAATAACGAACCGGAGTAATTCAGTTAATTTCGATAAATCATTCCGATCGAGTGCATGTCGATTGGTATGCGCTCGAACTCAATCGGGTAGCTATAGGCAGACTTTGGGAGGAGAAATCCCGAGTTTCCCAGCACTCGCGCGATACATATAGACGTGTATGGATGCGCGCGCGTGTACTATCCCATGTACGCGTACACGGGAGAGTTTGCGTTGCGGGAAAAAGTCAATCGCAACTCCGTATGGCAAGTTGGCATGGTATAGGTGTATATATCGTGACTATACGCGGTCCAACAGCTGTTACGCTACGTATGCTCGCGCCCCGTCGAGCAAGCCGGACCGATCGCCTATCCGAAGGCCCCTCTCTCTCTCTCTCTCTCTCTCTCTCTCTCTCTCTCTCTCTCTCTCTCTCTCTCGCTCACTCGTGAAAAGTCGCGGGAATCAAGTTATGCTCATGATCCAACGCGGCGGAGGCGCGGTGTGATCTATCGCGCTCCGATCGAGGGAACCCCGTCGACTCCGTCAACACACACACACACGTGCCGTATACGTACGTGCATATTGTATATATGTGTGTGTTTACGAAGCCTTTAAACGGGCCGGGGATTTATCAAGGGCGAGGTGAGCGCCTTCGTATACTTATTTCGCAAGGTGAGAATCGCTAAAGTATAAATGATTCGGGCGCGTTCCACTCGTGTATACTCGCAGTGTGAAACTATGCAGCGACGACGACGGGAACGGAAAATTATTTTTTTCAATCATTAACAATATTGACGCATGAGGTAAACCGACCAGTGACTGGACAAAAGCTGATTTATACTCAGTCAGCGAAGCATGTGAATAGTCGATAAAAAGTCGAATTACTATAATTTAGCAAAAAAATCGCAGCTATTGTTAAAATCGATTTCTCAGTTTAAGGGGTGAGGCCATAGCAGAATTTTCAAAAAATCGATTTTTTTCTCGCTAAAACGGTGCTTTATCGTCATAAAAATAAGTTACTATTCGATTTGTAGCAAGACGTTTTTTTTTCCACCGGCTTTCAGCGTATAACGCAAACCCACCTCTGGCACGGCCATAAAGTATTTAAGGCGTTACCCCCACTTGTAGCGCAAAAAAGGCCTTTTTCATGAATTTTTTTACAGAAAACTACAAAACTTTTTTAATCGATCAATATACCATCTTAAAGAACACATCTTGAAGAACTTTCAGTAATTTTTTGATTGAAAAATATTACATTGTTTAGTGGCAAATGGCCGTCATTGAAATAATGTCTTTATATACACGGTTTGCGGTGACCAACATTGCGGCGAAGTGGATCATCTGAAAAAAAAATGCGGATGGATTTAGTCAAATATAAGTATAAACTAGTCTTTAATCGAAGGATTTTAAAAAATATTCATTTTTCACAAAATGGCGGACAGTCAAAGTTAATGGTTCGATTTTAACGAAAAAAAACGGCCGTTTTTTGGCTATAAAACGGCCATTTTTTTTTCGAAAAAATAAAAATCGAACGATTAAAGTCTACATTTTTATGTATTAAATAAGCCTGAAAAATTTCAAGAAGATCGGTTCAGTAGTGTTCGAGTAATCTTGGCCACCGACTTCAGAAATGCCATTTTGAGAAAAACGCGTTTAAAGTTTCAATTTCAGTTTACACGAAGAAAATATTTTTTTTTGTAAACTTACATAGAGTCATCTATTCCGGGCCCATACAGAAGTATGGGCCCGGATACTTATACGTCAAAAAAATGCAATAAAAAAATCGATTTTTTCAAAATCGCAAGTGGGGGTAACCCCTTAAAACTTTAAATGCGTTTTTTTCGAAACAGCTTTTTTCCAATTGGCGTGACATATAACTTCAACAATTTTCACTCGATTTACTTCAAATGTAAAAGTTATGTTCCTAATTGCATTTCGCAGAGAAGTACGTACGGAATTTCTGATTAATCGAAAACTTCTCATTTTATGAGCACTTTTATACGAAATTTTTCACTGAAAATTCATTCAAATACCTACAACTTTTGAATAAAACAATATTTTTTAAATTCCGTGCGTACTTCTCTAGGTATTCTAATGTCGATTGACAAGAATTTTTGTTTTTTTTTGTTCTAGGTAAAAAATTGTGGATGCTAAATGTCACGCCGCGAAGCCTAAAAAAAGATAACAAAAGAAAATATTGATAGTCGGCCATTTTGTACATTGAAAAAAAAAATATTTTTTCTGACAACTTGATATCCGTATTAAATGGATGTGTAAGTAATTTTATGAGTGAATCACTTTTTCATACGAAAAAAAATTATTAAAGTCGCACATGATTTTGTACCCGTTATTGTGGACTAACCCCTTAATATCGAATTTTAACGCTACACGGAATTTTCCTAGTTTGTGGTACTTGCACACCGCACAACTTAGTTATACAGCTGTGCACAGTAGGTGTCGAAAACGCGAAAACAATAGTTTTTATAAGTTTTGACTGTAAGTATTACTTTTATAACCTGAGAAAGAATCAATGTTTGATTTTTTGCAAAATTTCGAAATAAATTCGTAATAGTAGGTCAGAATTAGACGTTTATTCGGTGGTGCTGTATTCTAACCTCTTTCCAGTGAATCGACATATGGGGTCTGTTTAGATAATTCTCAAAGTAGAGTAAACAATTTAGCTGATTTGCTCAAAATTGCTGAATTAATTATTGTTAAGATATGACAATTTATATTTCATGAAATGCCATAAAATCAACTCATTTTTTTTTTTTTTTTTTGAAAAACTTAATTTTCTATTTCTCTGTCGAAATAAACTTTGGTAGATTTTTTTTTAGAATTAAGATGCATAGAAGCTTTGTGTATTTTCTACGAAATCGTAATAACGAATATAATACTCATATCTATTAAAATATTATCATTTTTGCGCAACACAATGATCGCCGAATCAAGCATTTAATACAAATAAATCGTTTGGCTTGGCAGCGAGCGTCCATTTACTGGTCATTTCGTTAATTCACTGGCGATTAGGTCATTTCACTACTTATCTATCAATTTCTTTAATATTATTCGTTGCAATTACTTCGAATAATTTTCCTGCCATCAGAACAATATCTTTTGGTAGCTATAGCCATTGAAAAATTCCTTTTGATAATACTTCCATTTCACAGTCTATTTGAGTCCTACAGTTTCGTTATTCGTCCATTCACTGGTCGGTTTACCCTATTTGAGGAGCTGGCGAACAAAACCGGACCTGTCCATGAATTACTTTCTCACAGGAGGGGTCAAAAGTCAAAATAACCAAATAGCTGAGTTCGAATTTTTGAGCTTTAATTTATGGAGACTATAAAAATGTAAGTCTGGAGCTGGCTTCAATTTAATAAAAACACAAACTAGCATGTGTTTATTTTTATTTTTACTTTGGACAAGTCCGGTTTCGAATGAAAATGGCGGACAACTCCGCTTTTGAATAGACGTCGTATGGACATATCCGGTTATGAAACTTTCTAAATACAAGAAAAAATGTTTAAACCACGTTTTTAAAACGGAGTAGAAGGTATAAAATAATATATCCCAGCCCCGTACAGATTTGAAACCCAACACAGACTCCTAACCCCATACCGATTGTCCTGAAAATTTGTGATTGTGAATTTTTAAGAGCTACGAAAGTACTTGTAAGATTTAAAACGAAAAACGTGGGGCGCATGCAATAGATAATTTGTGCATAAATAGTTCACCTAAGTCACTAACAATTTTCCCACGTTTTTCATTTTAATTCTTACAAATATTTGCATAGCTGTCAAAAATTAGCAATGACAAATGTTGAGGACAATCGGTATGGGGTTGGGAATCTGTATTGGGTTACAAATCTGTATGGGGCTAGGAGAAATTATTTTATACTTTTTTTAATCTGTTTTAAAAACGTGGTTAAAATTTTATTTTTTATTTCAGTGATTTTTTTTCTGCTTTTTAGTCTTGTGTGTCGGAAATTTTCATTTTTCATCATTTTCACTATTCTTATCTAATATTATTTTATTTATTCAAAAAAATTCTCCTTCTAAGCCATGGACATGTCCGTTTCTACTTGGAAAGGCAGTTTTTAATAAATTTAAAAGTGTTTAGAGCTGGATCTGATGTAAAAAATGTTGGGAGCTAATAAAGGTGTGCATGAAGAACACGAAAAAAAAAAAATTGGCGGAATATGGATACGTTTGGGTTTGTTCGCCAGCTCCTCATTTGTTCAGTTTTGAAAATTTGTATTGCCTCTCCACGCTCGTACTTGTTATTTACTAATTTATTCGAAAACACCGCAATTTTAATCGCCCGAAATGCCCTTTCCCTCAAACATTTTGGAGCTTTTTAAAGGGGGAGACACCTATTGATAAGGAAACAATTTGCTGATTTTCATTATTTTTGCTAAGAAAATATTTCATCAGTATTTTTTAGGCTTAGGGTATGTTTTATTACTACTTTTGGATGTTACCTGGTATTTTTCATTTTTTATTAATCTTTAAAAGTCGCGAAAATCGCGGCACGGTTTTCTAAACTGCATTTTCAAAACTGGCGTGACGTATAGCTGAAAAACTAATACCCCGATTCTGATAAAATTCAGTGTAAATCTCTCTAACCTTATTGTCTAAATCATGATCCTAAATGTTTATCAAAATAAAAAAAAAGTATTTGTTTGTTGCAAAACGTAGCAATCTTTTTCGGCCGATCCGATATTTTCGTTTCAAAGCGTACCATTTCATCGATTTTCAACATTTCCAACTTTTTCTTGGTTCATATACTGCCTACAAGTGTCAATGAAAGGAAAAATCCTCGTTGTTTATTTTCGGATTAATCCCGGCGACGCTACGTGTCACGCCGTCTCACAACATCCGCCGCAACTCGTTTACAAGACCGTGCCATACCTCCGCAATTTTTTAACCCAAATAATAATTTCAAAAATACCGTGTAACAGCAAAAGTAGTAACAAAACATCCCCCAAGTTTCAAAAATAAAGAAGAAATCTTTCCTCGAAAAAAAAAATCACGAAAATCAACTATTTTTTCTTCGCCTCATTTTTTTCTCACCCCTTAACCAGCGAACGCATCGTAGAGCGCACAAAAAGAGACACGAATTTCCACGCGCTCGCACCTCGCGTCAACCAATAAATTAACCGTCTCTCCCTGTGTGTTATGCGATCGCGATGAAAAAAAAAGTCATCGGCACTCTTCGCCCCGCGATATCGGTCTAAATACATAGAACGTGTGAGCCCCGTCCGCGAGTTTAGTCGTACCCGGCTAATACACTCTTGTCGCGCATACATACGTGTGCGCTCACGTACATTTCGAAACGACTCGAAGGAGCAACCTTTCCTCGCCACGATCTCCCGGGCGCATCATCATCATCATCATCATCATCATCATTATCGTGAACCTGTTGGCCGCGTCGATCGTCTCAAAGTTTTGCGCAACCGAGGAGATGATCCAGCTGCTCGCACGTCGTTCCAGTTTCATTCGTTACGTCGCTCGTTCCTGTTAGAAGGAGAGAGAGAGGGGGGCCTCTCCTAGATCGAATTTTACCGCCTCATCGGACATCACTCGAAAGGAAAAAACAAATCTGTTTTCTTTCCCCCAATTCGTAGATTTTTCGAACAATCCACGCGAACCGTCGAAACGTCGCGAAAAAAATTGATAAAAAAAACGGCAAGAAGAATCGTCCGCGAGGAAGCGAAAGTAGACGTGCACCCGCGAAAAATGTGGCAATCGCGTCCTCGGTGAGCGAGGACGGGTATCCCCGCCCCCGTAAAAAATTCGCGGCTTTTTGAGGATCGGCGGCGCAGATCGGAACGGCCGATAAGAATACACGGGCCGGCGCGTTGGTGTGTGACCGAGGGCAATAAAACTCGCGAGCCGTTGCTCCGTTTTAATTGCCTCTTCTCTCCCTGTCTCCCTCGCTCCCGTATCGTTTTGTCATATTGGGACGATCGGGTTAATTACCTCGGAAGCCACGTGACACACCGGGGCGAACCATCACCGCGAACCACCTTTGTATCTTCCTCATAGGGACACGCGTGTAATATAAATCCCTCCTGTGTCTTTGGCCCGCGAGACAGTCGTTAAAATTGCGTCATTTCGCAGCTCGCGCCTATTGCCCCTTCACAGATCTCGTGATTATTATATATTTCGTTGATTGCGTGACGAAAATTAACCGTAAGAAGAAGAAGAAACGTGACAGTGGACGATGGAAAAAAAAGGGGAGAGGGAGAAGAAGAAGAAGAAAAAAACGTCGACTGATCTCATCGCGCGTTGTTTGCTCGCGGATCTACCGATATTTCAATGCACGGCGGAGGAGGAGGAAGATGCGACGTGGAAGGACTATTAGACACGAGAAGCCAGTCGTCGAGGATCTTTACACGGTCCTCTCCTCGTCTCAACGAGCCAAGGTGCCCCGCCATATACAGGGTGTCCCGAAAACTGATGGTAGTCCCTGCAATGGGGGGTTGAGGGTGAAATTCTGAGTCGATTGATATAAGCATGTATGGGTCTCGGATCAACGCCTGAATTATTATGATTTTTTAAAGGCGGGCCAATCCGGTGCGCCCTCGTCTCAACGAGCCAAAGTGCCCCGCCATATACAGGGTGTCCGAGAAACTGATGGTAGTCCCTGCAATGGGGGGTTGAGGGTGAAATTCTGAGTCGATTGATATAAGCATGTATGGGTCTCGGATCAACGCCTGAATTATTATGATTTTTTAAAGGCGGGCGCACCTGATTGGTCCACCTTCAAAAATTCATAATAATTCCGGGGTTGATCTGAGACCCGTAAATGCTTATATCAATCGACTCAGAATTTCATCCCCAATCCCCCATTTCAGGGACTACCATCAGTTCCAGGACACCCTGTATATATATATTCGAGCGTATCGGTGCATCTACAGGGTGTCCCATTTTAACCGAAACCAAAAGAATATCTAAAAACGGATAGTCCCCATTGAAATATCCATCAAACCCAAGTGCGGTGGCATTTCTAGAGACAACAAATCATATTCATGTTTGCTGCTCCAGACCACAAGGTCAAACAAAGGTCACCCTCGCTTTATCGGGTCTGTATTAAAAATAAATCCCAATACAGTGATGAGTAAATGTCGACCCACTCGGCGAAAAATATATCTTACGAAGCACCCGTTGTGTACAGTGTACGTGTGCAATAACGCTCAATATCCCGAATGCTTGACTAACGTTCAATCTTGAATGTTGAACCGTGTGTCTCCGCAATCGTTGTTGCGCTGGTGTAGCGCGACTGTACCGAAGAGTATACCGGGGGAGAGAGAGAACGACCTCGAGTGGCGTGGCATTGTCGTTTTTAAAAACCATTACCATCGATCAACCCGGTCACCGCGTCGTTCCTCGCCAGCGCAACGCGAGAGAGAGAGAGAGAGAGAGAGAGAGAGAGAGAGAGAGAGAGAGAGAGCAAGCGATTTTATACGTGCAATCGCAGGTAGCGAGCTTCGCTACGGGTGCACGAAAACGTACTTGGGCGATATACGTGTGTCTGTGTAAATGCATGTACCACCCGATGATCCTACGTAACCGAACGAGATGTCAAACGGCTATCTCACGATCGAGAACTCCGCGCCACTTGTTCCCGATTTCATATAGCCGGGGGAATAAAAGAAGAAAAATTCAACGTACTCCCGTTCTTGGTCGTTTCGTTTCACCCGTTTGCTCAAATTCGTGATACCGGAATGAAGTAAAAATAAGTCTCGCAACGTCTATTTTGCAACCTCGTGCGGCGGTCTCTCTTTCTCGCGCGCCCTGCGCTGGTATTATCGCTACACGGAGACGGTGCAGCTGCAAATTCCGCATTTACATCGAGAGGCAGAGACGAAAATCTGTCGAATCGCTCGCGGGTCGACTAACTTTTACAGACCCGCGCGAATATCGTTCTCACGCTCCAACGAGAGGGAAATCAAGGCGCGAAAATTCATCCATTTCCTCCAATGTTTGTCCATTTCCCAATCAATTGATTTCCCAAGAGGGGATCAAATCACAAATAGCTTGTTGGGATGTTGAATAAGTTCTGGCTGCTTTTTTGTGGAAATTAATGCTTTGTTTTAAAAAGTCAGTTCTAATGCTTTCAAGCGTTTCGAAACTGTTGTGGGGTCAACTCCTGATTTTGCAAGCTCAGCTAGCGATTGACATGTCTTCATGAAGTAATGCCTCTAATACAACACGTCAAAATCGTTATTTTTTAAGCGTGTAAACCAATCACTGCATGATGTTTCCGACAGAGCATGGTCGCCGTCAGTCTCAACAAGAATTCTGTGGGCTCCAGCTGCAGATCTTTCTTGAATAAAGTAGTTTAACACTATGAAGATGAAAAGTTGTTTACGCTTTGGTGAAATGGCGAACACTGAATTGCCAGCTTACTTGTAGCACTTCTTTATAGATGCATTACCGTCTTTAGGCTTCGACTGCACACTTCCGCCGCGAACCTCTGAATGCATATGGGGTCGATCGGACCCCAGACGTTTTTCAGATCGTTGTATTTCGTTAAATATGCATTTTTTTACATAGAGACGTTTTTTGTAGTCAATAATCCTTCTTTTATGGCCCAAAATGTATTTTTTAAGAAAAACAAAAATTTAGTGTCCAACCAGTCGTTCAAAGTGGGAGATGCGTTGAAAAATACGTACTTGCATGAAAAAGATCATAATTTTTTTTTCTTTCAAAAAATAAAAAAATCCTTCGAGGTTTCTAAAGAGGAAGGTTTGTAGATACGAAAAGAGACAGTGTTGGCCGTCTTTCCAAAAAGTATATTTATTCGGAGGTTTGAATTTGAGCATTTTCGGGATAGTGAAAAATGGAAAAAATCGACTCCTTCGGCAGATTGTTGAAAACGAATATTTGTCGCATTTTTTTTACTTCAATGACTTATTATTATTCATATTTACCGCAATCGACGCTAAGTACATTCGGTGCTCGTTGCACATAGCCCTCTTGCATAACGGACAGTTGCTCTTAGTTTTATGATCGGCATTCTAAATACATAATTTATTATAGAAGTGCAAAATAAAAAATAGCTATGAGCATTTTCTATAGTAACTCACTTAAAAGTAGTAATAAGACAAATTTCATAAAACATTTTATTCAATTTCACCGCCCTACTGCATGAACGGGGTCGACGCGACCCCAGTCCCTTTTCGACCGCTGTCCTCAGTACACGGGCAGGATGTAGGATCGAGCGCCACACTGCGGCCGAATAGATTACCCCGTTTTGCGATACAGTCAGCTGAAAAAAGTGGGGCCAAAGCGACCCAGTGTGCAGTCGAATGGTTAAGGCGTTACCCCCACTTGTAGCGCAAAGAAAGACCTTTTTCATGAATTTTTTTAAAGAAAACTACAAAACTTTTTTAATCGATCAATATACCATCTTAAAGAACACATCTTGAAGAACTTTCAGTAATTTCTTTATTGAAAAATATTACATTGTTTAGTGGCAAATGGCCGTCAATGAAATAATGTTTTTATATACACGGTTTGCGGTGACCAACATTGCGGCGAAGTGGATCATCTGAAAAAAAAATGCGGATGGATTTAGTCAAATATAAGTATAAACTAGTCTTTAATCGAAGGATTTTAAAAAATATTCATTTTTCATAAAATGGCGGACAGTCAAAGTTAATGGTTCGATTTTAACGAAAAAAATCGAACGATTAAAGACTACAATTTTATGTATTAAATAAGCCTGCAAAATTTCAAGAAGATCGGTTCATTAGTGTTCGAGTAATCTTGGTCACCGACTTCAGAAATGCCATTTTGAGAAAAACGCGTTTAAAGTTTCAATTTCAGTTTACACGAAGAACATTTTCAGGACATATTCTCAGATACTTATACTTCAAAAAAATGCAATAAAAAAAATCGATTTTTTCAAAATCGCAAGTGGGGTTACCCCTTAAGGAAACATTTTACATAAAAATATCAAATACCTGGGGTGCTATTATAGGCACTCAATGAGTCTTATAATTATCACTGACATCAAAATCAACTTGAGCAGCATTACAAGCAACTTTAGCAACATTATAGTATACTTGAACGACAAATTGCTGTTCAAGTTTATTCCGCGCATTTTCCGCCCGCCACAGGATGTCAAGTGGGCTCGTTGCGAACACATTTAACACGTATTTTGGCGCTCTGTCAAAGTAGCCCCAAAAACTGTCAAGGTTACCCTAAATGTCAAAGTAACCCCAAAAACGGTCAAGGTAGCCCTAAATGTCAAGTTTTACGGTACTCATTCAACGTCCTGATATTTATATTTATCGTGAAAATGCCTCTCTCGTCACTTGAGAATTTATCGACGACAATTTGAGGTTAAACATGAGGCGAAAGGAGCCATTTTCGTTCCGCGGAATATCCTACGTTGTAGTAACAAGTGCAAACTCAGGGATACGCAGAGACGCTTCGGGACAAGAAGAAGAAGAAGAAGAAGAAGAAAAAAAGCGAAGGGTATCGTACGTGTGTTACAAGTCGTATTACAATAGAGTCTGGGTATAGCCGTTCTACTTAACCGAAAGTACGAGAGTGTGACGAGACGAGGGCGAGAGTGAGAGCGTATAGACGAGAAACGCGATCAGGGATGGGACTCACGTTCCCACATTTACATTCGACCTATTGTCCGTCCGTCTCCGTCGGACTCGTCGCCCCGCTATTGCTATGCGCCATATCGCGGAACAACGCTCTTCTCTCTGCTCATCCTTATTCTCTCTTGGCTCGCGCGCGTTGCACTCACCTTGCTCGTTACATCGCTCTCCCGGCCGCTCTCCTTAAGCGGCGAGGCCTTCGCTCTTGAACTCGCCCGAGTCAGCGTCGTCGTCGTCGTCGTCGTTGTCGTCGTTGTCGCAAAACCGATTCGCTTTCGATGCAATTTTTACACGCACCGACCATTACCGTACGCTCCTGCGATACTACGCGAAAACGCGTTTCTAGTAAAAGTGACGAGGTGAGTGCCTTCTCGTATTATTCCGTATCGTTGATACTCGTTTACTTGGGAATTTTATCGTCCCGGGAGTGGGCTGAGCATTTTACGGGGCTACCTAGAGACCTGAAAAAATTGCCAAATTCCGATTTTTTTCTGAGAAGCGATTGACGAAAAAGAAACGCATTTTTCAACACAAAGGTACATATATTGAGAGCCTTTAAAAAAATCACCAAAAAATACAGAAAACAACAAAAACATGGGCGCTGGCAGATGACGAAATTTTTTTCGCGACTTTTGGCGGTGGACACTCTCCAACTTAAACGGTCCATCCGAAACCTAAAAACCAAACGGGGTATTCAAGTTAACCATAAATACGAATCATTGACGATCGTTGATTTTTCAAATCATTTTTTTAAACAACGTGGTGTCGAATTGAAACTCGAGCTTACGAAATGTATGAAAAAAGTCGTCATTTTTACGTGATTGTGAAAAAATGAAGATCGATTTGAAAATTGTGAGATTGTCAACGATCTTTAAATGTTTCTCGTCGTATCTCCCATAAATTTGGAAATTATCCATCACGTGGTTCTCGAGATATCATGTCCACCGACTGTGAAGAAAAAAAGATTTTCGAGAAAAACACGTTTAGAGTCCGAAGTACACTGGAACCTCCGTAAACGGAACCTCCACAGATGCAATCGCCCCCCACTACGTGCCGAATATCAATCGGTGTTGCGCTAGGTGGGAGAAGCGCCAGGCCCTCGCGTGAGGCTCGAAGCATGCTAGACAATAAGAGAGTGTTTTGAGGGGTACTGCAATCAGCTACCCCAGCTGCGCAGAGTCCGCTCGAGTGGATGGTGCACGACCTTCCCTTTTTGCAAGTGCGAAGCGGAGCCGATCCTGCCACTGTGCCGATTAAAGAGGTTCCACTGTATGACGCTGCTGCCGCTCGCCCGGCCGACTGTTAGAAGCTGTAGCTCATTCAATTTTAGGAATATTTCAATGAAATTTTCAGGGAATATCGCTGGAAGGTGATACTATCGAATAAAAAAAACTCCACCTCGGTAGATGAAGCCCGTTAATGAATAGCCTTGGTCAAAGTTTTCATCAACCAGTCAAGTCGCGAGTCTTCTTCGAAGGGTAAGCGTGACATTTTGAACAAATGATTTTTCTTCATTGCATGATTCAATAGCCCGAGCTCTTGACCCGATTTTTTTTCTTACCACAAATATCCTATGACAAAGTGGTTTTCGAAAAAGAAACGTCATTTTCCGTAGCTTGCTATTTTCGTAATTTTCAGAATTTCAAAAACCGTCCGCCAATAGGAGAATTTTATTATTATTATTGTGATAAAAGTGGAATCTTCAAAATTTGCATCTCGGAATCGAGACGTGGTGTATCCATAGGATGGTTTCAAAGAATTGAAAAGAATCGGAGATCGAAGCTTCTCGGGATTGAGGTCAAAGACGAATCAGCGGGTAGGTACATTTGGTTTTCGACTCGAGAAGCGCCGAGTTATTATCGCGATAGATACTCGTCGATGGAATTTCAATGTCGTTCTCGCGTGGCATGTGACGCCACGCAGAGTCGTAAATAGATCCCGAGTCTCTCTCTCTCTCTCTCTCTCTCTCTCTCTCTCTCTCTCTCTCTCTCTCTCTCTCTTTCTCTCTCCCCCCCTCTCTCAGTCGAAAAACCAAAAGACGCGAAGCAAAAAGAAGGCGCGTTTCGCGTTCAAGCCTGGAGGATCCGATGATCCTCCGATTGGAACGCTCATCACGTTACGCTGGTGCGCGCGTGTGATTTCGTGGTACGACCCGTCGTAGGTGTATGTAGAGAGGGCGTCTCGCTCGTCCTTCGTACGTGCGCCATTTGGAAGAAAAATTTGTCAGGGTCGATGCGCCCCGAAATCGCGAAATTATTATCGGGCCGCAGCTAGGCAAGAGGCACCATATATCGGATACTTTTGTTTCAAATAGAAAAAAAAAGCAAACAATAGCTAAGACCTTCAAATTTCGTGTTTTATGATTCATATGTCATGTAAAACAAGATGCTAATAATTATTTTACGCATTACATTTTAAAATTTTACTTATATTATGTTTTACAAAAAAAGCCAGAAATCATGATTTTCAAAAAGGTTGCCTATGATCGGATGTTCGATATACCCAAACTCCATTTTTCTTGTGTCTGATATAAGGGGACTATTTTTATATAAAATAAAACAAAACGTTTATTGTTTTAACTTTATAATTATTATCAAATAATCAAGTAATAAGCTCAGAACATTTTGGCACAAACGGATATCCAATATTAGGCTCGATTAAGTATCCGATACTGAGATTTGTCATGCCCAAATACGAAAAGTAATATTTTTGTACATATTGCTATTTTTGCGAACATTATATATTTATTAAGTGAAATAAATGGTATAATTCATCCAAAACAACAAAACGATAAACTTTTTCACACACAAAATACTTTTTCACGCCGATGAAAAGTGACATCAGTACACTGTTGTGCCATTTTTATTGCTAAGCAACCAAAAGTTTTGCAGTTGTGATATCTTAAAACTAGTTATTAGTGTGTTAAATAAAAAAAAACAGATGTCGCTATGGGAAAACGTCAGGTAGTCCACTATCTGGTATTAATCCTTCGACTGCACACTTTCGCTACGAACCTCTGACTGCATATGGGGTCGGTCCGACCCCAGGCGTTTTTCAGATCGTTGTATTTCGGTAAATATGCACATTTTCGTAGAGACGTTTTTTTGTAGTCAATGATCCTTATTTAACGGCCCAAAAATGATTTTTTAACTAACGTAAAACATGAATTAAGTGCCCAAACATTCGCTCAAAGTGGGAGAAGTGTTGAAAAATACGTACTTGCACGAAAAAGATGATAATTTTTTTCCACATAAAACAAGTCCTTTGAGGTTTTTAAAGAGTAAGGTTTATAGATACGAAAAAAACGACGGTCGACCGTCTTTCGAAAAAGTATATTTATTCGGAGGTTTGAATTTGAGCATTATCGGGATAGTGAAAATTGGAACAAATCAACTCCTTCGGCAGATTAATTGTTGAAAACGTATATTTTCTGCATTTTTTTTACTTCAATTGACTTATCAGTATTCACATTTACCGCAATCGACGTATAAGTACATTCGGTGCTCGTTGCACATAGCCGTCCTGCATAACGGACACTTGCTTTTAGTTTTATGATCGGTATTCTAAATACATAATTTACTATGGTAGCGCAAAATAAGAAAAAATCTATGAGCATTTTCTATCGTAAGTCATTTACATGCAGTAATATAACATCAAATTTCACAACAAAAAAAATGTTTTCACTTTCACCACACTACTGCATAAACGGGGTCGAGTCGGCCCCAGGTCCTTTTTCGACAGCTGTCCTCAGTATACGGGCAGGATGTAGGATGGCGGCCGAGTGTCCACCTATAGAGTGGGAGTGGGGGAAAATTCGAGCGCCCCACTACGGCTGAGTAGATTGCCCCGTTTTGCGCTACCGTCGATTAAAAAAAATGGGGTCAAACCCTTTGGTTAACCCTTTGGGGTTAACCCTTTGAAGCATACACTTTTCTTTACGTGCAATTGGCTTGACATTTTGTACTCGGGGGTTTTCGGGGTCGCTGATTACGAATCTACACTCAAAATTCGGGAATTCAAGATGGCCGATCCAATATGGCGGACCATAAATGCAAAACGTCGTTTGATGATAGCGAAAGTTGGTAGTCGGGGGTTTTCGAGGTCGCTGATTACAAATGTGCACTCAAAATTCGAGAATTCAAGATGGCGGACCATAAATGCAAAACGTTGTTTGATGATAGCGAAAGTTGGTACTCGTGGGTTTTCGGGGTCGCTGTTGCATGAAATAAGCTCCCCCCAAAAAAATAGATCATCAAATTTGGAAAAATCCTATCGTTTCTGCCATTTACAGACGCCATATTGGATCCACCATTTTCAATTTGACGATTTAGACTTCGGGTTCATGTTCAGTGGATCAAAAACCAAGTTTTTGCCTATTTTTTGGTTATAGTTTACCTGCTCGATTAGTCAGTCGTCATTAGTAATCAGATTTTTTATGTAAAAAGTTCGCTTTTTTGCACATTCGTTATTGATGACACCCGCTACGTGAAAAATAAAAATTTAATAGTCATGTTTTAGTAGTTATTGAAGTCCTAGCAACCTTCAAACGCATTTACAACCGCCATATTTAATTAAAAAACACTTTTGAATCGTAAAAATCTGAATCGAATTAGGTGTAACACCAGTGTTACACTATGCCGCAAAGGGTTAAGCAACTATCCGATATACGGTATACCACTACTATCCTTGCTCGCGCTAACTCACTCGCGGATCTCAAAGGCGAGAAAACATCAATCTTTTACGTCTTGTTGATTGTACGAAATTTCAATGTTTACACCGAGAAAAAAAAAGCATTTCAATTCATAACACGAATATTGTTGATTCGAGTACACAAGAAAAATTGAATTTCGCTCGTTGGATCCAGATAAAATTTCTATTGAGTAAATATGTTATTTTATTTTTTTCACCATATCCGATATTGATTTCCAAGTACATTATTCGTTAAAACATTAATATCTTATTTTGATTGAAAAATATAAAGCAAATGCCTGAATTGGTTAAGAAATTATGCGAAAATAAAAATGTTTTCTTGCGCATTTGGTTGAAAAAATTCAACCAAATCATGGCCGAGCGCCACCGAAATTATAGGTATGAGGAAACCCGTAGTTCTCGGAGTAACCGCTAGAAGCTGCACGCGCGCTCGTTCCTCGTAAGCGTAGCGCGAACCGAAAATCTACTTAAGGCGGTCCTCTAGTCCGTGTTTGGCAACACGTGTAAACCGTGTTAGTCCTAAACTTAACGTCCTTAAAGTCCTTAAAACTTAAGATGTAAAGTAAACTTTCCTAGTCTCAAACAACACACCTACGTTAAGGCGGTCCTCTAGTTTCTCGGGTCGAAAAAATCGATTGTTTTTTCATAAATCACATCTACAACATGTGTAGAAAATGTGTGCCAAAGGATTTTTGGATATTCGAAGTGGTTCACAAGTTACGGCCCTGGAACGAAGCAGATATACGGAGCAGGTATACTTTCAAACGCGTTTTTCTCGAAACACCATTTTTCGAAACGGTGACAACGATATTTCAGAAACTACTGCACCGATCTTGTTCAAATTTATACAGCATCTTTAATATGTTATAAGCCAGCGATTGAACTAGAATTATCATGATTGCTTCGATAGTTTTTTTTTGTACGAGCGAAAAACTTAAGAAAAAATGAGTAAAAAATAGAATGTAATTTTCAAAAGTGTATAAAAAAGTCAATTTTTGTAATTTATAATTCACTCTAGTTAAATCGCTAGTCTTAAATATGAAGATTAAAATGCCGTTTGGTTTTTTGATTTCAGATAAGCAGAACAGCCGCAATCTTGGTCACCGTCAAGCACCTCTTTTACTTGATGTCTTCCTGTCGGCCACTATAACGTTTATTCTATTATATATTTTGACTTCAAAAAATTTGTAAAGCTTATTTAAATGTTAATAAAGATTATGCAAAAACAATGAGATTGATTATTTTGATGCTTTGCCCGTAAAAAATTATTGAAAAAGCCGTAAAAAACAGCCGAGAAACTAGAGGACCGCGTTAAACGCCGGGGAAACTCTGAAGAGTATCGCTTCTTGGCCTGTGGCTAAGATCAAAGTGTAGTATCTGTTATTATCAGTTGAACATCCGATATTCTCTCCATGGATATTCCATTGGATATCTGATATTCTCTCCACTATTATCGTGGATGATCATTCTAATGCTAACTTTTTATTTAAGATTTAAAACAAATTGAAAAACTTACGTCCCATGGCATATTCGTTTCGATGCAATAAAGACATTATTAATTCTATCGCTTATATTTGTGTACGAAATAACAAATGTTGTAGCAGCCGCTTAATCATTTCATCCATACATCTACGGATTGTATATAGAATGATTTCAATAGAATATCATTTTATTTGAAGGACAATGTAGATATTCAGAGAACAGAAGAGCTTTTTCAAATAAAATAATATGTTATTTAAATCAATCACATTTTCCAATACTTCATAATATTATAACAATCTCATATATCGGTGGCACTCCGCAGCAGCACATTTATCTAGATCAATACCAATATATTTTTTCGATTCAATTGGTTTTTATTCTCAGTATACCGAAAGAACGCAGAGAGCCTTTGAAAAATAAGCCGAACGAGACGAAAAGTGTGAAAATTGTTGTCCGCAGGGGTAGATAATCGGCGGCAATCTCGGTGGATGTTCCAAGGGGTTCGGAGCGCGGAGGGAATCCGCTGATGCACCGCCGACTGGCTGAATCATCGTGAGTATACGAGGATAATTATAAATGAACGTCGATTGCCGAGACGCGCGCGCGCGCTAAGACGTCAAAGGTGCGTACTACTATCCGCTCCTCTCCGCACGTAATCCCTTAATGCACACACGCCGCGGCCTGCTCACTCGTTATACTCAGCGAGGACTCGCAATCAGAGACTTTGTCGCGCCTCGACGTTATTGCCACACCGCGACCAGCACGCGCTCGTCTGTGTCCGTGATTTATAGATCGTTAGGCAGATTTTTTTCCTCGCGATATCCCGCGAATACGTTGATCGTTATCACCATTATTATAAAATACGATGTTAATCCGAACAAAGTTCGTTCGTTTTTTTTTTTTCACCATTCCCGGATACTCTCGATTCCCTCAGGTAACGGGTCCATCGTCTCGGCAGTGAAAAACCGTGACATTAGGTGCAGTCGGAGGTGCGAGAAACAAAAAAATAAAAAACAAAGAAAAAAAGAACCGATGCATCCGTTTCCCGAGGTAGCAGCAGGTAGGTATCATAAGTCAGAGAAACGAAGCCGTCTCTGGCATTTTCAGGACAATGCTCGGGCGCGATTCTTCTCGTGACGCCTCGTCGCGGTTATAACCTTGCCGAGAGAGACGCTAGTCGATCGAGGGTGCACCTATATACACGTACTTTGCAGCACGGAGTTTGCAGCGAGATGGAAACGAGATTGCACCGCGGATGGATCACTCCCCCCCCCCTTCCTCGGTTAGTTTCCTCGCGGATAATTACGCCGCGGGGTGCGATCCGTTCGATAAGGTCCCGCCGAGCGAAGAAGCTCGGCCATTGTCTTTGCCAACTCGGTCAATCGAGATGTCCTTCGATCGGTAGAGAAAGAGAGACACGAAGAGATGCTCGATCGGCAGAGTTCTCATGGTTCTCTCGGCGATGCTCCGATCATCATCCGTTGCTTCGATAACATTGGAAAGCCCAACGCTATCGAACTCGTTGTTTGCACTTGTGTCTCTCCTCGACAACGTTATTATTATTTTGACGAGGCCGTGGAGAGGGGGCGGCGAGTGCAACGGCCACGTGCATACACGAGCGTGTGTCACCTCTGGCACTCAAAAGCACCAGAGTGTCCAACCCTCGTCGCGCGTCTTGTGCGAACCACCGTCATTACAATTATTATTCGATCCTCCAATAATCATGTCCCGTACGACGACGACGACGCTCTAACCATAGACGTACACCGTGCCCCCCCCCCCCCCCCCCCGCCCTAGCGACGTACATAAAGAATAGTTCGGAGGATCACGTTCGTACACGTACACGATGCTTCCTCTCCTCTCTTTTTACCCTCTACCTCTCGCGTCGATATTACTACGAGAATCTTCCCTGGCATCACCAAAAGTGGCCAGGGGGGGAGGGACTGCCGGAAACGTTCGCCATCGCACCCGCAACGAATAATTTTCACCACTATATATATATATATATATATATATATATATATATATATATATATATATATATATATATATATATATATATATATATATATATATATATATATATATATATATATATATATATATGTGTATGTATGTATGTATGTATGTATGTGTATGTATATATAACCTACATACAATAACAATCACGTGTATGCCTTTTTCAAGTGTTATTTACACGTATATATAGTATACTACTCTCTTCCTTGGTGTAAACGATAAAGGGCTCGTTGCGGCTCGTTCACGCCCGCCCGATAAAGTGTCAGGTACACACGTACGTTGGACATCGCACGCGTTCGATATGACGACGCCTGTGTAATTTCATTCAATATACAAAATTGAGGAAAATTGATGGAGAAAGATGCCTCGCGTTTATCGCCTTCGGATCATCGAGACGTTGTATCCAACTTTTGTTAACTAAGGCGACTAGCCACGCGGGGACGTCCCACGGGTACGCGCGATAAAAACGGATGGTCCAAACGTACGGGAAGACTCGGTCCATTAACTCGAATAGTCGAGAACTGTGAGTTCGTTAAAGCTCCCGATCGCAATTATCCCTGGGATAATCCGCGCTCCACGAGGCATAAATTGGCGGAGGAAGGGAGGGCTGCGAAAAACGGTAGAGGCGACGGCGTGAGATCACCGATGTATCGAGTGGGGACACGTACACACACGCGGAGCTGCCCTGGAATCCGGAAAGCGGCGCATCGCGTAAATTGCTCGTCTCGATCTTCACGCCGGAGTTGGCGCTGACCGTATCCCATATAACGCGCCTTGCTTACTCACTAACACGCGCGTATATATGTGATGAAAAATAAGGGAAAAAAAGCTAAGCGTGGGAACGTCGGCAATTCGAGTGTGCTTGAGATCGATGGAAAATTGCATTAATTATATCGAGGAGATGAAAGTTGCGAGTACGACCGGACCAAAAACTCGGGTGTGTGGAATCCTCCGAATGTACGTGTGTCGTTTATAATTGTGACTGCCTCGCCAGTGCCCCCCGAGAGTTTGAATATACACGCGACTGGCAAGGAAAATGTTGCCGGTGCCCCCCCCCCGCCAATTTCGTTCATTTTTGGATATGTTGTTTTTCATCGAGATCTAAGCGACACGTATTGGGAGTACAAATAAGCCTCCGCGGTTTTTAAATAAAAAATTGGGCATTTATTGTAAAAGAACGGTACTTTACGTTTTATTCAAAGTATTGTCCATCGCCAGCCACTGCTCTTTCCCATCTTTCTGGCAGCATATGGATACCGCGTTGGAAGAACGCTTCATCTTTTGAGACTATCCACAAATCGACCCAATTTTAGTTATCTTCATATGATGTGAACTGCTGCTCAGACAGGCCGTGCGTCATCGACCGAAATATTAGGTGCGCAACTAAGTTCCCGCTGTTTTTCAAGAGATGGCTCCACTGGTAAGTGCTGGTCGATTGTGACATAACCAAAACGTCGTGAACCAAGCTTAGACATATGATAAACAAACCGCTTTGACACATTAGTGATTTTGTTTTTGCGTCGTATACTTTTGGTTGTGTGAAAATGTCTGATTTTGTGCCAAATAATCGTCATTTGCGGGAAGTGTTGCTTTTCTTCTTTCATTCGAAGAAAATGGCGGCTGAAGCGCATCGAGAACTCCAAAAAGTTTACGGAGATGCTGCTCTAAGTGAAAGAACGTGCCGTGATTGGTTCCGTCGCTTCAAAGACGGTGATTTCGATGTTGACGACCGTTCACGTGAAGGAAGGCCAAAAACCTTCGAAGACGCTGAATTGGAGGCATTGCTCGATGAGGATCCGTGCCAAACGCAAAAGAGCTTGCTTCAGTATTAGGAGTTACCCGCCAAGCCATTTCCAAGCGATTGCATGCGTTGGGAATGATTCAAAAACAAGGAACTTGGGTTCCATATGATTTGAAGCCGAAAAAGTGATTTTACAGCATGACAATGCTCGGTCTCACGTTGCCAAACCCCTTAAAACCTACTTGGAAACGCTCAAATGGGAAGTGCTACCCCACCCACCATATTTCCCAGATATTGCGCCATCCGATTATTACTTGTTCCGTTCGATGGCACATGGTCTGACTAATCAGCAGTTCCGCTCATATGAAGACATCTCAAAATGGCTTGATTCGTGGATAGCCTCAAAAGACGAACACTTCTACCGTGACAGTATTCGAGCTCTGCCAGAAAGATGGGAAAAAGTTGTCGCTAGCGATGGGCAATATTTTGAATGATTCATTTTTAACCATATTTTCACAATAAAGTGGCATGTTCATAAAAAAAACAGATGATAGTCAGAGGGAGCGATGTCTGGTGAATACGGCGGGTGGGGTAAAACTTCCCAATTGAGTGTTTCCAAGTAGGTTTTGACCGGCGCCGCAACATGTGGACAAGCATTATCACGCAGGAGAATATTTTTGTCGAGTTTGGAGTAGTAGTAGGCACGTTTTTCCTTCAGTGCTCCAGAGTCGAAATTTTCAGCGTATTTTAAAGGCCTTTGATCCTATGTCAGCCTCACTTGAGTCGGTTTCCTGCTAGAAGTCCTACTATGGGCTCCTAACATGCTCTTCCTTTGCTGCTTACCTCCTGCATAGGCCCTTATACTCCTACCTAACCTAGGTGAAATCGTTGCAGCTCCTCTTTTGATTGCGTTTGGACCTATCGCGCATTTGGCTGTTTCGACGAAACGAGGGTGGGGATGGTCGCATTCGAAAGGGGGGGTCTGATAGTTTTCAGTAACCATCATGCGTTGGACTAGGTAGGACCGCGCGTTCGCCGTAGATGCCTACGGTTCCAATGGCCTTTCCATTATCTCCACCCAGCGAACCTTTCGCATTCGCTTCAAACTTGCCCCTGCAGCTCCAGCAACTCTCCAAAGTGGAAGAAATGTATATTGGGCAAACAGTTACAATATTTTTTATAGGAATTGCCCTCACGTATGCATGTATACGCGGATCCCTATAGCAGGAACGCATGCATACGTATAGGTACTAGTATACGTGTGTTGGTGTATGCTTAGGCGTGTATGTGTGCGGGTATATACGTGTGTCTACGCATGCGCGTATTCAGGCATCTGTATCTCTATATGCGTAACAGAGTGTACGCGTGTGCGTGTATACGTGTGCCAATCGACGTCCTCCTTAGCGCCTGCAAGTGGCGAAAAGGGAAATTCGTTCCCGTTCTAGGCCCTAAGTAGGAGCTCATTTTATATTGAATACGAAGCTACTTTACTGTCTTTATCTCCTACCACTGCGAGGATCTGGAGGGGCAAAATAGGCTGAAAATTTCGACTTGGGGAAGCTCATTTTGTATTGGATACGAAGCTACTTTACTGCCTTTATCTCCCACTACTGTGAGGATCTGGAGGGGCGAAGCAGGCTGAAAATCCGATCAATTGTGTTCGGTAGAGAGCCCCAGTAATGGTTTCGTTCGGTTTGAGCAACTCATAGTACACGACACCAGGCTGATCCCACCAAATACACAAGATGATTTTTTTCCATGAATATTCGGGTTGGCTGTCGATGTTGAAGCATGGCCAGGTGGTCTCCATGATTTCCTCTTCTTTGGGTTATCGTAGTGGATCCATTTTCATCACCAGTGACTATATGACGCAAAAAAACCCTTTCGCTTATGCCTGGCAAGCAGCATTTCACATGTGCAAAATCAGCGTTCAACGCTTCTCGGCTTCAGTTCATATGGAACCCTTTTTCTTTCCCTTTTTCTTTGCTTTTCAATCATTCCCAACGATTTTAAACGATGTGAAATTGCTTGTTGAGTCACTCCCAATGTAAGTGCAACTTCTTCTTACGTTTGGCACGAATCTCCCTCCAATAATGCTTCCAATTCCGCGTCTTTGTATACTTTCGGCCTTCCGCTACGTTATTTGTCTTCGACGTCAAACTCACCGTTCTTGAACTTTTGAAACCACTCACGACAACTTCTCTCATTTAAAGCAGCCTCACCATATGCTTCTACAAGCAATCGATGCGCATCAGCTCCAGATTTCTTCAAATTAAAGAAGTAAATCAAAAGTTCCCGCAAATTACGCTTATTCGGCTCAAAACTCGACATTTTCGCACGGAAAAATTATGTGATGCTGATGCAAAATCGCTAATATTTCGACGTTATGGTCTTGCCAGATATCCAACCTTAGAATATGGCGTTTTACATCTGACAATTTCAACCATAACCTCCTGGTGGGACCATTTTTTGTTAAACGGCGGAGACTTATATGTACTCCCAATATTTTTTTTTATCGTCGGAAAACAGTTTTCCGGTTTGAAATTCGCCTTCATAGTTGGACACCCTCAGAGCGATTTTTTCACTTTCTCATATTTCTAATTAAGATATTACGCGGTTTTTTTTTATTATTCCCTATAAGCATTCCGAGTAGAAATATTGTCAGGCTGGCCTGACATTTGATCCCGATCTGATCACGTTGTAGTACAGACGCCTTACACTTATTTGAATGATAAAATGAATTAATACACTAATCAAAATATTGTCCATCGCTAGCCACTACTTTTCCCCATCTTTCTGGTAATTTATGAATTCCGTCGCGGAAGAAGCGTTCATCTTTTGAAGCCAAGAATGAATCGAGCCAATTTTTGATACCCTGTTGTGACGTGAAGCGTATTCCAGTCAAAGCGTTCTGCATCGATCGAAACAAATGGTAGTCGGAAGGGGCAAGGTCTGGGCTATAAGACGGGTGAGCCAGGATTTCCCACCCGCTATTTTCCAAATAGTTTTTAACCACAATAGCGACGTGAGGCCGAGCGTTGTCATGTTGAGAGATTATGGACTCGTGTCTGGTCGCATATTCTGGACGTTTTTCGGCTATAGCTCGCTTTGAACGGATCAATTGTTGCCTGTAGAAGTCTCCCGTGATGGTTTGACCAGCATTCGGTGGGCTTCAGCTGCACTTTTCTTCCAATTGAAACAGAAAATCACCACTTCCCGCAAATGATGCTTATTTGGGACGAAATTCGACATTTTCACAGCAGTCAAAATTAGACTTGATGCGCAAAACTCAAAGGTCTGTAAACGATATTTAGTTAAGAGATGTTGATACTTCACGATACAGCAAAAATCAGCTGTTGCCGTCAACCATTTATAGCACCTAGAGCCATCTTTTGAAAACGGACCGAACTAAGTTGTACACCTAATAGTAAGTTCACAGTGTAATTCAGTTCAGTGAACGTAATGCCATCGGTGTAGGTTAGTCCATTCGGAATGCACTTTGAATGGACATTACATTCACCGGACTGAACTTGGCTGTCAACTTGCCATTAATTGGTTTGTCTACGTTGTCCGGGCTAACCTGCACCGATGGCATCACATTCTTCGATACAGGTTAGCCCGGAGAGCGTAGGCCAACGGAATAATGTTAAGTTCACAGTGTAGTTCAATCCAATAAATGTGATGCCATCGGTACAGATTATCCTGTTCAATTTAGTAAACGGGATGCCATCGGTGCTGGTTAGTCCATTCGCAATGCACTGCGAATGGTCGTTACATACATTGAACTGTACTACGCTGTCAGTTTACCATTATTTGGTTTGTCTACGCTGTCCGGGCTAACCTGCACCGATGGCATATAGATATATATAGTGCATACGTCATATAGATATACAATCTTCGCCAAAACTATACTTTTGGCCAAGGTTGTATATGTAGACATTGAATCTTAAGTGGGATACATATTTTCGAATTTTTCAGCGGCTGTTATCTCGAAATATAAAGAACATGGCATTGACGTTTTTTCGAAACAAATCGGACAAGCCGTTGGGACAGTCTTCAATTCCGCAAAAGACTGGGACAAATGTCGAGGGGTGCAGAAGAACTAGCAACGGAAGGAATGTGATGTTCCCTAAAAACCTCTGCCCATAAAAACTTTACAAGCTTTGTTTAACTTCATTTATAAGTTTTTTCCTTGTTTTCTAAGTTCCTTCAGTTTTGTGTGGAAAATATCAAAGTTGATTTCGCTTTTTTTCTATTTAAAAAATACAAAACAAAGTTTTATTTATTGCCCACATACAAAACATATGTGACAAACTAAAGTGATGAGAAAAATCTGTGTGATAAACTAAGATTTTTATTTAGTTTAGAAAATAAAGGATCAACATTATTTGTAATTATGTACCTTTTTCTATTTTGGGTATGCGTGGTATTTTTTATTTGAGGAATAAATAATACATCCGCAGCAGAGGTTCATTCCATCATGACCTGACTAGGCGATGATGTTTCACTTCAATTAATCCTTGAAAAACTAAGCCCTGACGAGTCTTAGATTTTTTGTACTGATCAGGCCTTTATTTTTTCCCGTGATCAAGCTTTGATTTTGTATGCTGATCAGGCCTCGATTTTTTTTCACAGATCAAGCCTTGATTTTTTACCCTGATCAGACCGAATTAAAAAAAAAGTGTCTCATAAATGATCACGGCTTGATATAAAATCTTGATCAAGGCATTAAAAAGAAATCAGTCTGCCCGATCAAGTCGTTTTTGTAGCGAGAGCAGGATTTCTACTCGGGTTACTCTCGAATTGCTTTCATTCGAATATCTTAAGGTATTCCTTTCACGAATCCGAACATTTAACAACCAACTGATTTTTGTCTATAATCAGGTAAAAGTAAATCCCAGTACACTGGTAAAATTTCAAGCCAAGTTACCGAGCTCTTAACGAAAAACAACGACTCTAAAAATCGTTTCATCGACGCGGCGCTTTGTGGAGATGACACGCTGGCCACATTCCTATGGGATAATTTACACATCAAATAACTCTAGATGCCTGATATAAACTGCTTACGCGTGGGAACAAAGTCTAAAGTTTCCGTAACGACAAATAAAACGGCGGGTCACTGAATCTCTAAAGAAAACATTAATGATAAATGTTGGAAAAACGTGACTAGCAGAAGAGTTTTCGTAACTGCGATGTTCAGAGAAAATGTTAAAATGATTAAATCTACTAAATTAACGCGAAATTTTTTATTCCAGTTTACCGTTTGGTATCATGATTTATGGTAACTTATTTTTTATCAAGCACCACCGTAATTTACCGATGATTCAGAATGGCTCTGCTTATGCCCCCATAAAAGACGGCCCTCCGCGAAAGGAATACTCAATTAGAGATATACGAAGCCGCAAAAGTCACTCTGAGGGTGCCCAACTCTGACGGCGAATGTCACTCCTCAAAACTGTTTTTCCTCCCCAAAAAAATACGTGTCTCTTAGATTTCTACGAAAAATGACACATCCAAAAACAAACGAAATCGGAGACGGAAACATCAGAAACGGTTTCCTTGTGAGCCTTTTTTTGCCGCCTCGCTCTTTTCGCTTGTACAAATCGATAAACACATTGAAATTCACCAATTATCGTTTGATCGAGCTTGCTCGGCTGAGTATTAAAAACAAAAAAGAAACGACGAAAACAGAAAAAAAACCTGACTACACATATTTCGTGGCACACAAGACGCGTCCTTTCCCGTATGGACAAATTGTAGGAAGGAAAAAAAAAAGAAATTGATTATCAAGGACCTCGGAATATCGTGGACGTCGACGAGCGAGCGAGCGCGCGTCATGAGTCAAGATATCCTCCGGGTTTCAGCGTGCCGGGTCAGGGGTCGGTTGCATCCGCGCTCCTATATACTCCGATCAAACACGCGAGAGGAAAAGACAGAGGGGGGGGGGGACAGACGAAGGATCTTGTACCTGTTCGTCCATCCTCGAGAACTCGAGTTATCCTTGATATTAGAATGGTCCGGCGATGCGCCGCCGCCGCCGCATCTCGCACAATGACCGTTATACACGTTATACGTAATCCATCCTTAATACGGTGTACGAGCATCCCCCACATGCATGCATGCATCAATTTACGTAGACGGAATCCTTCGCGGAGATTCGTATCGTTTTTACGAACTTGCGAACGCTTTCCTCTCCACGTATATAACGCGATGTCAATGTGTACGGAGGTTGACTTACGTGTGTGCGTGTGTGTACCGTCGTTCTCGCGCCTTCCAACGATCTCGATCCTCACCGAGGATCAGCACGCGATCGCGCTTACGACATTTGCTTTATTACAGTCGCCATACGAATTCCCCGTGAATGCCTCGCAAACTACTACACGTGTCTCGCTCCCGTTGCTTCGCTTTTTTCTTTTCGCTTTTTTCTTTTCTCGAAGGAATAATCGGTGCAAAAAATAACATTATACGTAATAATAATGAAGTGTAGATAAATAAAATGAAATAAAAAAGCTTCCAATCGTCCGCGCGGCACAAATGAATTTTGTGCACGAAATTGATGAGCTCTCGCGCAACGATGTTGCATAACGCGCGAATCTTCCGACGATGTTTGTATTTCGGTGTTTTTTTTTGTTTGTTTGGGTTTGTTTGGTTTTACTTTCATCCGCCGCTTCGCGGTCGCGTTATTTATCGGGCTCGATCATTCATGGGTATATCGATGACGAATGGGCCGGTGTTGCCGGTCGGTAAATAAGCGGCGAATAAAGTGGCTATTCGTGCGGTCAAATTGCCAGGCTCAATGGAGAGTACACGGGCAATTGTTTGCTTGAAAAATTTATCGATACATTCGGGTAAAAAACGATACTTCGATTGAATTTCCTCCGGAAGTATTTGTCGTTGCGCGGGCGGGTAATCGGTAACAATTGAGCGGTACAAAAGGAAGCGAGGTGGGTGCACGTACAAGTGGGAAATAAGAAATAGCTTGTTAGGGCCTCAGGCCACTCAAGAGGCCGAAAAATAAGCTTTTTGGGGATTTTTTTTTCAGAAAAACTAGAAAGTAAATCGAGGTTACAAAAAGGGTGTTTATCATACATACCAGTGACTGTATACATTAATTTTTTTGAAGCGATTAATTTCAAAATGGCGGCGGTGCAGCGTTTATTTCAAATCTGAATTTTTTAAGTTGGCCGGAAACATAACTCAGACAATTTTCAACCGATTCACTTGAAATGTTGAATATATCTTGAAAAATACATTGTCTATGGAAGTACGTAGGGTTTTTTTTTATATTGCATAGTTAATTTTGTTATTAACAATTATCTGACGATATTTTAGGCAAATTTTTGGAAAGTGAAACGTTTTGTCAGATAATTGTTTCATTTCATAAGGATCGGTTCAGTAGTTTCGACGATTTTATCAACAAGCCGTTGAAAAACGTTGTTTCAAGAAAAACGCGTTTAAAGTGTGTGTGGATTACATCAATAAGTAATTTTTTAAAATGTATTTCGAAAGTGTATTGATTAAGGGGTAAGGCCACAGTAGAATTTTCAAAAAATCTTTTTTTTTCGCTACGACGGTGCTTTATCATCATAAGAATAAGTTACTATTCGATTTATAGCAAGACATTTTGTCTTTGGCTGATTTTGAGCGTATAAAGTAAGCCCACCTCTGATACGGCCATAGAGTACCTAAACCTTTAAACGCGTTTTTCTCGAAACAGCTTTTTTTAATTGCCGTGACAAACAACTTCAACAATTTGCGCTTGATTTACTTCAAATTTAAAAGTTATATTCCTAATTGCATTTCGCAGAGAAGTACGTACGGAATTTCTGATTAAAGGGCCAGTCCACTTTGGAGCCACGCAAAAAGGCTATTTTATTTTTTTGAGGATTTTATAAAAGATATGAACATAAAAGTTGTTGGGCTTGATAAATAAAGTTTTGAAATACATTTGAAAAAAATTTAATTCATTTTTATTCATTTTTAAGTACAAAAAATATAGTTTAACGTAACGCCTCAAAAATAGGTGGGCTAGGTTGTTCCATAACTTCTCGGCAACGGCTTGTCTGAAACAAAAAAATCAAAGTCCATTAGATTCAGTATGACACCAGCTACAAAAGTACCCTCGGATATGAAGTTTTATCGAACAATGAAAAAAATGGCAGGTAAAAAACGAAAAAAGTAACAAAATAAAACGCGTTTTTCGCAATTTTTCGCGAAAAAAGAGTAAAAATCAAAATTTTAAAACCACCGAGGTTATCGTGCTGCGAATCATGTTTACAATATGTGGTTCAAATTTCAAGAGAATCGGTTTATTAGTTTTAAAGATACGATGGAGCTAGATTTCGAAACCGTTGTTTCGAGAAAAACGCGTTTAAAGTTTATACTATGAAAAACTCATGCCTAAACTGAATCGGTAATTCCTGCACCGTAAAAAATCCCTTCTGATTGCTCATCATCGTCGATTTTTTCAAGTCTTGCTTGCTTTCGATTTTTTGAAATTTTCAAAATGGACTGGCTCCTTAATCGAAAACTTTTCATTTTATGAGCAGTTTTATACACGGAGAAAACAGGGGCCTCGAAGTTTAGAATTAATACTATGCTTCTAAAAAAATATCATTAAACATAAAAAATTATTGAATGGAAGATAAAAATTGCAATTATAGTATTGTAATAATGAAGAAATGTAAATTTTAACCTACGATATGGCACGTAAACTGATACAAATAATACATTTTATTCGGCATATTCTGATTTTTTGTAGTATTCAAAAAATATTTTGCCCACGTGATTGGAACCATTAGTTTCCAGTATTCTACAAAAAGTACGGTATAAAAAGTCACATTTTACTAATAACTTCGTAATATTTTTCGCTATACGCCGAAAATGTATGCTATGCGTATAGTGAAATCTATACATACACGAAGATTCATGCTATACGTGTAGTAAAATCCATATGAAAATATAGCATATAGGACTCAGCATATAGGACTCGCGCCTATGCGAGAATGGTTTCAAATGTAATATGCACACATTTTTTTTACTATACAGCATATAGAACTCGCGCCTATGCGAGAATAGTTACAAATGTACCAGGTGTGTAAGTATGAAACCGGAATTTGCCCATAGGTGGCGCTAGATGTCTATGCAGTTACCGTCAGCCGAGGGGCTATTCACTTGTGAAATCATTCAAGCACTTCTGTTCGAAATCGAATGCAAAATTACAAGAAATCGCCTGAAATCGCGAAGCGTCTTACTAAATCACCATTATTCGAATGTAGTTGAAATCCCTTGAAATCAGGTTTACATTTTTTGAAGTCGTCTGAAATCAGCACGAAGTCACTTGATTCAGGAAATCGCTGGAAATCATCTGGTTCTCGAAACAAGGAAATTTTATTATGATTTTTCATAATCCATTGTCCGTGCGTTCGCGCAGTCAGTCTGCGGCTCAACACCAGTGCATGCAGAGAGATATACCGGGAGATAATTATTTGTGAAAACAAAACTGTTGAAAATCTTGCCTCACTTTGCGTTGCGTTCGACTTCGAGTTCGACTGAAGGTCGACTGAAGGTATGTATATCTTAAATTAATTTTTTATTCTTTTCAAATTTGAATGTATTTAAGGAGGTACACTAGCTTCAGCAAAATGGTGATAGATCAATAAAATTTGGTGAATATATTCTTTAGTATTATTCATGTAGATACAATTTTTTTCAGATTTTTTGGTTGTGCCGTTTTCTTACAAATAATTCACAAGCGTTTATTCTTATACCCGGAATATATACCTATATCTATAAAAACGCTATGCTTATATACGTGAACTTCAATGTTCAATTATTCGATAACGGCACAATGAAAAAATCTGAGAAAAATTGTATTGACATATATAATACTAAAGAATATACTCACCAAATTTTATTGATCTATCACCATTTTGAAATTTTACCATGGGTTAACATGGCAACATTGTATGAAGCTGGTGTACCTCGTTAAATTGACGAATAACAAACCGAAGCGATCATTAGACACCGTCTAATTTAATGAGAAAATAAGAAACGTCTTTTCGTGTAAAAATCCGAAAGAATGTGCACGTTCTCACAAATTATTATTACTATCATTTTTAAGAATTCTTTACAAAACATCTTTCTCCCTCTCTCTCCTATACATTTTTTTATTCTCCCCCTTCTCGTTTCACATTTCACGTTTCTTATTTTCTCATTTCTCATTTCCTCTTATTCAAGTATTCAAGCCATTACGCGCGGGTGAAAGACAATACCAAAGAAATTGGTGTTCTTTGTAATTGGTACGAAATCGTACAAAAATCACCAAACTTAGTTCCTGTATCGATGGATGTACATGGTTTTATTAGTATTAAGCAATATTTTTTGACTATTTCGTCGCCTTGTATGGCCGAAATGGGTCTTTATATTGACATGGCTCTGTATGAAAAAATTAAATATTTCTTTTAATATCTATATCTGTGTCTTTTTTAAACCCTTTTTTTTATTTAAAAAAATTTTAATTCAAATTTGAGTCTCATGATTAGTCAATAATAAAAAAAAGAGAAATTTAACCATTTTCGAGCTTTTTTCTCCCTCCAATGATTTCAGCAATCGCTTGAAACTGAGTTGATGAATTCAAATGAAATCAATTGAAATCAACTGAAATTACGTGAAATTACGTGAAATCACATGACTTTAAAAATAGCTCGAATCATTTATGAAATCACAAAAATCATATGAAATCGAGTTCACACGGAAATCTCTTCCGCACCGCACTTAATAGTGAATAGCCCCTCGCCGTCAGCATCACGTCAGCGGTGTCTTGTTATTGTATTGATATCCGACAAAGATTTCCAACTCACAATAACACGAGTTTCATTCAGTAGCATTAGTTTATTAGAGATAAACATGTCGAGTTTTGTGCCAACAAATTACGATTTGCGGACAGCACTACTTTTCTGTTTCCATCTGAAGAAAACCGCAGCCGAATTGCATCGAATGCTTGTGGAGGCGTTTGGTGAGCATGCTGTCGGTAAAACACAGTGTTTCGAGTGGTTCAAACGGTTCAAAAGTGGCGATTTTGACGTGAGGAACGAAGAACGTGGAAGACCACCGAAAAAGTTTGAAGACGCTGACCTGCAAGCCTTGTTGGACGAAGACAACGCTCAAACACAACAACAACTGGCGGATCAGTTAAAGGTGACCCGAGAAGCCATCTCCAGTTACTTTGTATCATATCATTACAATAAACGTGTTTTTTCTGTACAAAAATTCCGGTTTCATACTTACACACCTGGTAATATGCACGCATCATTTTTTACTATACGGTGTGAGAATCATTTCTACACTTCTATAACAACAAGTCTTAGAATTCCGAACTGGCAGTAAACTGCTATACTTTTCTAGCACCGAATATTAGAATTCTGGCAACCAGTGTTAGAATTTAAGGCCGTATTTTTCTCCGTGTACGAAATGTTTCACTGAAAATTCATTCCAATACCTCCAACTCAATTCAAATACCTACAACTTTTGAATAAAAAAAAATACTTTTTCAATTCCGTACGTACCTCTCCAGGTATTCCAATGTAGATTGACGAGAATTTTTGTTTTTTGTTTTAGGTAAAAAATTGTGGATGCTAAATGTCACGCCGCGGAGCGCCTGAAAAAAGAACAAACGAAAATATTAGTAGTCGGCCATTTTGTGCATCGAAAAAAAAATTCATTTTCCAACAGCCTGATATTCATACTAAATAGATGTGTAGTTAATTTCACGAGTCAATCACTTTTTCATACGAAAAAATACTTAAATTCGCACATGATTTTATACCCGTTACTGTGGCCTCACCCCTTAAGCGTAACAACTTTTATATCAACATCAACAACATAAACTTATCAAAAAGATGCATGAATGCGAAATTAGAGCATCATCTCTGCTGCTTCCGTCGTTCTTCCTTCTCCCTTTTGTTCCTCTCCGCGCGAGGGATCGCAGGTGAGTGTGACCAGAGGCCGCGACATTCGTCTCAACGATCCAACCTCCGGGGCCCGTGTCAGTCATCGACCCAAGCAAAACATAGCTCCGCAACTGCCGTCAAATTTATCACGAATTTATGTTTTTATCATCGCGTCTCTGAAAAATTCCCGCGCGGCGTTTCTTTCGCCGCGAGCAAGGCGTAACGATTTTCTTCCAAATCGGGGCAGCCGCGTTGCGCAACGAGCGAGCGCGGAGCTTCGGTCTTGATCTCGCACGAGCTAGGTAAGGCGGAACGCGACAGACCCAGTTCTCATCTATTAATCCTCGCAATTACCGCGGACAAACAATGCGATTACGAAGCGGAGAGCAAGTGCGCTCGCTCGGGGCCCGTGACTCACCGCGCGGGCCCCCACGGGTTATACCAGAGAGCCTGCCGCCTCGATAAAATCAACCGATCGTCCTACGCGCGAACCATCTTTGCGATCGCCTCACGCCCGATCAAATTTCACTCAATTCTCGCTCGAGCTATTCGTTGCAGCCGCTTTGCCCCGAGACGAGAACGAAGCTCCGCTACGATCGCTAGACGGAAAAAAAGAACGCAACTGTATAACTCCATTATTACGTTTGAGATCGGTACAGCGCCAAAATAACGTTCCGGAGAGAAAAAGGTGTCGGCCCGTCAATCTCTTCTCTCTCTCTCTCTCTCTCTCTCTCTCTCTCTCTCTCTCTCTCTCTCTCTCTCTCTCTCTCTCTCTCTCTCTCTCTCTCTCTCTCTCTCTCTCTCTCTCTCTCTCTCTCTCTCTCTCTCTCTCTCTCTCTCTCTCTCTCTCTCTCTCTCTCTCTCTCTCTCTCTCTCTCTCTCTCTCTCTCTCTCTCTCTCTCTCTCTCTCTCCTCTCTTTCTCCGGAACGTATTGTGTTGTAACTCGGCGTCCGATGATACCGCGGCCATCATCCTGGGATACTCGATAATCCGGACACTATACGAAGCGCGTCTCATTGTGTATAACGAGTCGGAGCTTCTACGTGTATAGGAGCTGGTGGACCCGGAGGCGCCGTCGCGCAAGGGGCTCGAGAGTTGCATCGATTTTATTCTATCGAGGCCCACACGCCCCCCCACTCCCCCCGAGAAAGAGAGAGAGTGTTCGGCCCTCTTCCTCTCAACGCGCCCGCCGATGGATTATTGATTAATCAACGCCCCGCGCGCACCTAACACAAAAGAAGCGAACGCGGACTTCTCTGTAGTTGGGCCTTGAATAATGGTTCCTTTTTTTCTTCTCTTTCTTATACTTCTTGCAACGAGATTTTTTTAATCCAGCGGAGCTCTCAAGTGTGGAGAAGAAACGATGATCAATCATTGGATCCGTGCGCCAACAGTCTATATACATCGTAAATGACTCTGTGTACAGTCATTAAAGTCGAATCGATGTTGACCGACCGAGACGCAAAGTAGCCAGGGATGGGGGGGGGGGGGGTACATTCCAATCGAGCAGATTCTCACAGCCATGTATGTGTATTATGTATTCGTCGGAAGTACGAATCTGGTTCGTTTGGATACCGTCACGAGAGCCTACGAATATACAGGGTGTTAGGAAGATCGATGCAAAGCCTTAAGGGGGTGATAGGTTACCTCGTTAGGAACATATCTAATGTGGGTTACCTTGGTCCAAAGTCTAAGGATTTCGAGTTATCGTGGCAAGTATGATTTTTGAAAAATTTGGCAAAATTAGGTACCAACTCGTTCATAATGTTCGAACAGACAATAATTGGTAACTAAAAACTTACTGGCGTATTAACTTAATGGGTGAGATGCAGTCAGAGGCGTGAACAAACGAACATTTTCAATAATTTTTTTTTTAATAGTAATCGAGTTTGTTTTACAAAATTGGTTACACAGACTTTTTATATTATATTTCAACTTGACTTGTACGAATTTTCAAAGAAAAATATTGATTATTTATAAAAATATAGCCATCTTTGTCGCACCCCCTTCGGCATGTAGTGCTTTGCGATGACCATCATTAAATTTTACTGGATCATCTGAAATTAAAAAAAAAATCATTAGTTTAATAATAAATCTAGTCCTTAATCAAAGCTTTTTTTTAATTAACAAAATGGCGGCTTCCGACAGATATCTTTCGATTTTCGACGAAAAAATCGCTCGTTTATTGTTAAAAAAAATAGAAATTTTCAACAAAAATGAAAATGCTTCGATTAAGGACTAGTTTTTAATGCTATCAATAAGCACTCCAAATTTTATCAAAATCCATCGAGTGGTTTTTGAATTATAGTGGTCACCGACTTGAAAAACATAGTTTCGAGAAAAACGCGTTTAAAGTTTTTCGATGTGGATACGGTATTATATGTTCGTAAAAAGTTGAGCTCGATGGTTGAAGCTAAACTTTTTTTTATGTATTTTGATCCGCTGAATCCGAATATCACATTTTTTTCCGGAAAGTCGAGCATTCAATTGTTTATAGCCAATTGTTAAAACAATTTGTCAAAAAATTAAAGTTTTTCGGGATGAATTATTTTTTTCACATTTCGGGCAATTTTAATACGAAAGTATTCTTTATAAAAATTTTCTAAAGTTCATAGTTTATGAGTAATAAATTTTTGAAAATTTCTGGAAGAGTTTTCCAATTTTACACTCGATTTATGTATAGAAATAATAATTAAAAAATTACTTACATCGAATCATCAATTCCTGGCCCATACAATAGGGCTTCTGCCGATGTGGAAGCTTCCAAAATATCAATTTGTTGTTATCTTCGAAGCATTCTGCCTTCCCGGGTATTATCGTTTCGCGTTTGTCAGCCACGTCTATACGTTGAGAATGGACGTGGCCCCTTCACTTATTGTGGGATATCCCGGAAACTATTCATCGGATTGACTTGAAATTTTCAGACAATATTTTCGAAACATCATACTTCAAGAAAATGTTTTAAAAAATCGATTTTTTGAAAATTCTGACTGCATCTCACTCCTCAATACGTATTCAATCGACAAACACCAATACAATCTATTTCCACACAACCAACTAAATGAGCCGTATTGAATAATTAAAAACTTGTCAAAAAATAAAAATACCTCTAAAAAATAACATTAAGGGGTTACCCCCACTTGCGATTTTGAAAAAAAATCGATTTTTTTTATTGCATTTTTTTGAAGTGCAATTTGCAGTGCAGTTTTTTTATGCCCGGAATAGATGACTCTATGTGAGTCAACAAAAAAAAAATTTCTTCGTGTAAACTGAAATTGAAACTTTAAACGCGTTTTTCTCAAAATGGCATTTCTGAAGTCTGTGACCAAGATTACTCGAACACTAATGAACCGATCTTCTTGAAATTTTGCAGGCTTATTTAATACATAAAAATGTAGCCTTTAATCATTCGATTTTTTTTCGAAAAAAATGGCCGTTTTATAGCCAAAAAACGGCCGTTTTTTTCGTTAAAATCGAACCATTAACTTTGACTGTCCGCCATTTTGTGAAAAATGAATATTTTTTAAAATCCTTCGACTAAAGACTAGTTTATACTTATATTTTACTAAATCCATCCGCATTTTTTTTTCAGATGATCCACTTCGCCGCAATGTTGGTCACCGCAAACCGTGTATATAAAAACATTATTTCATTGACGGCCATTTGCCACTAAACAATGTAATATTTTTCAATAAAAAAATTACTGAAAGTTCTTCAAGATGTGTTCTTTAAGATGGTATATTGATCGATTAAAAAAGTTTTGTAGTTTTCTTTAAAAAAATTCATGAAAAAGGCCTTTTTTGCACTACAAGTGGGGGTAACGCCTTAACATAAAAGGTAAACGAGTTAGTACCTAATTTTGGGAAATTTTCCAAAAATCATACTTACCATAACTCGAAATCCTTAGACTTCGGAGTAAGGTAACCTAGATTAGAGATGTTCCTAACGAGGTGAGTTATCACCCCCTTAAGGCTTCGCATCGACCTTCCTAACACCCTGTATGTTTCATTGGGTTATCCTTTGATCCGAGTTTCCGACTTTCGACATTTATCATTCATCTTCCGTGTATCATAAATACGAGATATAAATGTAATGAAAAAAAAAGGGTCGGACGTACGAGCGATCACTCGGCTCCGTCAACTGCGTATGGATCATCTAGCCTAATTAGTACATTAATTTACGAGGAATGCCGCGCCGCGTCGGCATTATAATTGCGCGAGTAACGGTCTATCGGGTGTTTAGCAACCGAGCGCGTACTTCATCGCTCGAAGCGAGCTATCGAATCAATATTTAACATCGATGATTTATAATATTTTTTTTTCTTCAAAGGCCAATTCGTTTCTCGCCCTTGCGATTCGCGCGTGCACTGAGCTTATAAATCAGCGCGGAGCTTCCCTCGCGCGAGCGGTATAAAAGAGGATTCCCGCGCGTGGTACGCGAGAATAAGAGGAACAAAGTCAAGAGTCTCGTTCTCTCATTGCCGGCGGCAGCAACGGCGGCAATCAGAGACCGCAAACAAGGCTTAATTGCCCCCCGGATGCATTGACGTATTCTCGCAATTCTTGCTTTTGTTTGCCGGGGATATTTGTCGGCGCGCAAGAAAGTCGTCGTCGTCGCCGCGACGCTTAACTGCAACATTTCAGAATTAACGGGCTACGTCTACCAAGGTGGGTGAAAAATTGCATTTTCGAAAAATATTTTTATTCGATAGTCTCACGTTTTTGCTATATTTCCTGAAAATGTTATTGAGATGTGCCTAAAATTGTATGAGCTACGGCTTCCAACAGTCGGCTGGGCGAGTGGTAGCAGCACCATAGGGTAGAACCAGCAAAGAGTACGCAGTGCTTTTGATTGATTTATTTTTTCTTGCATTGGCAACACTACCTAACCTGTCAGTGGTATTTGTCATGTCAAGATGTTGAACAACAACTCGTTTCGTTAAGGCATTTATTTACAATTTTATGCACTGAGGAAAAACCAATTGAATCAAATAAATATATTAGTTAATTCAAATAAAGGTAATTATGCAGTATGAGGACTTTTCCGAAAAACGACGGGTAATTTTTTTTTTCGCCATGATGTTGTTTATTCCATTATAGTAAGTGATATTTCGTCGGGGGAGGCTGACATTTTCCATTAAGGCGTTACCCCCACTTGTAGCGCAAAAAAAGGCCTTTTTTATGAATTTTTTTAAAGAAAACTACAAAACTTTTTTAATCGATCAATATACCACCTTAAAGAACACATCTTGAAGAACTTTCAGTAATTTTTTTATTGAAAAATTTTACATTGTTTAGTGGCAAATGGCCGTCAATGAAATAATGTTTTTATATACACGGTTTGCGGTGACCAACATTGCGGCGAAGTGGATCATCTGAAAAAAAATGCGGATGGATTTAGTCAAATATAAGTATAAACTAGTCTTTAATCAAATGATTTTAAAAAATATTCATTTTTCACAAAATGGCGGACAGTCAAAGTTAATGGTTCGATTTAACGAAAAAAACGGCCGTTTTTTGGCTATAAAACGGCTATTTTTTTCGAAAAAAAATCGAACGATTAAAGACTACATTTTTATGTATTAAATAAGCCTGCAAAATTTCAAGAAGATCGGTTCATTAGTGTTCGAGTAATCTTGGTCCCCGACTTCAGAAATGCCATTTTGAGAAAAACGCGTTTAAAGTTTCAATTTCAGTTTACACGAAGAAAATTTTTTTTTTGTAAACTTACATAGAGTCATCTATTCCGGGCATAAAAAAAACTGCACTTCAAATTGCACTTCAAAAAAATGCAATAAAAAAATCGATTTTTTCAAAATTGCAAGTGGGGGTAACCCCTTAACTGGCTTTACCCTACTTCAAACGTTAAACGCGTTTTCCTTCAAATACCGTTTTCAAAGTCGGTGGACATGATATCTCGAGAACCACTGGATGGATCATCTTCAAATTTACAGCAGATACGACGAGAAACATTTAAAGGTCGTTGACGATCACACTTTTTTAAAAATCATCTTCCTTTTTTAATAGTTACGTAAAAACGACCACTTTTTTCATAGATTCACTATGCTCGAGGTTCAATTCGTCGCCACGTTATTGAAAACAAAAATATTTAAAAAATCGACGAACGTCAATGACTCGTATTCATCGTTACCTCGAATAACCCGTTTGGTTTTTAGATTTCGGATGGACCGTTAAAGCATGAGAGTGTCCACCACCAAGCGTCGCGAAAAAAATGTCATCATCCGCCGGCGGCCATATTTTTCTGTATTTTTTGGTGATTTTTTTTAGTCTCAATATATGTACCTTTGTGGTTAAAAAAACTTGCGTTTCTTGTTCAGAAAAAAAAATCAAAATTTGGCATTTTTTTCAGGCTTCTAGGTAGACGTAGCCCCTTAACGGGAGGGGTGAAATCTAAGATCGCATCTGCGGAGAGATGAAAAGTAAACAAAAGTTCCGAACATTTTTCAACCGCGTTTAATCGCATCGACGTAGCGAAGGGGGAGGAGCGGGCGGGTTTGCAATTTGCACGATTTTCACAATCGCAATGGAGGCGCGAGAGGCCCCGGTAAGTAGGCATAGATTGTCCCCGCGCTCGCGGCGCGCAAACGCCGCACGAGATAATCTCCTACAGCCGCGAGAGCATCCTGGTACACGCGACGCGTTGCTTTCGTTTTTCGCAAGCCGTTAGCGGGTGCTCTCGCTCTCTCTCCCTCTCACCAAGGGGAGAAAATATAAGGAGATCCGCGAGGATAACACACCCCCTTCTTTTCGACGACGGCTCGCGATGCATCGCGCAGCGCGGCGGATTTTCTCTTTGAGCGAAAAAGGCGCCGATCCCAAGAAGCAAAACCGAAGAAGAAGAAGAAGATGCCGCGCGCACGCGGCGTACAACAGGCAGCGATATTCTCGGTGCCCCGCGCCATCTCCTCCGGGATCAACTCGACACAATGCCCCTCGCGCGACTTTTGTATATACTACCTATACACTGTACAGGCGAGTGGCCGATTAAAAAACGTGCGCCCGGGGCTTTTCCGCCGTTTCGAGGCGCCCCCCGCTATCGAACGGCGCGTCAAATGAATTACGATGTAAGAGCAGCTATGCGTGTACCCGCCGATGGGATATCCCCCCCTCTATCTGCTCGCGGGAATCGAAGCGCGTCTCTATTATCGGCTCGCGGGACACACTCCGTGGCGGGGCCCCTCTGCACACACGTGCACACCGTCGAGCTTGTACGCTCCGCGATCTTGCACGAGTATCCCAGCGCCAGGTAGCGCTCTCGCCGCTGGGAGGCCGGGGGCAACCCAACCCCCAACGCGGTAGCAATCGATCCACGATAGCATCGCGTCACGGACGGGCCGCAAAGACTCTATCGCGCGCGCGCTCTCGATTCACCGTTGCCACCGAGCCCGAGCTTTCGCATGCTCCCAACCACGAACGTACATACGGGTAAGCTAGGCTTGACACGACGGTGGTGGGGGCGGGTCGCGAGGCGCTCCGAAAATTGTCTCGACTTGCGGCCGCAAGGGCTGCGCTGCGGGCAGGGGAGGTTGGCGTGATACGGCGCACCGCGCGTGCGCATTAACGGGGTCCTCTAGTTTCTCGGGTCGAAAAAAATCGATTTTTTTGTTCATAAATCACATCTACAACATGTGTAGAAAATGTGTGCCAAAGGATTTTGTCGATATTCGAAGTGGTTCACAAGTATAAATCACATGCGCGAATTTTCAAACGCGTTTTTCTCGAAACACCATTTTTCGAAACGGTGACCACGATATTTCAGAAACTACTGCACCGATCTTGTTCAAATTTATACAGCATCTTTAATATGTTATAAGCCAGCGATTGAACTAGGATTATCATGATTGCTTCGATAGTTTTTTTTGTACGAGCGTAAAACTGAAGAAAAAATGAGTAAAAAATAGAATGTAATTTTCAAAAGTGTATAAAAAAGTCAATTTTTGTAATTTAGAATTCACTCTAGTTCAATCGCTAGTCTTAAATATGAAGATTTAAATGCCGTTTGGTTTTTTGATTTCAGATAAGCAGAACAGCCGCAATCTTGGTCACCGTCAAGCACCTCTTTTACTTGATGTCTTCCTGTCAGCCACTATAACGTTTATTCTATTATATATTTTGACTTTAAAAAATGTGTAAAGCTTATTTAAATGTTAATAAAGATTATGCAAAAACAATGAAATTGATTATTTCGATGTTTTGCCGGTAAAAAATTATTTAAAAAGCCGTAAAAAGACAGCCGAGAAACTAGAGGACCCCGTTAAGATAATATAACCGTATGTGATTATGCGCATTGGTATAAGGCGGGGTAAAAGTGGGATAGATGCCTCGATAGTAACCCGGGATATTTAGAAACACGTATTGACAAGGTTAATGCTACACGGAGAAAACACGGGCCTCGAAGTGTAGAATTAATACTATGCTTCGAAAAAAATATCATTAAATGTAAAAAAGGTTTGAATGGAAGATAAAAATTGTAATTATGGTATAGTAAAAATGAAGGAATTTAAATTTTAACCTACGATATGGCACGTAAACTGATACAAATAATACTTTTTATTCGGCATATTGTGTTTTTTTTTGTAGTATTCAAGAAATATTTTGCCCGCGTGATTGGAACAATTAGTTTCCAGTATTCTACAAAAAATACGGTATAAAGAATCACATTTTACTAATAACTTCGTAATATTTTTCGCTATACGCCGAAGATTTATGCTATGCGTATAGTGAAATCGATATATACACGAAGATTCATGCTATACGTATAGTAAAATCCATATGAAAATATAGCGTGTAATAAAGGTTGATAGGACTTGCGCCTATGCGAAAATAGTTTCAAATGTAATATGCAAGCATTATTTTTACTATACAGCATATAGGACTCGCGCCTATGCGAGACTAGTTTCAAATTTAATATGCATGCACCATTTTTACTATACGGTGTGAGAATCATTCTTACACTTTTATAACAAGTCTTAGAATTCCGAACTGGCAGTAAACTGCTGTACTTTTCTGGCACTGAATATTAGAATTCTGGCAACCAGTGTTAGAATTTGAGGCCGTATTTTTCTCCGTGTATATTAGGAAATACTGGTCCCGATTCCCCCCTTTCCAAAATCCAGAGATATTCGATTTGAAAATTTGGCTTGTGCCTTTTTGAAGACACAAGTACAAGACCCAGTGTACAGACGGAGGGTTAACCATCCCGTTCATGTTAGCATTAGTATCAAACTCTTCCAATAACTGTAAACATAACCAACTAATGTTTTCGTCATTCTTTGGTCCAGTCACCAGTCTTCAAACTTTATTTTCAGCAGGTACTTGATTAAATAAGCTTTCTATTTTTGTCTGAAAATCAGCCCAACACTTTTTAAGTTGGATTTTTTGTCAACAATGTCATTATCAATGTTCGGCATTGACATAATAGAGAATCGTTTCTGAAGAGTTGTGCTGCTAAGCCACCTTCTTACCCGTCTCGTGGCAGAAAAACTCCCGTCACAGTCGCGTTTGGGTGCAAAAAACTCCTCTCACTGGGAGTACTATTGATGCTTGGAAAAGTTTGTACACGTTAGGGCAAAACTTCTTATTAATGTGCTTTTTTCAAATTTCCAGCATTTATTTCATACATTTTATACAAAGTATGTTTTTCATTGCCATCGCTTCAGCTTCTAAGCCTGACGTAACATTGTTTCCCCCGCAGTGTGGCAGGTTTCGCCATTTTGTTGAAAGGATATGTCTTCCAAGTCCATGCCGTTTCTGTCATTTATTAGATAATGTGTTCCACACATAACCTCCATATTTGTACTTTTCCAACAAATAATACGTTTTATTAAGGCCTTAAGCCACAGTAACGGATATGAAATCATGTGCAAATTTAACAATTTTTTTCGTATGAAAAAGTGATTCACTCATAAAATTAATTACACATCTATTTAGTATGAATTTTAGCTGTTAGAAAATATATTAGGTGTAGGGGAGACCGGGGCAAAATGGTATAGCGGGGCATAATGGGACCGGGGCAAAATGGAATAGTGAAAATCAACACTGCTGGAAAATACGTCATTGGGGCAAAATGGGCCGGAGAAAATCAGGCTCCTCAGAAAGAGGCAGTTGGGGCAAAACGGGATCGGAGCAAAATGGGACAGTGGAATAATTCGATGCAGAAACGAAAGAAATGCAGGGGTAAAAAACGAGGGGTAATAAATGAGTGAAAACAGGTTTTATTGAATGTTACGCGATATTTGGGTCACACTCTACTTACGATACTATAATTTAACGGTGGCAATGTTTAATTTTTATTGCTTGTTTAACTAAGCTAATTTTTATCGGCACAATTGTCGCAAACGGACTCGATTAAGTTATCGTCAGCATGGGCACATGAATAGTGGGCCCATTTGTTATTAAAGTTTGTTAAACAATTACTTTTGATTCTGCGGTCAGAACTCTACCAAACTTGACGTAAATTGTTATTTGAGCCTTCTTATTCGATTGGTACAATTTCTTTGTCGTTATTAATTATTTAAATAATCAAGTAATTTTTATAATTTGACGCGTGCAATTTATGGTTTTTTTTTGTTTTTATCTTTCTTTGTTTTTTTTTTAATTTATTTTCTGCCAACTGCACATTACTGATACTGATTTTCAAGCCATTGATGAAAATCTAACTCTTGTCAATTTTTACGTAAATTGTTTTATGAAACTAGGACCGCTGCTCCCCATGAAATCGACGGATATGTGTCGACAAATATATCGGTCAGTCCGTATTATCTGCGTATATGTGGACTGAAACGAACCACAAGCACCATTTAGATTAGATTATGTTTCAACAGCTCTTTCATAGAGCCGAAGCATGAATTTTCCTGTCATCCCATTTTGCCCCAAATTCAGCGGGCTGCGACACTTCATTTTTGTGTGTCCCATTTTGCCCCAAATCAAGCACCAAGAAACTTCATTTTTTGCTATCCCTTTATGCCCCGATCCCATTATGCCCCAGTGCCGTTTTGGCCCGGTACCGTTTTGCCCCGCTATACCATTTTGCCCCGGTCTCCCCTACAACTTAGTTCGGTCCGTTTTCAAAAGATGGCACTAAGTGCTATAAATGGTTGACGGCAACAGCTGATTTTTGCTGTATCGTGAAGTATCAACATCTCTTAACCAAATATAGTTCACAGACCTTTGAGTTTTGCGCATCGAGTCTAATTTCTACTGCGGTGAAAATGTCGAATTTCATCCCAAATAAGCACCATTTGTGGGAAGTGTTGATTTTCTGTTACAATTGGAAGAAAAGTGCAGCTGAAGGCCACCGAATGCTTGTGGGACCATCACGGGAGACTTCCACAGGCAACAATTGATCCGTTTAAAGCGAGCTATAGCCGAAAAACGTCCAGAATATGCGACCAGACACGAATCCATAATCTTTCAACATGGCAACGCTCGGCTTCACGTTGCTATTGTGGTTAAAAACTATTTGGAAAATAGCGGGTGGGAAATTCTGGCTCACCCGCCTTATAGCCCAGACCTTGCCCCTTCCGGCTACCATTTGTTTCGATCGATGCAAAACACTTTGACTGGAATACGCTTCACGTCACAACAGGGTATCAAAAATTGACTCGATTCATTCTTGGCTCCAAAAGATGAATGCTTCGTCCGCGACGGAATTCATAAATTACCAGAAAGATGGGAAAAAGTAGTGGCCTGCGATGGACAATATTTTGATTAATGTATTAATGTATTTTATCATTCAAATAAGTGCATATTGTAAGCAAAAAAAACGGACCGAATTACGTTGTACACCCAATATATATATATATTCGATGTACAAAATGGCCGACTACTCGAAACTTCTCTATGTTCCTAATTGCATTTCGCAGAGAAGTTCGTACGGAATTTCTGATTAATGGAAAACTTTTCATTTTATGAGCAGTTTATGAGCAGTTATAACGAAATTTTTCACTGAAATTTCCTTTCTTAAGTTCAAATACCTACAACCTTTGAATAAAACAATATTTTTCAAATTCTGTACGTACTTCTCTAGGTATCCTAATGTAGATTGACGCGAATTTTTCTTTTTTGTTCTAGGTAAAAAATTGTGGATGCAAAATTTCACGCCGCGGAGCACCTAAAACAGATAACAAGCGAAAATATTAGTAGTCAGCCATTTTGTACATCGAAAAAAAATATATATATTTTCTAACAGCTTGATATTCATACTAAATAGATGTGTAATTAATTTTATGAGTGAATCACTTTTTCATACGAAAAAAATTGTTAAATTCGCACATGATTTTATACCCGTTGCCGTGGCCTAAGGCCTTAATCAATAAAAATATCAGTCCATCTTGAGGCACCCTTTATTATCAACAACCCCGACAATCAAGTGCATCAGGTTTCCGACTGGACACGCGGACTTGCAGCCACCGTTGCCTATATTGGGCCTCTGCTCTTCACTCTAGTGTGAGTAGTGGACGGATGCTGCGACATTTGGTGGTAGTTTGCGATGGCGACACGTAGTCAAACGCTATGAATTCCGCAATACCGTCGTGACCGCGTGGCTATTTCGGAGGACTCGGGTAAACTCAGCTTCCTCATTGCAAACGTGCGGCTCACTCGCGTGATCCCAATGATCAAGTGGTCGCATCAGCAGCCGCCTCCGATAATTGCTCGCGATTTCTTCCCAAGAGTTTAATCATTCTCCTTCTTGCGACATTTTTGAGCCCTCGCTGTCCGGCGATACAACGGAAATCCGGATTAACAAAGGATAATGGAGAGCTCCTCCAAAAAGTCACCCCACGTGTACGGCGTGACGCAACAAACGGAGAATGCCGCCTTTTCTTGTGCACATTATCCTGCGCTCTACCGAGAATCCCACGGGGGAGTAGACAATGGTGGCTCCATTGATTTCTCTTTCGCAACCGATGGAAAAAAGAACGAGAGGGAGAGGAAGAAAGAAAGAAAGAAAGAAAAGCCTACGAGGCTCGCGCACAAGGAGCGCGGCCGCAGGATTGCTCAATATTCTCATTACGTCTAGACCGGAAATTACCAAGGGGGATTCGACGAAGATACACACACGTACGTACGATGAAACAATCCTTTGCGAGCGATCGGACACACAGCTTTCCTCCAAGACTCTCCCACGCGCTTTCACATCGACACACAGACACACGTGTCGCGCAGCTTTCGAGACTTGTCACCGTCACCAATCCAATTGAAAAGCGGAAAGCCCTAGTCGTACACTGAGAAAATAAATCATTGATCCAATATCATTGGTGTTGGTGAATGAAATTTCGTTTATTCAATTGTAAAATTGTTGGTGTGAATAATCGGATTTATTAGTCCACACAAAACGCTATTGACTTTAAGGGCTCACCCCCACTTGCGATTTTGAAAAAATCGATTTTTTTTATTGCATTTTTTTGAAATATAAGTATCCGGGCCCATACTTCTGTATGGGCCCGGAATAGATGACTCTATGTAAGTTTACAAAAAGAAATATTTTCTTCGGGTAAACTGAAATTGAAACTTTAAACACGTTTTTCTCAAAATGGCATTTCTGAAGTCGGTGACCAAGATTACTCGAACACTAATGAACCGATCTTCTTGAAATTTTGCAGGCTTATTTAAGGATGTATGGCAGCTACTGCAGAGTCGTTACAGAACTGATTATGCAATTTGCAAAAATCGCATTTAAAGACTAAATAAAATCATTGTAATATTCATTAAAGCTAAAAAGGTGATTTACCACAGCTCAAAGTAAAACATGCGGTACAGAAAGAAGAATTTTCAATTTTTAACTGCAAATTTAGTTGTTGATTTGATGTATGTTTTCCCTGACGTTGTCGTGGTTACGACATACGAGCTAAAGAAATACGAAAACGGTCCCATTTAACTCGCAATATCTCGCAAAATATATGGGCACATGTCGATTTTTTATTTTTACCGTATCATGCATATTACAGCGATACCGCACAAAAGTTTTTTTTACAAAAGAGTACTCCGGAAATACCTTTTTTGCCAATGTAAAGGGAATTTTGGACGTACAGTCCTATGTTCCCCGTGTTAAATGACCCAACTTTGAATTCGTTTATCTCAGCATTCACGTGGGCAAATTTTGTTTTTTTAATCTCAAAAAGTTCTCGATATTTTCCTTTACAATATCAGTGAGTTCCAATTCGAACAGTAGTAAATGACTTAGTTGCCATACATCCTTAATACATAAAAATGTAGTCTTTAATCGTTCGATTTTTTTTTTCGAAAAAAATGGCCGTTTTATAGCCAAAAAACGGCCGTTTTTTTTCGTTAAAATCGAACCATTAACTTTGACTGTCCGCCATTTTGTGAAAAATGAATATTTTTTAAAATCCTTTTTGTGAAAAATGAATATTTTTTAAAATCCTTGGATTAAAGACTAGTTTATACTTATATTTGACTAAATCCATCCGCATTTTTTTTTAGATGATCCACTTCGCCGCAATGTTGGTCACCGCAAACCGTGTATATAAAAACATTATTTCATTGACGGCCATTTGCCACTAAACAATGTAATATTTTTCAATAAAAAAATTACTGAAAGTTCTTCAAGATGTGTTCTTTAAGATGGTATATTGATCGATTAAAAAAGTTTTGTAGTTTTCTTTAAAAAAATTCATGAAAAAGGCCTTTTTTACGCTACAAGTGGGGGTAACGCCTTAATAACATGATAAAATTAAGTTTTTTTTTTCATTCAAAAGATATATTGTTAGCCGAGAACAATATATTATTGAAACTATCAAAAAAATTACCGCGAACAAATTATATAGTTTTGAATGCACTTTCTGCGACGAACAATAAAAGCGTTTCAATTCATAACATGAATATTGTTGATTCGAGTACACAAGAAAAATTGAATTTCGCTCGTTTGATTCAGATAAAAATTCTATTGAGAAAATATGTTATTTTATTTTTTTCACCATATCCGATATTGATTTCCAAGTACATTATTCGTTGAAACATTGATATTTTATTTTGATTGAAAAATATAAAGCAAATGTCTAAATTGGTTGAAAAATAATGCGAAAATAGAATTTGTTTCTTGCGCATTTGGTTGAAAAAATTCAACCAAATCATGGTCGAGCGATACCGAAATTATAGGTGTGAGGAAACCCGTAGTTCTCGGAGTAACCGCTAGAAACCGCACGCGCGCTCGTTTCTCGTGAGCGTAGTGCGAACCGAAAATCTACTTAAACGCCGGAGAAACTCTCAAGAGTATCGCTTCTTGGCCTGTGGCTAAGATCAAAGTGTGGTATCTGTTTTTATCAGTTGAATATCTGATATTCTATCCATGCATATTCCATTGGATATCTGATATTCTCATCCACTATTATCGTGGATGATCATTCTAATGCTCACTTTCTATTTAATATTTAAATCAAATTAAAAAACTTACGTCCCGGGGCATATCCGGTTCGATGCAGTAAAGAAAGAATTAATTCTATTGATTATATTTTTGTACGAAATAAAAAATGTTGTAGCAACCGCTTAATTATTTCATCCATACATCTACGGATTGTATATAGAATCATTCAATAGAATCTAATTCTATTTTAAGGATAATGTAGATATTCAGAGAACAGAAGAGCTTTTTCAAATAAAATAATATGTTATTGAAATCAATTACATTTTCCAATATTTTATAGTATTATAACAATCTCATATATCAGTGGCACTCCGTAGCAGCAGTTATTTGGATCAACCAATATATTTTTTGATTCCATTGGTTTTTTTCTCAATGTTCGTGGCAAGAAACTTTTTCTTTTCGTTTTCCTTGTCACAATCTCCTCTCGCTGATCATCCGAATTTCTCTACCTACCGATTTCCGCAATCAAAGTCACCATTTTGCTTCTCATCCTACCTTCGTCGAATCCAGAGACTTGGAAATTCCGAATGTGCCGCCCCGCGCTCGATTACTCACCCGCTTACACAGATCACTTTTATAACGAAACTGTACACTAACGGATACACTTATCGAGTCCATTGTGCGCACGGATAAAGCGCGTGGGCGGACAAGTTACGGATATACTCGAGAGAGAGAGAGAGAGTGAGAGAGAGAGAGAGAGAGAGAGAGAGAGAGAGAGAGAGAGAGAGAGAGAGAGAGAGAGAGAGAGAGAGAGAGAGAGAGAGAGAGAGAGAGAGAGAGCGAGAGAGAGAGAGAGGCAAAGAGGGCAGCGTTATTTGCATTAACCGCCGGTAACGTATATAGGACAGGTTGCGGAAAGACTACGAGCACGCCCGAGTCATCCGCCGCGGAACGAGAAAAACATCTCTCCCGAGCGATAGATTATTTCCCAACTATATGTACGATAGATTCGAGATATACACACGATGAATATATAACGATCCGTAGAGGATCTTTTTACGCGTGTGTCTCGATCGCCGAATGAAAAAGTGGAAAATTATTCATTCAAGGTGTACGCGAATGAGCCTTGATATTTCAGGTTCACAGAAGACGCGTATTCCGCCAAATACGTTATTTGGCAATCGAGATATACTATTTACCCACGATGGAGGAAAACACTTTTCCTCGCGAACGGTCTTTTATCGGGGACAAGGCTCGTTCTCGATTCAAAACTTGCCTCGTAAAAATTCAAGATTCTACGGGCACCTCTTATTTTTCGTTCGGACGCGCTTGTATCGCACGTGGTCAATAATTTGTTGCACCATAAAACATTGCTCGCGCGCAGTGGGGAGCGAGCGAGCGAGCTGTATTCTCGGAGCTTTTATCTGATTTAAAAAAAATCCTGTCAAGTACAAAGAAGCGAGGTGGATTTACAAGATTCGAGAGGGAGAGAGCGCGAGATCTGATACGAGATATTTTCTGGTTCACGATTAATTCCACGGGCAAACTCATTCATCCGCGATCGCTTCTATACTCCCGTTATACACATAAATAAGCCCAAATTGACGCTATATTATTTCGTTCCAAAGGAGAGAAAAAATCTACGAAACGTCGTACAAAAATGAAGGAGAGAAAAAAAGAAAGGAAGAAACCCGTTTCGGCCGTACGACCCGCTGCGTTGACTATTTACATATTCATGCGTGGTCCACCGCGCGCGGCTCATACTCCTCGCGTCGCAGTCCCAATTGCTCGAGGGCGCTTGACAAAAACGAATTTCAAAAAAGAGATGAAACTCGCTTTCCTTTTTTGAGGAAAAGGAACATTGATGAACGTTACAGATCTCGTCACGCGTGGGGCTTTCCGCTTTCATCGTTATTCTCTCCTTCTCTCGCTCTCTCGCTCTTGTCTGCGAGAAAATTCCCACCAATTGCCCCTGCGCAGTGGTCAATTTGCCAACTAGGCCGTTTAGGGGGATTCATCTAACTAGAGACCCGCAAAATACGGCCAAATTCCGAATTTCTTTTCGGGGAAACGATTGGTGAAAAAGAAACACATTTTTTTGACACAATAGTACGTATATACTCGATGGTTTTAAAATTTTGATTTTTACTCTTTTTTTTTGCGAAAAACTGCGAAAAAACGCGTTTTTTAATACTTTTTTCGTTTTTCATCTGCCATTTTTTTTTATTTTTTGATAAAACTTTATATCCGAGGGTTATTTTGTAGCTGGTGTCATACTGAATCTAATGGACTTTGATTTTTTGTTTCAGACAAACCGTTGCCGAGTTGTGATGGAGCTACCTAGCCCACCTATTTTTGTGGCATTAGGTTAAACTATAGTTTTTGTACATAAAAATGAATAAAAATGAATAAAATTTTTTGGAAATGTATTTCAAGACTTCATTTATCAAGCCCAACAACTTTTATATTCATATCTTTTATAAAATCGGCAAAAAAAATCGCGAAAATAGCCTTTTTGTGGCTCCAAAGTGGACTGGCTCCTTAGACGGTCCATCAGAAATCGAAAAACCAAACGGATTATTCAAGTTAACATTAAATACGAGTCGTTGACGATCGTCAATTTTTTAAATCTCCTTTTTTAACCACGTGACGACGAATTTAACCCTCAATCCGTGAACCTGGCTCGTCTTCGTCCTGCCCAAAATCATTTTCTGCGCAGGTTGCTTAATATTTAATAAAAAAAATATATTAAAAATAAGCAAGAAAAAAAAACCTATTTTTCTTTTAGAAGTACAGCCTAAAGATTGACCATGAATTTTTTCAGATTTTTTTCATTGACAATTGTTGGTTTGGTAGGGCAAAAACGAAAACGACCCAGGTTCACGGGATTAGGATGCCTAAAATACCGTCACAGATTGAGGGTTAAATTTGAGCATACAAAATCTATGAAAAAGTCGTCATTTTTATGTAACTATTATAATATGAAGATGAATTTTGAAAAAATAAGATCGTCAACGACTTTCAAATGTTTCTCATCGTATCTCCTGTGAATTTGGAAACAATCCATGGAGTGGTTCTCGAGATATCATGTCCACCGTCTTTGAAAACAATGTTTCGAGAAAGACGCGTTTAAAGTTTGAAGTATGGTGCTGTTACCGCTCGCCCGGCCCAGTGCCGGATTTACACTTTTCTCTAGTATATGCCAATTGACTTCATGCCGCCCCTCCTATCTTAATCACTTCCCGGCTGAAAATTTGTTCAAGCTAGCCAGATTTATCATCAGGCTGTGATCAGGGAGCTGTGTGGCTATCCGTATTACGGGAATTTTGATTCCGCCGTGAGCCTGCCGTGAACAGGCAGCCACAGGTCAGGCAAACTTATGGCAAACGTCAAAATGGCCATAATATGGTTTGCCTTATTAGTGCCCTAATATGGCTCTATTAGGAAGCCCATGCATGGCAGTGGTCAGGCTAGCCCTAAAGTGGTGGCGCTAGTGTTGCTTTTAAAAACTATGCTTGCACGTGTGTCATTGTATACATCCTGTTTGGGTTAAAACTTGAAAGTTTTCACCATATATAAAAAGGAGCACATAAAGTGAAAACGTCATGAATCGCAAAGAGAGGAAGCGGTATTTGACACGGCTGCGTGTTAGGAGATGTCGTTCGGAGAAAAAAGTTGACGAGTCCCCATCATCGGTATAAGTACCAGGTATGTATAACCTTACTTTTGTCAACTTTTACAAACTTTATGAATTTTTGAACACTTGAGTATAGAATAATATCAATATAAAATATAATTGAAAAAATATAAAAATAAAATTAAAAAATATAAAAAATATTTTTAAAAAATTAAAAAATAGAATAATATCAATATAAAATATGATTTAAAAAAATGAGAATGATATACGTTGTTTTTTTTACGAAAAATTTGAATACTTACAGAAAGAGGCTCGAATGATAAAATTCAGGATCAGGAAAGTCTTGATAAAGCTACCAGCAAACAAAATCCTAATGCCAGCGGAGAGAATCTCAGCCCCAGCGAAGAAGATCTCCATGTCAGCGGAGAGGGTTCTAATGGCAGCGAATAAGATTCCCATGTCAGCGGAGAGAATCTCAGCCCCAGCAAAGATCTCCATGTCAGCGGAGAGGGTTCTAATGGCAGCGAAGAAGATCCCCATATTCCGAAATATATGTTTTGTTGTCAAACTCTTCCGATGTAACTTGGTGTTAAACATTCAATAAACCAAAAAAGTTTTATGTCATTCGTTCTGTATATTTTCTATAATACATCCGACCAGGCAGCCGTATACACGCCATCATAAGGCGCCAGGATAGCGGCCCAATCAGGCTGCCAGATTCGGGCGTAATCAGGCTGCCAGATCCCGCCGTCATCAGGAACAGCGTTCCATTTTTGTTCACGCCCTGATCAGGTTGCCGTACTAGCGCCATATAACGGCAGTCAGGCAACCTAATCCTAGCGTGATTAGCGCCATAACTAAATTTCCAGCCGGGTTATATTTACCTAGACCTTTTTAGGTTCCTCTAAAATCCGCCGCCCTACACGGCCTACACGGCCTATTGGCAGATCCAGGACTGACCCAACCGACTGTTAAAAGCTCCCGAATTGAAATATTGTCAGGCTGGCCTGACATTTGACCCGAGCCTGATTACGCTGTTGTACAGAGGCGTTATTTACGGTGTGCCTTGATTTGCCGGATCCGGCCGGGTTCAGGCGATAGTGAGGCAACTGGGTATGAAAACAAGGTATGAAAAAAATCAGGCTGTAGCTCATTCAATTTTAGGAATATTTCATGAAATTTCCCGGGAATATGGCTAAAAGGCAATCGAATAAAAATTGGTCAAAAAAGACTATTTTTGACCAACCTAGGTAGATGTAGCCCGTTAACAAGCTGCACCAGGAAGCGCGTGAGTTTTGCAGGGGCACGACCTTGCCACTGGTCGGCGTGACACCAAACGGAAAATGTCGCACCCGGCGTAACGCAATGGAACAGGCATTAAATTATCGGCATTAACCGAACGGCGGCGATCGGTGCGCAGTCTCCCGCGAATAAAGAGCGAAACAAGCTGATAAACCTGTTTTCTAAGCTTTCCGAGATACGCTAAAGGATGACGTCGCCCGCACCGCGTCAGCCTCTCGCTACCCAGGGTTGATAAAATCTCGAAAATGTATTGTCAAATAAACGCATTATTCCGTAAATTTGTGCAAGCTTCTCGCTCATTTACAAGCTACAGCTGAGACGAAGAGGAAGAAGATGAAAAAAATAATAATTAGGACGAATCGCGGTGAGGGGCCGGGGCAGGATGAGCCCAGGGATGAGGGTAATTTCCAATTTGTCACGGTGCCTCGGTGTACACGGAGCTCGCGATGAGAGACCCGGAAGAGAGCTCCCACCGTCCAACGATATACGCGATGGCCCTCGCGCCGAGAGACTCGATATACTTTTTCTTTTTCGAGATAAGGGCATTCGTGCGCGCCGCCGACCGCCGCGGGAGTTTCGCCATCGACTCCCGCGGCCTCCGCGCGTTACTGGGTCAGCGCACGCGACGCGCTTTAATTCGTAATTGATTTTTCATCAGGTGGAATTATATCGAGCCGAATAAGCGCGGAGACGGGGGCCCGCGAGTGCCTCGTTTTATTTTCTCCTCGAGCTACTCCGATGTATCACCGGTGGGGAAAAATAGTGCAGCGCGATCGAAGCCTAGTCGAGCACAAGATATAGTGCGCGATCGCGATAGACCGCGCGAGAGGAGCGATTACGCGCGCGAGGCCTTGCCCGGCTATAGGTCACCTGCACAATTGGCTTCTCACAGTGCATCGCAGCGATCCGTACGCCGATATGCCTTACCTCTCCAACTCGAATATATACAGGGTGTACCTCGACTACTATTTTTCCGTTTGCGAGCATATACGGTGTCTTTTGACGAGCAAAACGCTTTTTTTAGGTTGGAGCGATTCAGTTGAGTCAAATGACGATTTATTCATTTTTTAATTATTTTTTTTCACAGATTTATTCCGTTTGTGCTAATTTTTTTTGAATATATAATTGAAGGGCAAAATTGTGCATTTTTATATTTTTATTACGTAAATTAGAAAACCTTTTGTGTTACTACCAACTTGAAAAATTATGACATTAATGATGATTGTTATAAAAAAACTACGATAACGAATGTTTTATACAATTCACAATGAAATTTTGAGTAATTTGTAATTATGCATATTCATATTTACTTCACGAGATTATTGGCCCATGGTTTACGATGGGCAAGATGAGGATTTTTTTTTCTAAATGTTTACAAAGGTTTAGTTTGTGTAATCTGTTGTTAGAAATGGTTTATCTTGGTGCTAAATAACAAAAAAAAATACATAACTGTTAGTCTGAACGTCTTGCCCATCTAACCGCACGTTGAATTACACACATTAAACTATTTTTTTATTTATGGTGTTTGGTGGTGAAATTTTGTTTTAACCCGTAAAGACTCAGTATAGTCTAAACAATAATATGTATTTTTTTTAAATTAAATTTAACCTTGGATTTGGCTCCAATCTCCTTGATGTCGTGCGACAATGATTGATGACAAGTGAATTTTTCTTCTCTTTTTTTCACGGTATTATTGTACAGTGAAAAAAAAAGAAAAATGAAACGAACACTTCCATTTAATAAAAAAATTAGTGAACAGTATAATTTATTTGTAAACGGATTATACTGTTCACTAATTTTCAATAAATTATCTCTAATTCACTAATTTTCACTGGTACACTAATTTAAATTAATTATTCGTGTTTAAAATACTTTATTTTCAAACGGTTTACGGATAGTTCACTAACATTTTACCCTTATAACAAATTAGCGAATGGTATAATCCGTTTGCAAATAAATTATTCGTCTCAATAAATACGAAACAATGGCCCAGTGGTTTCGTAACACACACCGAAATGTTTTTTCGATCCTTTGTTTTTCAACAACTAACACCTAGTGAGCACACAAATGCCAAACAAGAATAGATAAAAACCAACGTCCAGAATTAATTAAAAAAATAATTAAACTGACACTTTCGTTTCATAAAAAACGTTAGTAAATGAAAAATCACTCATTTTTTACGCTAACAAAAAACTAGTGAACAGTATAATCCGTTTGCAAATAAATGCAAAACAAAAAAGTTATTCGTGTTAATAAACACGAATAATGGTTTTATTTTGCATTTTTTTGCGAATAATCTATTCGTGTAAATAAACAGGAATAATTCATTTACAAACGGATTATACTGTTCGCTAATTTTTCATTAGTGTAAAAAATTAGTGATTTTTTATTCGCTAATTTTTTATTAGTGTAAAGAATTAGTGATTTTTTATTCACTAATTTTTTTTAATCAAATGAAAGTGTCAGTTTAATTTTTTTAAATTCATCCTGCATGTTGGTTTTTTTTTCAATTCTTGTTTGGCATTTTTGTACTCACTGGTTGTTGATTGTTGAAAAATGAAACTTCAAAACCACTGGGCCATTGTTTACTCACCGTCGGACTTTACCCGTCAATATCTCGACCAATTTTTCTCGCACAACATTTTCGACAAACGTTTTTTGCTTCAATAGAGACACCCTATGTGCTTACGAATGGAAAACTAGTAGTTTAGATACACCCTGTATGTATACATGAAGGAGCAAACGAAAAATCTTCATACTCACACAATTGTATGCGCACACAGTGTACTTGTAAGGTAACTACATTATAAACGAGTACACGAGGCAGCTATCCTCGTATATGAGCACGTCGTTATATATGTACATACATACGTTAAAAGAAATTGTCACACACACACACTCGTGTATGGATACAGTTTTGTCCTGCATAACTATACATATATGTGTAATATCGTTGTAATATAAGTACATTATACCCAAGTATACGCGAGGTAGCTCGACAACTATATCTATAGTCCTGCAACTTTCTGTAACACGGTGATTCGAATTGCCTCGCTTTCTTCCGCTCCTCGCGGGTTCTCGGATCGACGATCCGGTGCGCAACATGATCTACTTGCCTCGGTAGCTACGCGGTACTCCCCCCTTCGGCTATATATAAATACATACTTTGAGTCGTGCGAAATACGTGAAATTCGGCGCAACCGGTGCAGAAATTGTCGCAGGCATCCAATTGGATTCCCACACTTGTCCCCACTTCCTGATAGGGATGCATGTATGCGAGGCTCATCGCATTGGATCCCTGTACTAAAACGTCACGCTCGTCAATTTTATTCTAATCGGGATTCCCCATTGGAATATCCAACGTACGAATCCAATTTACGCATCTTCGAACAGAATCCGATACGATTCTTTATGAATTTCATCGCATTCTGTACGTTGGGGTTTGCGAGTAAAACATCTAGTTCTACAAAATGAGTGGATTGAAGGATAAATCGCTTAAAAAAATATATACGTAAAATCGCTTTGGTAAATATTTACAAGTGGGGCTCCAGCTGGAAAAGGGGTTTAGAAATTTTGTACCGAGTCGATGTACTTCAGGGCACTTTGTTTATAATATTTAAGTCGTGGGAAGACAATTTCAACCCTTATTTCAACCCCTAAACGTTTTTTTAAACCTTTTTAAAGGTATGGAGGACACGGGTTTGGTGACATCAAGTGGGTCAAATGACATGGGTTTGACCCAAACAAATCCAAACAAATTAGAGTAAGCATACAGAAAACGTATTTCAAAAATCGAATATTTTTCGGAAATATATATTTTTTAAAATAAAATACCCTTCTCCCATCGTTGAAAACATATTTTCACACTGCAGAATAGCCCCGAACACGTGAAATTTTTTTAACGGACAAAAATCACTGCAAAAAAAGGAGTCCTCACGATGTACACGGTTGTGGCCGTAAATATTGTCTGGAAACAAAATTTGTAAAAAGATTATTAAGGCGTTACCCCCACTTGTAGCGCAAAAAAGGCCTTTTTCATGAATTTTTTTAAAGAAAACTACAAAACTTTTTTAATCGATCAATATACTATCTTAAAGAACAAATCTTGAAGAACTTTCAGTAATTTTTTTATTGAAAAATATTACATTGTTTAGTGGCAAATGGCCGTCAATGAAATAATGTTTTTATATACACGATTTGCGGTGACCAACATTGCGGCGAAGTGGATCATCTGAAAAAAAAAATGCGGATGGATTTAGTCAAATATAAGTATAAACTAGTCTTTAATCGAAGGATTTTAAAAAATATTCATTTTTCACAATATGGCGGACAGTCAAAGTTAATGGTTCGATTTTAACCAAAAAAACGGCCGTTTTTTGGCTATAAAACGCCATTTTTTTCGAAAAAAAATCGAACGATTAAAGTCTACATTTTTATGTATTAAATAAGCCTGCAAAATTTCAAGAAGATCGGTTCATTAGTGTTCGAGTAATCTTGGTCACCGACTTCAGAAATGCCATTTTGAGAAAAACGCGTTTGAAGTTTCAATTTCGGTTTACACGAAGAAAATATTTTTTTTGTAAACTTACATAGAGTCCTCTATTCCGGACATAAAAAAAAACTGCACTTCAAATTGCACTTCAAAAAAATGCAATAAAAAAAAAATCGATTTTTTCAAAATCGCTAGTGGGGGTAACCCCTTAATCAGTGTAAAGGACGCTATCTTGCTGTGGGTTTTTTTTAGAAATCAAAATTGACAAAATGGCGGTGGTGTGAAAAAAGGGATCGAACTTAACCTAGATTTTCGACAGTTTTTCGTTAAAAAATGAAGATCTCCAAAAAAAGCTTCCACAGCAAGATAAAGAATGGCGTGAAGAATGTTGTGTTGAAATTTGAGTCGGATAGCTT
>OX101790.1:24622278-24656839 GCA_944452715.1 Ophion slaviceki | reverse complement strand
AAATATATACATTTATTCAAATCAAAATATATTCAATATCGTCCAATAACTAAATATTTCATTTAGTCCTAATAAATCTGTGATTAGGTTTCATCTGCTCAAAAAACAATTTAGCTGAATCCACTAACTGGATCTATTTTATTTTTTTTTAATTTAAATTAAATAGAATTTTCGTTGAGTCAACCATTTTTCTATTTGATTGAATGGTCTGTCGGTATTGCAACACATATATCAAAGAGGTGTGGGAGTAGAGAGGGTGGAGAGAGAGGAATTATATATATATATATATATATATATATATATATATATATATATATATATATATATTATATATATATATATATATATATATATTATATATATATATATATATATATTTGGTATGTTAGAAAAATATATAGCGTGTTATTCAATAAAACTCTCTAATGATCACAATGATATTAACTAATTGATATAGTTTATGTGATACAGCAAATAATTATAGGAATTAATTTGGTCTCTTAGCCATATCTGCGACTAAAATGATACAAGCCCTCGGTAGCATAGGGGCAGCGTACGTAGCTATGAGTAAGTAGGTTCTAGGTTCGATTCCTATATACGTGAAATATTTTCTTCGATAGAAATCATCTCAAAAGGCCAGGGAATGACGAATTACGATACAAAATCGTTGTCGTAAAACTCTCAATTAAGTATTTCATTTTATTTTCGATTTATGAAATATTTTATGTATACAGTACACTTAGTTTTACAGTGTACACGGTATGCAAACAGACATTTAGTTGAGTCGAATCTTTATTTATTTAACTTGAATATATTCAATATTTAGAAAGAATAGCTGGAACAAATAAAAAATATCTTTGAAATGAATAAGATCATAGTAGGGCGTGAGCCAAGGAAAAAACCTATTTGATTTAAATATATCCTATTTAAATTCAATATTTTTTTTTGGCAGTGTATCGATCAGCCATTATCTACTTCGAGGATTTGTTAATCTCAAACTACCATTAATAGCGGATTCTATTCTAGTTCTGGTCGTAACACTACTGTAACTGTTACTCATTAGTTTCAGTATTAGTTTTTAATTTCCTAGTTTTTTTTTTCTTAAAATTGTATTATCCACGTTGCGCCATAGTGCTCTAGGGCATAATAAATTCAAATAAAATCTCTCTCTCTCTCTCTCTCTCTCTCTCTCTCTCTCTCTCTCGTATCAATCGGATAATATTTAATTCGATTACTCAACACTATTTTCCTTTTTAATTGTTGCGCGCGTAAACGAAAGTCGATTATGCTTCACAAGAGATGCCGGTAAACTGAGCTTTTGACAATGGAACGTAAAATAGGGTTACTTTGAACAAGTTTTGCAAATTTTTTAAAGGTAACTTTTTTTAACCTCCTAAATTGCAACCTTTTTTGCTCCAACAGAACAATGTGTTCTTTGAATATCATATGTATAAGAAAATCAAGCCCGACCACCACCTACAATTTTATATATTTTTTTCAAGTGTCAAACCAACCTCTAGTGTGGGGTTTCTTTGGCAAGGCATTGAAATGCACTTATGTCAAATATTAATGGTTACTTTGACATAATTTGGATTAAAAACATAATATTTCATCCATTATACACGGAATCAAATGAAAAACGACGATTCTTTATAATCAAATCGTCATCTTTATTGAGGAAACATTTTAGATAAAAATATCATGTACCTAGGGTACTATTATAGGCACTTAATCAGTCATATAATTATCATTGAGATCAAAATTACCTTGAGCAACAATCAAAACACAGTTTAAGGGGAGATATACACCTAGGAGCCGGATAAAAAGGTCATTTTTGCGAATTTTTTCAAGGAAAAATATTTTTAATTTCATATTGGTGTTTTAATTATCTAAACATATATACATTCAAAAATACGTTTAATTTTCTTTATTTGAAAATATCAACAATATACAAGGATAATGTATGATCCTTGGAGCGCCGTAAAAAAATCTGCGTATATGGTACCCACTGGCGTTTCTTCAAGAATCATCTGAAAAAAAAACCAAAAAGATTATTAAATTAGATACTATAATCTAGTACTTGTCACAGCCGATTTTGAAAATATCGATTTATGACAAAATGGCGGACGTTTGAACATAAATAGTGATTTTTGGGCCAAAAATTAGTTATTATTTTGGCTATAAAACAAAAACTAAGTAACGGAAAAAAAATCCTATGACAAGTACTAGATAATGGTGTATAGAATAACCACAAAAAACCTCAAGGCAATCGGTTGATTGGTTTTCGAGTAATTTTGGGTACCGATTTGAAAAACGTGGTTTTGAGAAAAACGCGTTTGAAAATTTGGGAATGAATAAATCATGAAATTTGTCAACTTACATGGAATCATCGATACCAGGCCCATAGTGTAGGTCTTCTACGGTCTCCGGAATGTTCATAGCTTCTAAATCCTCGACCTCGACCATCTAGGTGTATATCTCTCCGTAAGCACAAATTTAAACCATATTTTGGCGCTCTAATATAAAAAATATTTGTCCCCTATAATAATAAGACATATGGGAACACCGCATCGTTCCACATATCCAATGACGTCAGTTTGCGCGGCATATTTAAAATAATACTGCAACACAAATTTTTATTTCGAAGTAATTTTTAATCGAACAAAGTTTTTAATTAGTTATGAATGAACCAACACTTTTATTTGTTAATGAAGATAACATAAACAATATAAAATATTAATATTTATAATGCAAAAATTTTTTTATGACATTTTAAAATTTAGGAACACGATAATTATTTTTTTTCTCGACTGAACAATACCCTTTTGCGGTGTTGCCATATGTCTTCTTATTATAGGGGACAAATATTTTGAACGGAAAATCATTCCGTCTAAATTTCAATGCAGACCCTGCGGTGTTAAAAGTTGCAATTTTTGAACCCATTATCTCCCAATCTAAATAGTCGACTGTTCTGAAATTTCACTCAAACATGCATAACGATACGAACAATGTCTGTATAAAAATTGAACAAAATCTATAGAAATCAAAATTGCGTGCTCGTACTACGTTAATGTCAACCGCGTTTTACGTTACGTTTCGTCGTGTCTCCCTTTCTGTCCCTCGAACGCGCCCGATAGCCTCGTGCGGCGAAGAATCGAGTAAATAAAAGCCTCTCCGCACTGCCGAACGAAAAAATAATCAGAAGTCGTGTCATTTACCTATCATCGATCCGATATGTTGCGCGCTCATTATTTTCGACGCCGAAAAATTCATTACGGATAAGCTTCATCGGTCTGGAGTCTTTCTTAAATAGCACGTTTGCCCGCGCGCGCCTTTTTACTCGGGATCTCGTGTGCTCGCACGGACGAGGGTGCTAGCTTGAAGACTCAATCACGACATTGAAGCGTATCCTAGCTGCCATCGCAATCGACCTCTCGGCAGATTCGCGATGCTAATGACGCGTCGCTCCTAAAGAGCTCGTCCCCTCGTAAATCACTGTATTATGGTACGCGCGAATCCTCTCTACGTGTACATTTGTGCGTACTACGTTCGCGAGCTCGTCCTACTCGGGACAGCGAGCCATTACTCGAGGATCAATAATTAATAGAGAGAGAGAGAAAGAGAGAAAGAGAGAGAGAGAGAGAGAGAGAGAGAGAGAGAGAGAGAGAGAGAGAGAGCGAGAGAAGCTTAAAAATTCTCAGGCTCTCGGTATGGGCGATTCAATGAGAGGCGGCTGCAGCTTCTTCCTTACAGGCTGCGTCACAATGTTCTTCACATTTGGCCGTACGCGACCGATCAACCACCCTTGATGAGCACGAACGACACGAAAAGAAAATAATACAATTTCGTAACGCCCGCTCCGGACATTGATGCGAATCGCCTCGATAATTTTTCTTTTTCCTTCATTTTTCACCGTCGACGTTCGCTTTTGGTTTGCGCTGTATGCGCATTGGTATAACTCTCGGGCGATTCTACACATCGTCCCTTTGCGCACTCGTTACAGACCGCGGAGGATGAGAGGGCCGCGAGACGCGAGGTCAGCGGGCGTTTCGCACTCTCCGCAGCTCTGCGTCTATATATATATAGACGCTATATATATATATATATAGCATCAGCGATGCACTCGGAACATTCCGCGCGTCAATCATAATTGATCGCGATAGACGAGGAAACATCGCATCGATTGTCGAATCGAGGGAGCACTACCGTGCGCCGTTGCGCAACTTTTACGACCAGCAAGGAGGAAAAAAAGAGCCAGGAAAGACGCGTGAGAGAGAAGAGAGAGAGAGAGAGAGAGAGAGAGAGAGAGAGTCTCGTCGATCAAAGCTAATTCACGATATATTCCGGTCGAGCGAAGCGCCGTAGCTCGCCAATATATATATATATATATATATATATATATACAGGGTGACCATTTAACGTGACCACCCCAAATATCTCCGTTGCCTTTAGAGTGACGAAAAAAATGTCAGGAGGTAATTCGATTGGTAAATATTTAAAAGTGGGGTTCCAGCCCTAATCGGGTCCAAATTTTTTTCCACGTGTTCGAGGCTGTTCTGCGGTATGAAAATATTTTTTTTTTATTACGGAGGAGGGGTGTTTGATTAAGACAAAAAAATATTTCCGGAAAATATTCGATTTTTGAAATACGTTTGTTTGGGCTTGTTTGGGTTGTTTATTTGGTGACATCAAGTGTCAAATGACATGGGTTTGTCGTTTGACCCACTTGATGTCACCAAACCCGTTTCCTTCATACCTTTAAAAAAGTTTTAAAAAAAACGTTTTGGGGGTTGAAATTGTCTTCCCCCGACTTAAATATTATAAATAAAGTGCCCTGAAATACATCGACTCGGTACGAAATTTCTAAACCCCTTTTCTAGCTGGAGCCCCACTTGTGAATGTTTACCATTTGATTGATTTCGAAGGGTTGATACAGTGGTAAAAAATCATTTTTGTCAAGGTCACAGTTTTTGCGTTCTCAAGGTCATCAATGGTTTTTCTAATGGGAACACGTTTTTTTTTATCAAGGCGGTGTAGGTGATATTCAGACGAATCCAACGACCTATGATATCATGACCTTGAAACAATTTTTCACCACAATACACGTGTAAAAACGGGAAATCGTGATGTAAAACGGGCAGTGTCAATCCACTCGAAAGGAAACGTCGCAAGAGTAAAACAAACGAAAAAGCAGAGATTGCCGTTCTGACTATCGTGCATGATTCGCAATTATGTAGTCGGCAAATTGAGCGCTATTCCTGAATTTCCAAGGCGAGTGTTTTGAGGGGCCAGTCCACTTTGGAGCCACGTGAAAACGGATATTTTCGCGATTTTTTTTTGGACGAATTTATAAAATATATGAATATAAAAGTTGTTGGGCTTGATGAATAAAGTCTTGAAATAAATTAAAAAAAAAATTGATTAGTTTTTATTAATTTTTAAGTACAAAAACTATAGTTTAACGTAACGCCACAAAAATAGGTGGGCTAGGTCGCCCCATCACAACTCGGCAACGGCTTGTCTGAAACAAAAAAATCAAAGTCCATTAGATTCAGTATGACACCAGCTACAAAATGACCCACGGATATAAAGTTTTATCAAAAAATAAAAAAATGGCAGTTGAAAAACGAAAAAAGTAAAAAAAAACGCGTTTTTTTCGCAGTTTTTCGCAAAAACAAGAGTAAAAATAAAAATTTTAAAACCATCGAGTGTCAATCGTCGATTTCTTCAAGTCTTGCTTGCTTTCGATTTTGAAATTTTCAAAGTGGACTGGCCCCTTAAAAATATTCTTCGGATATTCTTGTTGTCAATACCATCACGAGTTCCCGTTTTTACACGTGCATTTTGGTGAAAGATCATTTCAAGGTCATGATATAGGTCGTTGGATTCGTCTGAATATCAGCTACAGTGTCTTAATAAAAAAAAACATGTTCCCATTTGAAAAACCATTGATGACCTTGAGAACGCAAAAACTATGACCTTCACAAAAATGAATTTTTCACCACGGTATCAGCCCTTTGAAATCAATCAAATTACCTTCTGACATTTTTTTTGTCACTCTAAAAGCAACGGAGATATTTGGGGTGGTCACGTTAAATCGTCCACCCTGTATATACAGGGTGTCCGGTTATGAATGGATAGTCCGGCAGCTGTCGATAGATCAGATCATGTCCTACTATATGCTGAAATTTCAGTATAGTAAAAGCCTCACGGTTTTCGAAACAAAAATCATCTGCTTTTGGTTTTTCGCATACCATTTCTACAAACTATAAGTTTTTTCACCCGTTTGTTTTAAAAATACTCTTGATTATTTGTTTTATCTAGAAAAGTCTTCTTCTTAACCTTAAACGTCAAGAAAACTTTATGAAAAAAGGTCTTATGCAGAATTTTTATACGAACCAATTCGAACATCTAACTTTGATAGCCTGCGATATAAAAAAAATGTACTACGAACATCGTGCCAAATACTTTAAGGGGTTACCCCCACTTGCGATTTTGAAAAAATCGATTTTTTTTATTGCTTTTTTTTTAAGTATAAGTATCCGGGCCCATACTTCTGTATGGACCCGGAATAGATGACTCTATGTAAGTTTACAAAAAAAAATATTTTCTTCGTGTAAACTGAAATTGAAACTTTAAACGCGTTTTTCTCAAAATGGCATTTCTGAAGTCGGTGACCAAGATTACTCGAACACTAATGAACCAATCTTCTTGAAATTTGGCAGGCTTATTTAATACATAAAAATGTAGTCTTTAATCGTTCGATTTTTTTTTTCGAAAAAAATGGCCGTTTTATAGCCAAAAAACGGCCGTTTTTTTCGTTAAAATCGAACCATTAACTTTGACTGTCCGCCATTTTGTGAAAAATGAATATTTTTTAAAATCCTTCGATTAAAGACTAGTTTATACTTATATTTGACTAAATCCATCCGCATTTTTTTTCAGATGATCCACTTCGCCGCAATGTTGGTCACCGCAAACCGTGTGCATAAAAACATTATTTCATTGACGGCCATTTGCCACTAAACAATGTAATATTTTTCAATAAAAAAATTACTGAAAGTTCTTCAAGATGTGTTGTTCTTTAAGATGGTATATTGATCGATTAAAAAAGTTTTGTAGTTTTCTTTAAAAAAATTCATGAAAAAGGCCTTTTTTGCGCTACAAGTGGGGGTAACGCCTTAAAAAGTTGCTCAGTTATTGTCGACTCATATCGTTTCTAGAAATGGCATGCGAAAAACCAAAAGCAGACGATTTTTTTTAATACCAAAGCCCAAAATTTCGAAAACGGTGGATTTTTACTAAACTGAAATTCCAGCATATACTAGGACATGATTTGACCTATCGACAGTTGCAGGATTATCCATTCGTAACAGGTCACCCTGTATATATATATATATATATATTCGATTGACACGAAACGTCGCTCACGCAACGAGATTGAGACCGCTCGTATCAAAGCCGCTACCGAAATATCATTAAAATAAGAATGAGGAAAGAAAGAAAAGAGTAGACGGAGAAAAAAACAAAAGACCCCGGATGGCAAATGTCACGCACGCGGCTACTACCGCTGCTAGGCGAATTACGGATCGCGAGCTCGACAATTATCTCTTAATTGTCATTGGGAGATAATAAATGTTGGCCACTCTCGCAACAAACGCGAACGTATACATTTCCGTTTATTCGAAAGCTCATTCGAAGAAACTCCATTTTACGAGCGTTCAATATTATTACAACTGCTGCGCGCTCGACTGTATTCCTCATGCCCGGAGATATGTTTTTCTTTTTTACATTTAAAGTATTCCGTTTACGAACCCGAATATTTAAAAAATAACGGATTTTCGTATATAGTCAAATAAAAGTACATCCCATTATACTGGTAAAATTTCAAGCCAAGTTTCCGAACTATAAACGAAAAAATACGACTCACAAAATTGTTTCGTTCGTACAGCGCTTTATAGAGAGGACACGTTGGCCACATTCTTGTCTAATAATTAATACACTAAATAACTCTAGATGCCTGGTGTAAAAGTGCTCACGCGTGTAAAAAAATCTAAAGATTCCGTAATGACAGTAAAAATAGGGAGTCACCTAATGTCGAAGGAAAATATTAATAAAAAACTTGTAAAAATGGGATAATGTTTCGAAAAGGAGACACCTTCGATTAATTTGGAATTTTTCGTACCCATGTTTTTGTACTCGCTGATCCCGAATATGGTATTGAAAATACGCGCAGATTTGATTTTCAAGGTCAACATTTACAAAAACGAATTGTTTCTAGTTTTTCAATTTTATTGTAACAAATGTTGATCTTAGAGAAAAATGTTCTGCACATAAGTTGTAGCCTATAAAAAGATTGATCTTTTATGTTCTATACAAGTTTCGTCTAAAACCAATCTGTTTGGAGAAAAATGGGATAATGCTCCGAAAAGTCCATTTTCCAAAACTCCATTAGTTTCGATATTATGCACTTACGCTCTTTACCGCGGGAAGGTTGCAGTTTGACCTTTAACATCATATGCATACCTAAACAACGAACAACACACAAGAAACAAACCCAAACAACACATAACACACTTATTGGAGCATTATCCCATTTACATCCAAACAGTATGGTTTTAGACGAACATTGTATAGAACATAAAAGATCAATCTTTTTATAGGCTACAACTTTTGTGGGAAACATTTTTCTCTAAGATCAACATTTATTAAAATAAAGTGGAAAAACTTTTAAAAAATCCGTTTTTGTGAGTATTGACCTTGAAAATAAAATATTCGGGTATTTTCAGTATCATATTCGTAATCAGCCAGTCAAAATACACGGGTACACGAAATTCCAAATTAATCGGAGGTACGTTCTTTCCGGAACTACACCCGAACGTTGCGACTAGCAGAAAAATATTCGCAGCCACGACGTTTAAAAAAAAATGGAAAAATGTCTAAATCAACTAATTTTGCGCGGAATTTTTCATTTCAGTTTATCATTGGATTTGATAATTGATTGTAAGTTATTTTTATTAAGCGCCACTGTGACTTAACCAATGATTCAGAAGGGCCCTCCTCATGCCCCCACAAAATACGGCCCTTCACGAAAGGAATACCTTAAGGCGGGAGCCTGAATTAGAAGGTCCGAAAATCTTTTTTTTTAATGCTTAAGGCCTTAGGCCACAGTAACGGGTATAAAATCATGTGCGAATTTAACAATTTTTTTCGTATGAAAACGTGATTCACTCATAAAATTAATTACATATCTATTTAGTATGAATATCAAGCTGTTAGAATTTTCGATGTGCATAATGGCCGACTACTAATATTTTCTTTTATCTTTTTTTATGCGCTCCGCGGCGTGACATTTAGCATCCATAATTTTTTACTTAGAACAAAAAACAAAAATTCTCGTCAGTCTACATTAGAATACCTAGAGAAGTACGTAAGGAAATTGAAAAATATTGTTTTATTCAAAAGTTGTAGGTATTTGAACTTAGAAAATGAATGTTCAGTGAAAAATTTCGTTATAACTGCTCATAAACTGCTCATAAAATGAAAAGTTTTCGATTAATCAGAAATTCCGTACGTGCTTCTCTGCGAAATGCAATTAGGAACATAACTTTTAAATTTGAATTATATCGAGTGGAAAATGTTGAAGGTATTTGTCACGCCAATTGGAAAAAAGCTGTTTCGAGAAGTTTCGAGTACCCAGGTAGGAATTGACGATGAAAAAAGGGCTCGCAAAGCTCTGAAACAAGGCTCACATTTTTTAATTCAGGCTGAGCACCAGCTTGATTTCAGGCCTAGTTGAACCTCTGAATGATAACGCGGTTTCAGGCTCTTGCACACAGGCTTGACCAAAGGCTGGTAGAAAAGCCTGTACTAAGCCTGAAACGACGAAACAACAAGGCTCAAAACGAGCCTTAATGAAGCCTTGACGAGCATTTATGAACAGACTTATCCCAAACCCTTCTCGAGGCTATATGAGGCCTATTTTTAGTTTTCTATATTCTACATTGGGGTAAATTTAATAAATTTGTAACGAATTCATTTTATTTATTATATATATTTATTATTCATTATATTATTTGTTATAAAATATATATAAAAAAATATTTTAAAAAACAATACTTTATTTTATTTATTGTTTATGGGACACGTAATACACAGAGTGTACGCAAACTCCAGAGAGTGAGTATATACGAAATCTGTGTGTGACGAGAAAAAACTTTTTTGTGTACCTCATAAATATCGATGAGAGCATATGTTTAAATGTTCTGAGCTGCTTCCTTCGCTTTCGTTTTTCGTGCCTTCGCACCCGACAAATTTATTGCTAAATTTTTGTTTCATAAAAGTACAGAAATAATATTATTTTAAACTTATTTTATTTTATCACAACCTGAAACAAGCCTGCATCCAGCCTTGATTTTTTAGCCTTAAAATTCACCGGTTGAATAAAGCTTGAAATAACCCTGAGTTTAGGCTAAGCAGCCAGTCTTGGTTCCAGGCTGCTCCAAACGATGCAATGAAACCTGGCCCAGGTCTGTCTCACTCAGGCTCGGTGAAACAAGGTTCGCACAAGCTTGTTTCCATCGTCAGCCTTTTGATTTCCTACCTGGGTAGCCGGCCATTTTATACATAAAAAAATGTCTAACAACTTGATATTCATACTGAATAGATGTGTAATTAATTCAGGGTTGGGCAAATTCGAATTCTTTTTTATTCATGAATAATAAAGAAACATATTCAAAATTGGTTCCGAAAATGAATGAAGCATCCCACTGGATTCTGTATTCATTCCGAAAATGAATAATGAATCCTATTGGATGCAGTATTCATTTCGGAAAAATGGACAATGAAAATGGGACAAATATAATGTCCCATTTCTACCCCCATTTCTTCAGTTACTAGATACTAAGAGCGCGATTTCCCTTGGGTAAATATAATTGAATCGGACGATTATGTTTCAATAGAATAAACATGTTTTCTGTCAATTTTTCCAGATTATTCAATTTGATGATATCCGAATACGGAATGTATACTGAATCGAATTGGATTCATTGCTTATGTTGAAATGACTACTGAATTCAGTTGGATTCATTATTTATTTTGGAATGAATGCTGAATCCAAATGGATTCATTATTTATTCTCAGAACGAATACTGAATCAAGGTGGATTCATTATTGAAACAAATGAATATCCATTTGACATGTATTAGGTATTATTTTCCTACTTGAATACTAAACGTCTTCGGGTATGCCCATTTCTGAATTAATTTTATGAGTGAATCACTTTTTCATACGAAAAAATGGTTAAATTTTCACGTGATTTTATACCCGTTACTGTGGCCTGAAGCCTTAAGGTCTAGAACGAGATTTTTTACGTCATTTTTGGGCTGGAATGACTTTTAAACCGTTGAAGTTGTCTAGATGAAATTTTACATATGTATTCATTGTCCCTTTGAGAATGTATCTACATTTAAAAAAATATTTTAAATATTTTCATGTAGTTTTTTATTTTTTTACAACATGATCCGCCGAAAACCGCCTCAATCGGCGCCCACTCTGGGTGATGTTGTATGCATCTGAAAAAAAAATATATATATATATTCTCAATCTGTATGAGTATTCTGAGCGCTGCTAGCAGAATTAGTACTTAAAACAATTTTGTTACAAAATGGCCGCCTGTTAAACTTTGATTAACGATATTTCATACATTTTCGGGTATTCGACGAGTTATAAAATGTGGGCAAAATTATTGTTCGACTCAATTCTGCTACCAGTCCTCAGAAAGAGGCTACCGAAGGTATGTGCAAAATTTGAGCTCGATCGGTCAATTGGTTATCGAGATATCGTGAGCGCCTATTTGAAAAACATAGTTCTGAGATAAACGCGTTCAAAGTTTTGATACCGTTAAATAAGGTCTGCGCGCGCCTTGCTTATAATTTCTATTACTCTGCTAATTTTTGAAATATCAATAAACGGTTTTCTCGAACGTATTAAAAAAGGTCTAAGGATTAATAAAATGAAAAAAAAAAACGATTTTGTCAAATTTCTAGACCAGACTACTGCCTTGATTCACCCAGAAGAAAAATATATGACGATTGAACATTTTATTGGTTTATTCGGTTCAGTCAACAATTACGAGCTGCATCCTTTCCGCCGATTGGGGACTGCAGTGGGAAGAGGCACATGGAATAGGCTGATAAATCTGCAGTTATTCATTGCTCCATGTAAAAAAAAATTATACATTTCAAATATACACGAAAAGATCCCTCAATGTTTCCGGGTTCACTTTTTTTCCCTTCTAAAAAAATTCCCGAAAAAACGCTTTTTGGACCTTCTAATTCAGGCTCTCGCCTTAACGCAGATCACTCGAAATTGGCCGCACGTATTATCACTTTTTTTTCCTCAATCCGTTTCCTAATGCCTCGCGCACGAAATGCCATTTTCGTTCGACGATCCACAAATCGTACAGCCAAATGTTTCAAAATACGTGTGTCGATGTATCGTCCTCGATCGCCGAGGCGCGTGTTCGTCAATCGTAAAACCGGCCAGAGCTGAATCCGTCTCTTAATAATAACAACATCGAAAAAACAGTAGACACGAGAGTCTCGAACGTGTATAATTCTCCACATATATACATATATATATATATATATATATATATATATATATATACATATGCGTGCGTGGATCGATCGACAGAAACTCTCATATAAAACGATATACGGGATTCCGAGAAAAAAAGAAAACGTTCAACAAACGTTCGGCGACTCGTGCGCGACACATCGTCCCAACTAACAGTACGTATCGTTGATAATTGTACCAAGTATCGTTATTTCGTAAAGCAGTGTTTTTTTTTTCATCGTTTAAAAAATAAATTGAAAAAAGTTAAAAAAAAACGATGAATATTAAATTGATTCGAGTACAGCGCCGGACGTTTGAGTGAAATTGGGATAATTTGGTCTGGAGATCAATCGGCTCGTTGGTCTAGGGGTATGATTCTCGCTTCGGGTGCGAGAGGTCCCGGGTTCAAATCCCGGACGAGCCCACTGAATAATTTTTTTTTTTTTCAAAAATCCTAATAAAAAAGTAATCACATCGCACCTAACCAAATCTATTTCGATCGATAACTCCCATTCGATAATACCAAATATTACACCGCAAAATGTCGTCTTGATTCTGTGTCAGGCGAACGAAGCACGCGCATTTGCGAGAAAATTTGAAAAAAATAATCACAATTCAATAAATTGTAAAAAAAGTTTCTTTTCTCCTCATCACCGGATCTATGCTGAATTTGTAAGGGTTTGGTAAAAGCGCGAGTCCGCGTTGCTCGGAAAACGATAGCGGTGGCGCCATCCGTTGGAGAAGCCACGCTACTCGAATCGCACTCGTTACACCGGTGTTTTCGAATAGAGAGGCGTCAGGGGTCCCCCGAAAGAAGACCCGTTAAACTCGCCTTTTCCAAATAATATTCAAGGGGTTGGGCTTGCGGGAGCACATTTCCATAGCCGTTTGCACGCCTATACGATACATTCAACACTCGAGCGTTTCCTCGCGAATGCAACGAGAATTCTAGTTTCTGAACAAATCAAATGAATAAATAAAGTATACGTATCCGCGTGTCTCTCCGATCGTATCGTAGCGCAGCGTCTGCTCGCTTCGTCGCTCGTAACAAAATTGCTTGCGAAAAGGTCACGTCTTTTCCGTACATTTGCACAATCATTTCGCAACGTATATATCGAGGGAGAAAGAGAGGGATCGCGCTGCATACACTTTGTACTTGGGCATTACACACGATAATTCAGTTAACGTCTCTCGATCGAGCCATGAAAAAAAAAAACGCCGATAATCAACGTTTTTTTTCTTTCCTTTTTTCTCCAACAGCGATTTATGAGAATGGTTTGGAAAAAAAAACGGTTGGCGCGCATAGTCTTATAAAATTGGAACCGACACGGTACACAATTGCTCTTCGGCACAATAAAAAGCGAGTGTTTTTTTTCTCTTCTTTTTTTTCACCGTTCATCCCTTGGCACAGTTTTTACATAAAAACGCTGCTTTACGACCGCAATATATGCAGAGCACGGAACTTTGCGCGGAAATCCCATATAACTGCTCGGCCCTAAACGTTTTAAGCTCAACCGTCGATATTTTCCTCTAAGCCTGGCGGGGGAGGTGAATTTTTATAATGGTTTTTACGACGTTTTTTTCGTTCTACCATAGAAAAATTTTGATCGGAACGCGTTTTCGCGATCCGCCATCGTAAAATTAAGTACGAGTGTATGTGTGCGCAAGCCTGAACGAAATGTGCCACTAGAGAGCAGAACGATTAGATTCGAATGACCAGCAATCATCGCTTTACGACACGCACACCCGAGACCGACCTTTTTTCCACCGCTGTACTTTATTGTTCCTTCGTATTATTTTACGTGCCCTCCTTTCCCTCCGAATACTTCTCCGCAAAGGGAATCCTCGTTTTGTCTACCTCTCTCGTGCTTACCGGTAAGGGACACAAATTTCCACGAAAATCCCTCCTTTTTCGTGGAAATAAATCGCCTCTCGAACGGAGAAAATCCCCCCCCCCCAAGGCAAATTCTAGCGATGTTTTCCTTCTTTTTTATTCTCCCTGACGATTGGAACAATTCATTTCGACGAAATGTTGATCATCGTCGCAGTATCGCAAACAGATGCCAACAACATGCTTTGCTCGAAAGTGACGTTTTTCAGACGGCAAGTGTTTTTTTTTCAAGCTGTCGAAATACATGCATTTTCGCTTGAACCATTTTCAAGGATCAGAGATATCAAGCGTTCCGAACTTTTCAACCAAGGGTATCCTCGTTTCGTCCACCTCTCTCGTGTTTACCGAAAAGAGAACCAAATTTCCACGAAAATCCTTTTTTTTCGTCGAAATAAATCGCCTCTCAAACGGAGAAAATCCCCCAATGTAAATTCCAGCGGTTTTCCTTCTTTCTTTATTTTCTCCGACGATTGGAACAATTCATCCCGAAGTTCACAATCGTTACAATACCGCAAATACATGCCACGAGTGTGCCACGAAAGTGACATTTTTCATTCGGCAAGTGTTTTTTTTTTTTTAATTCAAGCTCTCGAACGGCATGAATCTTCGGTTGAGTCATTTTTCAGGGATCAGAGATGTCGAGCGTCGCGTTCGCGCCGTGTGTGCCAGAGAGACAGAGGGAGAGAGGTCAATAAAAAAAAAGGACGATAATAAAGAAGGAGAGGAGAGCTGTCCGAGGAAGACGGAGGCGCGAAAGAGGCCCCTCCCTTGATGACCCCCACTCGATTCACCGGTGAGTCCCACCGAGGCCCCCTGATGCCCACTCCCCACCATCGTCGTCGTCGTCTTCGTCGTCGTCACCGTCGTCGTCGTCGTCGAGTGCCACCACCACTACGACCGGCGCTAGGATCGGGCCCCCCCCCCCCGAGGGTCCACCTGTACCCACGGGCCCAGCACGCTTATCCGGTAATCCGAGGCGTACTGTGAGCGTGTGTGTGTCCGCGTGTGTGTCTCGCGCGAGCGCGCGGTTCCCCGGGAGATAGACTCACAACGACGGAAGAATCGAGACGACACCCGCGCCCGTAAGGCTCCTCTCTCTCTCTCTCTCTCTCTCTCTCTCTCTCTCTCTCTCTCTCTCTCTCTCTCTCTCTCTCTCTCTCTCTCTCTCTCTCTCTCTCTCTCTCTCTCTCTCTCTCTCTCTCTCTCTCTCTCTCTCTCTCTCTCTCTCTCTCTCTCTCTCTCTCTCTCCCTCCCCCCCCTCTTCCTCGAGACAAGAGATCCCTTGCGATCGTATCGTTCTCCGTGGCCGAGAAGGCCCCGTAAGAGACTCCTCTCGGGGGGGCCAGTGAACGAAACAACGTCGTTGGAGTGGGGGAAATTCAAGTTTTCTTCGAGGGAGGGGTAAGGAAGGTGCGCGGGTAGGGAGAGAGAGAGAGAGACAGCAAGAGAGAGAGAGAGACAGAGATACCGGAATTTGGGAGTAACAAATTACAACGCCGACACCCTCGTCCCTCTTGTCCGGGGAGTCATTCACCCAATGGTCATCGACGCGACGGCAACACGCATCACTCAACGTTGTTCGATCACTCACTCTCTCTCCCTCTCTCGGGACACTCGAGATTTTTTCTCCTTTTTTTTTGTTTATTTGGTGTTTCGTTGGTTTTTATCGCGAAACGTTGAAAAATCGTTGCTCACCTCGGAATCGGGTCCATCCGTTTCGAGCGTTTCATCGGAGTGCGCGCGAATAAAACGTAACGCGAAATAAAAAATAAAAAAACAAGTGTCGGTATCGTCGAAGCGTGTGTGATCGGGCGTTCGTTGGGAAATTTGCCATCGACGATTTCGCACGTTGCGCGTATACGCCGACGAAAAAAAAAAACAACGAAGAAAAAAGTGACAGCGCTCATCGTGGTTTTTGTTTTTCGTTCGTTCGATCGGATATAATATCGGGATTATCGGCGAGGGAAGAAACGAGTGCTGATACGCAATGGAGTATAGTGCAAAGAAAAATTAACTGCCCGCGGGAAGAGGCAGTTTCGCTTCGGCGATCAACGGTGCAGAGGGGGTGGCACGAGGACGGATGATATTCGATATCGCGCGACTACCGTATGCACGCATCATCGCACCATCATCCCTCCAAGGTAAGAGAGCGGGGTGTTTGCGTTTTTTGCAAAAAAAAAGAGAACAAACGCGTCGTTCTCGCGGCGCAAGACTCTTGCGATTTAGAGAGTGAAAGTCGAGTATCGTTGGGACATTGACAGTGCGGTGGCGGCGGCGGTGTGGTGGCGGCAACGGGCGGCACTCGCGATACCAAAGGCCCCGCGAGGAAGAATCACCCCCCGCGCGCTGTATTGGCAAACGGCCGCGCGCGACGAGATGACGAGGAGCGCCTCGCGAAACGTCGAAAATTTCGAAAGAATGGAAGTTGCCGCGAGCGGCAAAGCAGATCGCGAGGCGTCGCCTCGGTGCCCACGGAGGAGAGCCTTCTTCCGCTACCACCGCGTGCGTGGAAAAAAAACGTATATATATTGGCGGGAGCAATCGTATCGAGTTTTTTTTTCTTCCGTTATTTCATTGCGAACGTTATCGCGATCCTCGCGTTTCGTAACGTTATTCGGGCGATACGACCGCGAGCGAACGCGATACGAAAATACGGGGGGGGGGGGGAGTATATCGCGGACGCGTTCTCTCACTCGCGCTCTCCGGCGTTTACGCGCGAGCGTTCATCCGTCGCGAGTCACTCGGTATTTTCCATTTTTTCACTCTTTATCCTGTGCCTCGAGAATACGAGCCCTTTAAGGCGTTACCCCCACTTGTAGCGCAAAAAGGCCTTTTTCATGAATTTTTTTAAAGAAAACTACAAAACTTTTTTGATCGATCAATATACCATCTTAAAGAACACATCTTGAAGAACTTTCAGTAATTTTTTTATTGATAAATATTACATTGTTTAGTGGCAAATGGCCGTCAATGAAATAATGTTTTTACATACACGGTTTGCGGTGAGAAACATTGCGGCGAACTGGATCATCTGAAGAAAAAAAATGCGGATGGATTTAGTCGAATATAAGTATAAACTAGTCTATAATCGAAGGATTGTAAAAAATATTCATTTTTCACAAAATGGCGGACAGTCAAAGTTAATGGTTCGATTTTAACGAAAAAAAACGGCCGTTTTTGGCTATAAAACGGCCATTTTTTTCGAAAACAAAAATCGAACGAATAAAGACTATATTTTTATGTATTAAATAAGCCTGCAAAATTTCAAGAAGATCGGTTCATTAGTGTTCGAGTAATCTTGGTCACCGACTTCAGAAATTCCATTTTGAGAAAAACGCGTTTAAAGTTTCAATTTCACAACGGATTCTTTTCTTTCAACGCTCATATCTCAGTCAATTTTGTTCGGATCGACTTGAAATTTTCAGGACATATTCTCAGATACTTATACTTCAAAGAAATGCAATAAAAAAATCGATTTTTTCAAAATCGCAAGTGGGAGTAACCCCTTAACTACAAATCCGGATCGAACATGTGTGTGTGTGTGTGTGTGTGTGTGTATGTGTGTATATATATACACTCGGCGTACCCGGCTCATCCATAAAAGTGAATTAAGACTTTCGGCGATGCGTCGGTAAAAAAAGAACAGGAGGAAGAAAAAACAAACGGATATGTTGATTCTTTGATGAAAAATTGAGCCTCGAACTTTGCGGAGACGCAGTAAAATTGGTCAATTAGCGCGGGGCTACTTTCACGCAGAAACAGCTCGTCCGCTTTGAGGTTGGATAAAACGGGACACTTTTTAAACTTATTTTTATTTTTATTTGACATTTTTTTTTATTGGAGGCAACGAAAAAATGGGTAGAAAAATTAACGTTATTTCGAACGGAAGGCAATGTGGGTTTTTTCTTTGTTGCTCCTTTATCGCACGTTCGTGTGAAAGTGCAATAAAGTCGCGCTGTTAATTGAAAGAGTCGCGACACGTCTATGAACACTCGGGGTTAGTTTCACTCTCGAAGCTTTTTTTTGTCTGGAATGGTGGAAGGTCGCGCTTCGAGAAAGGAGGGCGATTCGCGGGGAATTTTGATTCGACACGAAACGCGTCTCCTTGATATCGTCATTTGCCCCTCTCTCTTTCCCTCTCTCTCTCTCTAACTTCTTCCAAGCTTCTTCTAAGCTTCTCTAAGCTTCTTCCAAGCTTCTCTAAGCTTCTAAGCTTTTTCTAAGCTTCTTCTAACCTTTTGAGCTTCTTCCAACCTTCTCAAAGCTTCTAAGCTTCTTCTCAGCTTCTCTGCTAACTGATATAGCATAGACTCGCCACCTGTGTCACACCATCACTAGTTTCCCAACTATACTATACCCAAACTGATTTAAGCATAGCTCATTAGCTACTCATTATCACCAGCATCATCATTATCATTAATCTTTATCATCATCATTGATTTTCAATGCTATTATTATTATATTATACCAGATAGTTTTTACTTGCCACTTTTACTTTATCTTATTTCCTCTCATTTTTTTACTTATTATTTTCTTTCGTTTTATTGTTTATTATTTATTTATTTTATTATCAGTGTCATCATTTTTCTAATTCTTTTATATTCGCTCATTACTGTTTTATTTTGGCGCTGTGTGCACTCAGAGCACCGTACTCTTAGGGAACCCAGCTTCCAGAGTACGAAATAACCATGTGTCCCTCTCACTCTCTCGATCGATCGCTCGCTCGATCGATACGGAGGAGTCGGAGCGTTGCGGGTCTCGTAGGATCTCGCAAGCCACCGGAAGCGCCGTGCAGCCAATTTATCTCGCAGAGCCAGTTCCGTTGATCCGCGAGCGGTGCGGAGGTCGAGACATTAGCTAGGCGGAATGAAACTCGATCGCGCTCGATCGCAAATATGTCGAGTACACTCTCGGGATGCGGTGAAAATAAGCGAGGTCGTGGCGGTAGAGGAGAAGGAGGAGGACGTCAGGAAGGCAAGAGAGTCGTATACCCGCGAGTATGTACGCACGAATTCCGAGAATGAAAAGAGTCAACGACTGTAGGGTGTAGGTCAGGAGAGAGAGAGAGAGAGAGAGAGACAGAGAGGGAGAGAGAGAGAGAGAGAGAGAGAGAGAGAGAGAGAGAGAGAGAGAGAGAGAGAGAGAGAGAGAGAGACAGAGAGGGAGACGGTTGATCAAACATTCGATGTCTCTTCCATTAGCTGAAATTGACTTTCCCATTTAGCGACAGCGCGTCATGTATGAAAGTCACAAAGGATATATCGCAAACGAACGCGGCGGGAAACGTTTCTTCTTTACGAAGCACACGCGTCGCGTGTAGGGCTGGGGGGGCGGTGGGGTGGGGGAGAGGTACCTATAATCTCGTACGTACGTGCGCGACTGGAGATTCTTTTGCCGCCGTTGGTTATTCGCGAGACCGGCAAAACACTGACCCACATTATCGCGCGTATTTCTTCACAGAAAAAAAAAACGTGTAGGAGGGAGTGCTTTTCCGCTCGTTCGAGCGTCTTCAACCGCGCTCCATTCACCTCCCCGTTTTATTTTTACAGATGAATCAGCAGTGCAAAGTTTGCGGAGAACCAGCCGCGGGATTTCACTTCGGCGCTTTTACCTGCGAGGGTTGCAAGGTGAGCATCGCTATATTTCTACACTCTCGTCGACGGGTTGGGGTAATCGGCGGGTATTACATACGCGGGTGGCGGCTGCGGCAGCGCAACGCGCTCTGTGAGGTAGGTGATGGTCGAGCGCGTCGAGCCGCCGGCGGGGACGCTCCAACGAGCAGTGTGCGTATCGCGGTTGGGCCGGGGCGTGGGGGCAGAGGGGACGGTGACACGCTACGATGAGCCTGAAAACGAAAATAACGAAACAATGTCGCGGATTACACAACGCGCACGGTTAACCAGGGCGGAAACAATCGCGCACGGCGGGCAAGTGCGCCGAGCGCCGCCGGAAGCGTGGGCGCGAGGGAGAGAGAGAACGAGAGAGGGACCCCGTAGTAGGATGAGGAGCGGGGGGGGCTAACCCTCGTGCATGGACCTCCGAAGAGGTCCCCGCCGGAGAGGTTCTGCTCTCGCATCGTCGCTTGCGCAACGACTCCTCGCCCCGCCAACTTGCACACACACACACAGGCACATATATATGCACGCGAGCGATGGTAACACGGTCATGTATTTTCTCGATTGTGTCACACAGAGAATTAACTCTCGGTTGCCCTCCTGCTGCGAGAGAGAGAGAGAGAGAGAGAGAGAGAGAGAGAGAGAGAGAGAGAGAGAGAGAGAGAGAGAGAGAGAGAGAGAGAGAGAGAGAGAGATTGATTAAGCCCCAGTATAACTTTCGGGCAAATTAAGAGATAACCAATTACTATAAGGAGTACAACTTTGCAGTGACCGTTTTTTATCAAAAGTTTAAGGCTTTATTATAAAAAAGTGGCTACATATTTTTTAATCAAAGTACTGCCCGTCGTTAGCTACGACCTCGGCCCATCTTTCAGGTAGCATTCGAATCCCGCGTCGATAAAAGTCTTGGTCCTTGGAGGCAATCTAGGAATCGACCCAATTTTTGACTTCTTCGTAAGTACCGAAGTTCTGGTCAGCCAAATCGTGTGCCATTTACCGGAACAAGTGATAGTCGGAAGGGGCAATGTCTGGAGAGTACGGCGGGTGGGATAAAACCTCCCATTTCAGCGTTTCCAAGTACTTTTTCACGACATTTGCAACATGGGGTCGGGCATTGTCATGCTGCAGTATCACCTTGTCATGTCTTTCGTTGAATTGTGGCCGTTTCTCTTTGAGTGCCTTACTCAAGCGCATCAACTAACGTCGGTAGAGTTCCCCTGTGATGGTTTCGGATAGTTTGCGCAGCTCATAGTACACAACGCCCAGCTGGTCCCACCAGATACACAGCATCACTTTGGATCCGTGAATATTCGGTTTGGGCGTCGATGACGGAATATGACCAGGCAGTCCCCATGATTTTCGGCGTATAGAATCCTCCCCGTAAGCATCTACAAGCAAACGGTGGGCCTCAGCCGCAGATTTCTTGATCTTGAAGAAGTAAATCATAACCTCCCGCAAATGCTGAGAATTCGGTTCGTAGGTTGCCATGTTTGAGTGCCTATAACTTTATAATGCATACACGTATCCGTTAGCTTTTTTAAATTGTTTACATTGGCAAAGCCTCTAGTTTAAAATGCCACTTTTTTTATTGAGCTAGGGCCACTACTTCGGCCGCAGTGGCTCTCTAAGTAAAACGGTCACTGCAAAGTTGTACTCCTAATACATCATGGCGGTGTACAATAAAGCATAACCTAGTAATAACAATGAAGATAGTTATGAAGATGAAACGAGAATAAGAACAAAATTAAATATAAAAAATAAAAATGAGATTACAAATAAAATAACATCAAGTAAAGTGAAGTGAAATTCAGCATTTCAAGACCAGCGCTGCCCCAGCCGCAATAATTCGCAAAGATAAACAAAATAAGAAAATAAGAAAACGGGAAACAACATGACCAACGGAGCCCTCAAAATGATAATCAAAGTAACGGTGGAACGCAATAGATACATAATAACTTAAAATTATCTTAAAGTTCAATTATGATAATGATAATGATAACGGTGATGCAGGCGCCATCGAACCGAAAAACTGAAAAACTGAAAACCAAAAATCGAGAGAGAGAGAGAGAGAGAGAGAGAGAGAGAGAGAGAGAGAGAGAGAGAGAGAGAGAGAGAGAGAGAGAGAGAGAGATTGATTGATTGATTAAGCCCCAGTATAACTTTCGGGCAAATTAAGAGATAACCAATTACTACATCATGGCGGTGTACAATAAAGCATAACCTAGTAATAACAATGAAGATAGTTATGAAGATGAAACGAGAATAAGAACAAAATTAAACATAAAAAATAAAAATGAGAATACAAATAAAATAACATCAAGTAAAGTGAAGTGAAATTCGGCATTTCAAGACCAGCGCTGCCCCAGCCGCAATAATTCGACAAGATAAACAAAATAAGAAAATAAGAAAACGGGAAACAACATGACCAACGGAGCCCGCAAAATGATAATCAAAGTAACGGCGGAACGCAATAGATACATAATAACTTAAAATTAGCTTAAAGTAAAATTATGATAAAGATAATGATAACGGTGATGCAGGCGCAATCGAACCGAAAAACTGAAAAACTGAAAACCAAAAATCGAGAGAGAGAGAGAGAGAGAGAGAGAGAGAGAGAGAGACCGTTCCACAATCGGCGTCGCTTGTCATTCTTTCACAGTCCTCGCAAAGCGACGCTGGATGTCACGCGCGGGCGTTTCGCTTCGTCGCTGCATCTTTATCCCGCTCCTGCTCCTCACTTTTTCACGCGTTCCGGCCTATTTGAGCAATAACGTACGCGAGAAGGGGGAATGCAAGAGGGGGCTTCGCGTTGCTCGCGACCTCAAATTCGCCGTTGCGTCAGCGCACGCGACCGTATCGTTACCTCCCCCGCTGCCGCTACGACCGCGTGCATTATTGGCGCAACGAGTCTTTCTCTCGTTGCTCTATTGTTGCAGTCTTGGTCGTAGTCGCGACCGTGTCCCTCTTAATCGAGAAAACGAAACTGCAATTACTTTTGTCGGTTGTCGCACCGCTCCCTCGGTATACTCGAGCGATGCCACGAAAGCGTGTGCTCTTGGGCGCAAGAGAGAGAGAGAGAGAGAGAGAGAGCAGATCGCGCGATTTAGCCTTTATATCCTTTATTTCTCGTTGCAGTCCTTCTTCGGAAGATCGTACAACAATCTGAGCAGCATATCCGAGTGCAAAAACGGGGGAGAGTGCGTCATCAACAAGAAGAATCGGACCGCGTGCAAAGCTTGCCGTTTGCGAAAGTGCCTCCTCGTGGGCATGTCGAAATCGGGCTCGCGATACGGCAGAAGATCGAACTGGTTCAAGATACACTGTCTCCTCCAAGAGCAGCAGCAGCAGCAGCAACAGCAGGCGCAACAGCACCATCCTCTCCATCGTCATCATCATCATCATCAAGCGTCGTCGCCACAGCCGCCACCGCCGCTGCCACCCTTGCAGCACGACAATCGGGTATGCGATTCACGGCAACGTTCGAGTCCAGCTCCGACGAGACGTCCCGCCCTCGAGCGCAGAAGCAAGGATGACACGAGGCTCGACGATTACAAAAATTCAACCTCGCCGAGCGTCAGCTCACCCGAGTCCCACAACAGCGACGGTTCCGTTGAGGTATCCGAGCGCAGAGCCGCCTACGCTCTGCATCCCGGATTCAGGCCGCTTCATCCGGTATACACGCACGGCAGCAACCATCTCTCCGCTCTTGGCAAAGAGATGATGAATTTCCCACCCCTTGGCTTTCACCTGGGCGGTGTGCCCCTCTTACCGTCGAGTTTTCTTCCGCCACCCGGACTCACCGTGTTCTCGCCGTATCTCTACGGGGCGGCGGCAGCGGCGGCGGCAGCATCGGCAGCGACGATGACAACGTCCGCGACCTCGACGACCTCGCCTATCGCCAGTCCCGCTAGCCTCGTTATCGGCGAGCCGATCGACAAAAAAAGCAACGACGAGGAGGCCTACCCGAATGCCGTAGCCAACAACAACAACAATCGCAACGCCAGGGATCACAACACCGAGAGACGAAACGATGTTAGCTCCGACAAACGTTTTTATCTCGACGCTGTACTCGAGAGTCAGCGAACTCCACCGAGACGATCGTCACCATCGAGCCTCTCCGGGAGAGCGTGCCAGGCCGATCCCGGCCTTCCACCCCAGGAGGACCCGATCGACTTGTCCCTCAGAGCTAACCCCGGCGAGGATACACTCGAGGAACGCCTCGAAGACGACGGTCCACCCTACAAGAGACGACCCGTCGATCTCACCACGAGATCGTAACGAGGAAAACGCTTGTTTTCTTCGATTATTGTACATAGCGTGTATTTAGCGAATTACGAGAATGGGATCAAGGCCAGTAGAGTGTGTGTATATATATATAAATATATATGTATGCGTGAAGGGCGGTTGGCGCGGGGACCGAGACATTTTTTGGGCGATTGGGCGGGTCATTTGCTAATTTTTTCACCCTTAGGCTCTGTGCCCTGAGCGTCACGGTAATTGAGATATGGTTTTTTTAATTACCCGAAATTTCGAATTTAAACGTTAGTAGTGACACTTGGCTAGAATCACGTTATAGTCATACTGGGTCTGGGACCCAGGCGTTTTTAAATGGTTATAGATAATGAAATAATGCATTGAGCGATGTGAAAAAAATGAGGTATGATTTGAACCTTGTTTAACGCGGTGCTCTAGTTTCTCGGCTGTTTTATTGCGGCTTTTTCAATATTTTTTTACGGGCAAAGCATCGAAATAATCAATCTCATTGTTTTTGCATAATCTTTATTAACGTTTAAATGAGCTTTACAAATTGTTTGAAGTCAAAATATATAATGGAATAAAAGTTATAGTGGCCGACAGGAAGACATCAAGTAAAAGAGGTGCTTGACGGTGACCAAGATTGCGGCTGTTCTGCTTATCTGAAATCAAAAAACCAAACGGCATTTTAATCTTCATATTTAAGACTAGCGATTGAACTAGAGTGAATTCTAAATTACAAAAATTGACTTTTTTATACACTTTTGAAAATTACATTCTATTTTTTACTCATTTTTTCTTAAGTTTTTCGCTCGTACAAAAAAAACTATCGAAGCAATCATGATAATCCTAGTTCAATCGCTGGCTTATAACATATTAAAGATGCTGTATTAATTTGAACAAGATCGGTGCAGTAGTTTCTGAAATATCGTGGTCACCGTTTCGAAAAATGGTGTTTCGAGAAAAACGCGTTTGAAAGTATACCTGCTCCGTATACCTGCTCCGTTCCAGGGCCGTAACTTGTGAACCACTTCGAATATCGAAAAATCCTTTGGCACACATTTTCTACACATGTTGTAGATGTGATTTATGAAAGAAAAAAAATCGATTTTTTCGACCCGAGAAACTAGAGGACCACCTTAATACAAGGATATTGGTTAGAAATCAAAAATTTTAAATATGCAAAAAAAACGTGAAAAATCACTTTTTTTTTTACAAAAATTGCTGTAACTCTTGTAATTATGGACAAAAGAAATGGTTTTATAATCTGGAAACAATGTACTTTGAAATAGACATAGCGGTTTCTGTGGACTTTTCAAAAAGTATATTTATTTCATCCAACGCAGGTGCGATTTAGAAGGAAAGAATGAAACGCTTACGCGTATAAAAAATGTATGTTTTATAGGGGAAAATAGTCGTACGGCATCAAAATAATTTGTTTGGGTCCCGTGGACCCAATGTGACTATTGAGGGTTAAATCGTCAACTTTTTTGTTTGTGGTTGTAATAGGATGAAATCACTTTTGTTGTATTTTGCTATGTATGTTTGATATGAATAAATCGTTATTTGATACAATCGGTTTAAAGAAAATGACACTTCCAAAGTCTTAAAAATGCGTAAATGTACGAAAAATTTGAACTTCTAGATTCGATATGAAAAGAAAATTGTTCTCTTTATTTTTATCGCATAATTAATTATTTCTATGATATGTAGCATACCGTTGAAGCGTATAAACTAGAGAACTTTTTAAAACAAAACTAAGTTTAAAATAGCTCTTAGTTTTTTTTTATGATGCATTTAGAAGTTGACGTTTTTCATACATTTTCATACATACGCATTTTTAAGACTCTGGAAGCTCATGAATAATTTTCTTGAAACCAATTGTAGCAAATGAAGATTTATTTATAATTTAAAAAAACGTTGCAGAACATAGCAAAAGTTATTTCGTGCTATTACAACCACAAACTAAAACGTTATGACGATTTGAAGGCGAAATTTCGGAGAATTAAAAAAAAACGAAAAAAAATCATATTTTAACCCGTACTCGGCACACTGGGGTTATTTGCACCCCAGCCACAAAAACCGTTATTACAAATAAACCATTTAACCTATGAACTTAAATTTTTTGGCACTTGAAAGCTTCTTTTTCAAAGTTGTGTAGGTTACATAGCCGAAAAAAATGATGTGAGGATGTTAAAAAAAAATGAAAATTGCAAAAACAATTAAAATTGCGAATGTCGTGGGGTGCAACCCACCCCAGTGTGCCGAATAAGGGTTAATTGCCGTGACACTCAGGACATAGGATCTGAGGCCGAAAAAACTTGGTAATGACGCCCCCTCCCCCCCCCCCCATTCCTCCAAAAAATTGTGTCGGTCCATGCGCCGAATACCCTGTATATATTGATATCCATAGTCCTGATGCGAGAAGGGGGCGCGATACTTTTTCGCAAAGCGTCCAAAGTTTTATCAAGCTTCGCGGCGAGATACGTGCAATAAATAACTATTGCGATATTACTGTAGGATCCAAGTTTCGCTGGAAAAATTAGTTTTAACGAAGCCGCCACTTTTCAAATGTTTTGTAAAAAAATCAAAATAATAACGTGTACCCCACCGAAAAGAAGGAGTATAATAAAGAGAATTTTCTTTCGAACAAAGTTTTGTGGGCGGTATTGTCATGTGTACGGCGGTCGGTAAAGACGCGCGCAAATTTAGTCCACGTCGTTCGTCGACGGTCGAGAAACTCGCGTCGCGTACCGTGGGTCGATGAGATACCGACGTTCGCTCGACGCGCCATCTCGCGGTACGCGTACACACGAGGTGAGGGAGAGACGTTACCAGCCGGGAAGCTGTACGTCCAAACAGGCGTGACAGACGGGATTTCACCGAGCGTCGTCGTTGTCGCCGCCGCCGTAATCACTCGTTGAAGGAAACTAAGACTTGTAACGCTGTTAACGCAAATGAGAATGAATATCACGTCCGCAGGTAAATAAAACGCTATCCGTTTATTCAATCGTTATGAGGATCGATCGGGAAAATGTTGAACGCGTCCGATCGTATTATACGTTGATTCGTTGGACGCGATGATTTGCAAATACTCTCGCGTACATAACCTCCCTAGGGCGCTCACATCCTCCGCACAAAGTGACGAAAAGATAACTTTCGTTTCAGCCGGTATCATCTCCCTACTGGAGGAGCCGATGCCGGAACTCAAAGTTTTTGCCTTGAAAAAACTCGACACCATAGTCGACGAATTCTGGCCCGAAATATCCGAAGCCATAGAAAAGATGTGAGTATCGCCTTTCGATGAACGTCTCGCTTTTAGTCGTATGGACGAAAAATCTTTGTCGTAACGTTAACGATCGCGCAGCGAAATCCTTCACGAGGACAAGAGCTTCGATCGACACGAGCTAGCCGCACTCGTGGCAAGCAAAGTTTACTATCATCTCGGAAGCTTCGAAGACTCCCTCACGTACGCCCTGGGAGCTGGCCAACTCTTCGATGTAAACGCTCGCAACGAATACGTCGACACAACCGTCGGTAAGTTTTCTTTCTCCTTCACGCACGTGCGAGGAATCCACAAAACGAGCTGCTCTTGCTCCTTTCAACGAGGTCGAAGTTTGCATCGTTGGAATGCAATGAAAATTTATATTTCCACATTCCTTTCATTTCTTTTGGCAGACCTTGCCCACGGAAACCACTCAGCCACTTTTCAAGATAACTATTTAGCGATTCACAATATATATTTATAAAAAATATCTATTGCGATATAAATAAGGAAAATAACACGTCGCAAAGGAATTTCGTTGTGTTCCAACGATGCAAACTTCAACACCATTTTTTTTCTCTTCCCTGCATGCGAACGAGGAACCGAACAAACAAGCCGCACAGGCCGTAATGCAATGAAAATTAATATTTCCACGCTCCTTTTATCTCTTTTGGCAGATTTTGCCTATGAAAATGTCTCAACCATTTTTTAAGATAATCATTTAGCGATCCACGATATGCATGAATAAAAAAGATCCATTATGATATAAGGGAAAAAAAAAACGTAAAAACAGAACTTTCGTTGCGTTCGGACGATGCAAACTTCAACGCCATTCCTTTCAGCCAAATGCATCGACTTTTATACGCAACAACGCGTGGCTGCCGCGGAGGGCAAACTCGCGCCGTCCCACAAGGGAATAGACCCGCGACTGGAGGGCATAGTCGACAGAATGTTTCAGAGATGCCTCGACGACAATCAGTATCGCCAGGCGCTCGGCCTTGCGCTCGAGACCCGGCGTATGGATATTTTCGAGGCTGCCATTATGCGCTCGGTGAGTCTCCTCTCATTGCTCTCTTCCCCTCGAGCGACGACAAAAAACTAACAGCACTATACGATCGGCAGGACGACGTCGGCGGAATGCTCTCGTACGCGTTCCAAGTCGCCATGAGTCTCATACAGAATCGAGGCTTTCGCAACACGGTGCTGCGCTGTTTGGTCGGTCTCTATCGAAATCTCGGGACGCCCGACTACGTCAACATGTGTCAGTGTTTGATATTTCTCGACGATCCGTTGGCCGTAGCCGAGCTTCTCGACAGGCTCGGCAAAGGTCCCCAAGAAAGCGTTCTCATGGGCTATCAGATTGCGTTCGATCTTTACGAGTCCGCGACTCAACAGTTTCTCGGGCGGGTTTTGCAAGCGTTGCGCGCTACCGCTCCGATACCGAGCGCCCTCGCGGTTAAGCCCATCGTCAAGCCGAGCGTCAAGGCAAGCGCGGAAAGTAGCGATTCGGGAGCGACGAGTGTTGCCGCTGCTGATGTACCTGAGACCGATACGCCGGCCACGGCGGGCTCGGCGACACCGGCGGTCGCACCGCCCGAAGAAAAAACTCCCGAACGCAGCGTCGACAGTTTGGTAAGTTTGTCAGGCTCCTTGCCCGAGTACCGTACATCGCGCATATACAGGGTGGGGAAAAAGTATGGAAACCCCGGGAAATTTCGGATGGTTGGTTGAAAAAATAGATATTCAAGGTCAGGTCTTAGGTCATTTTAAATGAAGAATCCAATGATGACCTTCAATTTGACCTTCAATCTCATCTTTAAGGTTATTTCAAGGTCGACTTTGTTTTTTAAATGGTAACCCCTATTTTTGACAGCGGTAATCGAAAGGGCGTGAAATTTTACGTTCAAATATGGACTCAGGTCATCGGTCCGGTGTGACCTTGAAGGTCAGCTGAAGGTAATTCGATCTTAAGAAAGGTCTGGGTTGGGTTAACGGGAGATATACACCTAGGAGCCGGAAAAAGGTCATTTTTGTGAATTTTTTCAAGGAAAACTATTTGAAATTTCGGACTGGGGTTTTAATTATATAAAAGTATATACATTCAAAAATATGTTTAATTTTCTTTATTTAAAAATATCAAAAATGTACAAGGATATTGTATGATCCTTGGAGCGTCGTAAAAAAATCTGCGTATACGGTACCCACTAGCGTTTCTTCAAAAATCATCTTTAAAAAAACCAAAAAGATTATTAAATTAGACACTATAATCTAGTACTTGTCATAGCCGATTTTGAAAATATCGATTTATGACAAAATGGCGGACGTTTGAACATAAGTAGTAATTTTTGGGCCAAAAATTAGTTATTATTTTGCTTATAAAACAAAAACTGAGTAACGGAAAAAAAATCCTATGAGAAGTACTAGATAATGGTGTATAAGATAATCACAAAAAACCTCAAGGCAATCGGTTCATTGGTTTTCGAGCAATTTTGGGTACCGATTTGAAAAGCCTGTCGGCTCGGCGCCGCAAAACACGTTTCACTTTCTCGGCTGTAACTGGCTTATTTATCGAAATATTGACTTGCCGTTTTCACCAGATACTCTGGAGACCTCAAACTTCAAGAAAATGCAAAAAAAATCGACGTTTAAAAACGAAAATGTGCTTGAACTTTTCTCTGGTCGGAAATTTATTAAATCGTAATTAATTTTTTTAGTATAGTAAACGAATTGCCCGTCGATTGACAAATTTATTTTGTGAAATGAAAAAAAAATTGTTTTTCATGAAATAGCTGCTGCTTTAACGCTTGATTTATGAAAAATTACTAACAAGTACCCCTACCCAAGTGAAACCCACCGAATTAAATAAAACTTGGCATACAAGTAGAATATTGGGGTTTATTGGCTTTGGGCTTTGGGGTTTGTGGGCTTAGGGTTGGAGTTCGTGGGTTTGGGGTTTGTGGGTAATCATAAAGGATATTGTGAAGATCAAATGTATCAACATTTTTTAACGTAAAATTTACCGCTCTTTCGATTGCTGATGTCAAAAATAGTGGTTTTCCCTTGGAAATGAGGTTCAACAAGGTCGAATTGAAGGTCACCATTGGATTCCTCGTTGAAAATTGCTCCAAGAATGATCTTGACCTGAGAAAATCCTGGGCCGTCCCGCTAACCCAACCCAGACCTTTCTTAAGTTCAAATGACTTTCAAGTGACCTTCAAGGTCACACCTGACCAATTGCCTGAGTGCATGTTTAAACGTAAAATTGCCCGCTCTTTCAATTGCCAATATAAAAAACAGGGGTTCCCATTTAAAAAACAAAGTTGACCTTGAAAAAATCTTGAAGATGAGATTCAAGATCAAATTGAAGGGCACCGTTGGATTCCTCGTTGAAAATTACCTAAGAACTGACCTTGAATGTTTATTTTTTAACCAACCCTCTGAAATTTCCAGGGGTTTCCATACTTTTTCCCCACCCTGTATATATATACACACTAGGGGCCGTCCATTAATTACGTAACGCAAAATTTCCCTTTTTTCGACCCCCCTCCCCCCGCCCTCACCCACGTAATGGAACCGGAACCCTATAGCACATCTTTCTATATGCAATGTCAATTAAGGGGGAAAACCACTGTGCAAGAACTTGCACAGTAGCTTTCCCAAATTCCCCGAGCAACATTTGAAGGACATTTTTAAAAAATAATTCTTGAAAGTACATGTATTAAAAAATATGTCGGCAACATTTTTATTCACAAGTCCGAAAATTGACGGAGTTATGGTCACTTTAGTGAGAACAGGTAGCGCGACCGGTTAGTGGCCTCTGTCCCTACAGGTGTGGCATCATTACCAATCGTTAAAGTACAGGTTCTTATTGTTTTGTGAACTATCATGAAAATGAAGAACCGGCACATCGCCCGCGACTAGATACTTCGATGTAAGTATCAATATTTCAGAAAAAATCGTAACTGTATATCAAGAAACACGGAACGAAAACTTTGAACGCGTTTTTCTCGAAACTAGTTTTTTCGACCTTGTCCGAGCGAATACTTAAAAACTTTTCAACCGATTTTCAATTAAAAAAAAAAAAACATTTTTCTAATCGCAGTGGCTAAGGCTGTACGTATCCGCGTTTTTAACATTTGATAATTACTATTTTTAAAGACTGCTTGAATACACAAACAGGCCTTGAAAATAGAAAAAAATGTTCAAACTGTCGGCATTATGTAAAAATATAAATAAGTAGAAAAAAACCGCCACGCATAACGATAGCTACAGTTGTATAGATATCGATAAATTGTTGACTTTCAATTGACAGGTAACCTTTCATAAAGATATCGACGGGACAATGAAGAGAATTTTTTTTTTTCGTCGTCAAATCAAGGCATATATCTCAGTTAATTTTCAAGATTTTGTCATAAAAAATGGTATGAAACTAAATGAATATATACTTCATAAAATGAGTATAAACCCGATCTTTTCATAATGAGTTATGTCTATGAAAAAGATCGCATATTGACGACAAAGCATCCGTTACGTAACGGAATGGGGGGGGGTTCTGCCCTAGCGTTACGGTCCCGTTACGTGGGGGGAGGGGGGGGGGGGTCAAAAATTGGGAAATTTTAGGCTGGGCGATGATGAGTCAGTCAGTCAGAATCTGCCTTTTATATATATATATATTTTTTTTTTGTTTTTCGGGAATGTTTGCAGAGCGCGGAGGAACGCACCCGTCAGGAACGCGTCGACGCTCTCTCGAGTATTCTAGGCGGTCAAGTTTCGATCGATCTGCATCTGCAATTTCTCATAAGAAGCAATCGGACCGATATGCTCATTCTGAAAAATACGAAGGACGCGATACGCGTATCCATATGCCACACCGCGACCGTTATTGCCAACGCGTTCATGCATTCCGGCACAACGAGTGATCAATTTTTGAGGTTGGTCCCACCCCTTTGTCTCTCTACTTTTTCCTCTCTTCACCTACCACCACCATTGCCGATTTTTCCAGAGACAATCTCGAGTGGCTCGCCCGGGCTACCAATTGGGCAAAGTTAACGGCCACTGCTTCCCTCGGTGTCATACACCGGGGTCACGAGCAAGAGGCCCTCGCTCTCATGCAATCTTACCTGCCGAGGGACACCGGTGCCGGTGCCGGTTACTCCGAGGGTGGAGGACTCTACGCCCTTGGGCTTATCCACGCGAATCACGGCGCCACGATAACCGACTATCTCCTCGGTCAGCTCAAGGATGCGCAAAACGAGGTTCCCGATTTTTTCTTCTATATTGCCCTCTCTCTATCGGGCTGTTGAATAAGTTTTCGCTGTTTTTTCGTGAACATTAATGCTTTATTCCAAAAAATTATTCCTAATGCTTTCAAACGTTTCAAAACTGCTGTGTGGTGAAAATCATTATTTTTGAAGCGTCTAAACCATGGGTGGCCAACCCGCGGGCCGCCGGGGTCGTGTTGAGGCCGGCGGAGGTGGGTCGAATGAACATCAATAATAACTTTTAACCCTTTAACGACCATGCCTATTTCTGAATGGCTCAAAATCATTTCCTCTGGTAGTATAGCTAAAAAGGGGGTAAATATGAATGTCCAACCATAATTTTGTCGATAAGGGCCTGGGAAGTAGTATTTTCGGACTGTAGCAAATCGGCCACTACCCGCTCGGTTCGAACTATTATTCTAATTCAATAAAAAATCTTCAAAGCCTAGTTCGTCCAGTTAAGCTTCCTTTACACAATTCTATCAAAAAATATTTCATGAATGTTCAATTGTTTACTTTTGTGGACAAAAAACGGGCAGCAGATCGCGTGCTGGGGCAAGCGCACGGTCTTACATACAGGTCTTGCAACGAAGCTACATTTTCGTGGTGGGGGTAGGCACGCTTATCGGCTTCACTTTTCGATTCACTAGTTCACTTAGATTCCAAGTAGTTTCCCCCTTACCTCTTACCGGCGAATGGGCCCAAGGTGTTTACGTATGTTTTTGCGGCGCGATTGTCGAAATAACCTTTATTCGCGACCATATACCAGAAGGTTCTACGCGATTTACCGTGATACATTTTTTATCGTGTTTTTACGGACAAGTGTGAATTTTTTTTGGTAGTGTTTGCGAAAAAAATGCGAAATGGCTAAGGGTTGCGCGGTTCGCAATTGTAAAACGGAGTACAAAAATTGTAAGCAGAAATGCTCCGTGTTTCGCGTGCCCAGAAACGTCGAACGATACAAAAAATGGCTCGATGCTATTCCGGGACTGAAAGAGTCTCATCACGTGTGCGAAAAACATTTCGAAGAACGATGTATTGTGAGACATTGGAGAAAAAAGGATGTAAATGGTCGTAATATGTGCTGGTATGAATTAATGTATTCAAAAAGTTTTCAGTTTTTTTTAGTTGAAGGTAGTCATCTTTTTTTAATCAACACATTTTTTCAATTGGTTTCGTATATTATGCAGTTTACACGACAGTACGGTAAATTAAGTTAGGGCAAACGGCGCATGCGTTGCGTTCAGGAGGGAAAAGGACAGAAGAGCTATTTCTCTCTTCGTCGCACCACTACTTCCCCTTGCCGTCACGCACCAAGCGGCAGAAATCGGAATAAAAAACAGAACCGCTAAGGGTGCCTACCCCCACTAACGCCGTTGTCAGACCTGTATGTAAGACCGTGGGCAAGCGTCTTAAATTTTCACAATATTGTTGCCATATTAACATAATTCATATGTTCACGTTTGAATTTCAAGCTGTCCCGGCATTTGTAGCTGCATCTAGCATAGATTGATGGAACTGTGAAGTAGCTTGTCCGCTATAGCGTCCTTACGCTTTTACCGACGGGGTCAAAGTGAACGTAGCAAGTTTGCTACAATGGCAGTTAAAGGGTTAATGTACATATCACCAAAAGAACGTTACATCATGAGGCGTTCGT
>OX101790.1:24597546-24622078 GCA_944452715.1 Ophion slaviceki | reverse complement strand
CGCTCGCGAGTCGTTTCGGAGTGGAAGAAAAAAAGAAAAGGAAAGACGAATTTATGCGTATACTCGGGCGTTCGAGATGCGCATTCGTCCCCCGCCGATGGTAACTTTTGTCAGTCGTATTAATACGATTGTTTCTCATCCAACGAGTTGTCGACGAGAGGACGTAAATACGCGTCCGTCAATCAAATCGCCTCCGCGACGCGAGAATCCCTCGTGAATGTATAATTTTGGTGCGTGCAGGCTCGTTTAGTGAGACAAAGGCTGGCGCGCGCGCACGCGTTCCGGTACCCTTAAACCGGAACATTGCCAGCACACAGACTCGCGCGCGCACACACACACACACACACACATGGGTGAATCATTATTCTCGCGACGAGCCGAGTCATTCGAGAGACAGCCGGAAAGAAATAAAAGTGGAGTACGCACCTTCGACGAATCGTACAGTCATTTCTAATAATAAACTCGAGAGCATCTCGACTCGCCGAGTAGGAGGATCACACGAATTGATTTTTTTTTTTCATCCAAGTTCGCCAGCAGCATCGATCGACCGATTGGAAAGTTGCTACGTTTGTGGGCCAAGAGCGGAGGGTGGTCGCATTTTCCGTGGCCGGGTTGAAATTCCGAACTTTGAGTGATCAGAACGCTCAAAACTCCAGAAGAATCCTACCCCGAAAGATCAAAACTCCGAAAGAATTTTACCCAAAGGACGAAAACTCCGAAAATCTGAACGGGGCCGGATTGCAATTCCGAACTTTGAATGATCGGAACGTTGAAAACTCCGAAAGAATACTATCCCGAAAGATCAAAACTCGGAAAGAATTTTTCATGAAAGCCCAAAGCTCCGAAAATCCGTCAAAAAATTCGGCTATGAAAGTTTTTAAGGTTTCGAAATTTTCAATAAATCGACGAATTATTTGAAGAATTTTGTTTTATTAATAAGTGATTTTACGTCAAAATTGAAATCTGTCTAGACAATCTTATACGTTTTGCATCATTTACAGTCAACGGTGTAGATTTTCGCGGGCATGATCTTGACGAACCTTGTAATTTCGGAACATTAAGGGGCCAGTCCACTTTGGAGCCACGAAAAAAGGCTGTTTTCGCGATTTTTTTGAGGATTTTATAAAAGATATGAATATAACAGTTGTTGGGCTTGATAAATAAAGTCTTGAAATACATTTTTTAAAAATTAATTTATTTTTATCCATTTTCAAGTACAAAAACTATAGTTTAACGTACCGCCTCAAAAATAGATGGGTTAGGTAGCTCCATCACAACTCGGCAACGCCTTGTCTGAAACAAAAAAATGAAAGTCCATTAGATTCAGTATGACACCATCTACAAAATGACCCTCGGATATAAAGTTTTATCAAAAAATAAAAAAATGGAACATGAAAAACGAAAAAAGTATTTAAAAAACGCGTTTTGTTCGCGGTTTTTCGCAAAAAAGAGCATGAATCAAAATTTTAAAACCATCGAGGGTCGTCTTGTTGCGAATCATGTTTACAATATGTGATTCAAATTTCAAGAGAATTGGTTTATTAGTTTTAAAGATACGATGGAGCTACATTTTGAAAACGTTATTTCGAGAAAAACGCGTTTGAAGTTTATACAATGAAAAACTCTTACCTAAACTCAATCGGCAATTCCCGCACCGTACAAAATCTCTTCTGATTGCTCATCATCGTCGACTTCTTCACGTCTTGCTTGCTTTCGATTTTTTCAAATTTTCAAAGTGGACTGGCCCATTAACCCTTCGAGTGCACATTGGGTCGTTTTAACCGTACGTATTTTGTATTTTTCAACGTAGCCTCACTTTGAACGAATTTGCTGGCATTTAATTTTCGTTTTCGTCAAAAAATAAATATAGAGCCATCAAATATGGATAATTTACTACAAAAACCGTCTCTACAAAAAAAAGAAACAAAAAATGCATATTTACCGGAATACAACGATTTGAAGCACGCCTTGGGTCAGATTGACCCAAGATGCACTTTGGCGGCGGAGGTGTGCACTCGAAGGGTTAAAATTAGGAATTTTGAACCGTCGGCGCATTCAAAGTTTGGAATTTCAATCCGGCCCCCATGACGAGACCATGCCAGCGAAAGTCCACACAGTTGACTGTAAATGATGTAGAACGTACAACATTGTCTAGACAAATTTCAAAATGACGCAAAACAACTTCTTAATAAAAAAAAAATTCTTGAAATAATTCGTCGATTTATTGAAAATTTTTAAACTTTTCAAACTTCAATGGCCGAATTATTTTGACGGTGTTCAGATTTTCGGAGTTTTGTTCTTTCGTGTAAAATTCTTTCGGAGTTTTGATCTTTCGAGGTGGTATTCTTCGAGCGTTCTGATCATTCAAAGTTCGGAATTTCAACCCGGCCCCCATTGTCCGTAAATCTTCTATCGACCGGGCAAACGTATTCGAGCATTTGTGTTTCTCCTTCCCAGGTAGGAAATCAAAAGGCTGACGATGGAAACAAGCTTGTGCGAACCTTGTTTCACCGAGCCTGAGTGAGACAGACCTGGTCCAGGTTTCATTGCATCGTTTGGAGCAGCCTGGAATCAAGACTGGCTGCTTAGCCTAAACTCAGGGTTATTTCAAGCTTTATTCAGCCGGTGAATTTTAAGGCTAAAAAATCAAGGCTGGATGCAGGCTTGTTTCAGGTTGTGATAAAATAAAATAAGTTTAAAATAATATTATTTCTGTACTTTTATGAAACAAAAATTTAGCAATAAATTTGTCGGGTGCGAAGGCACGAAAAACGAAAGCGAAGGAAGCAGCTCAGAACATTTAAACATATGCTCTCATAGATATTTATGAGGTACACAAAAAAGTTTTTTCTCGTCACACACAGATTTCGTATATACTCACTCTCTGGAGTTTGCGTACACTCTGTGTATTACGTGTCCCATAAGCAACAAATAAAACAAAGTATTGTTTTTTAAAATATTTTTTTTATATATATTTTATAACAAATAATGTAATGAATAATAAATATATATAATAAATAAAATGAATTCTTTACAAATTTATTAAATTTACCACAATGTAGAATATAGAAAACTGAAAATAGGCCTCATGTAGCCTCGAGAAGAGCTTGGGATAAGCCTGTTCATAAATGCTCGTCAAGGCTTCATTAAGGCTCGTTTTGAGCCTTGTTGTTTCGTCGTTTCAGGCTTAGTACAGGCTTTTCTACCAGCCTTTGGTCAAGCCTGTGTGCAAGAGCCTGAAACCGCGTTATCATTCAGAGGTTCAACTAGGCCTGAAATCAAGCTGGTGCTCAGCCTGAATTAAAAAATGTGAGCCTTGTTTCAGAACTTTGCGAGCCCTTTTTTTCATCGTCAATTCCTACCTGGGTTTTTGCCCCGTGAACTCGATTAGGGGATGAAAAAAATGTCAGATCGGAAAAGAGGCACGTCGATCGCGATTCGTATCTCGAGTCCTCGTTCTCTCTCATTTCCGTAACGGATATTCGCGAGCGACCTACACTCCGTGCACGTTATTACAGCGTGTAGGCAATTTTTTGAGCGGCCGCGATCGAGAAAAAGTTCTCGTTGGACAGAGCGGCGGATCGCGAGACGTATGTACACATCAACGTTTTATACGATTGCCCTCATACATTAATGTAAACTCGCGCACGAGATACACGCGTTGAGCCTCTACCACCGCGTGTAGCATAAATCCGTCCGAGTGAAGGAGCGACCGCGATGAGCCACCGAGGCGAGAGAGCACGAGACGAATAGTGCACATAATCGCGGAAGTGCATACGAGACGCGAGAGCGTATCGCAGCAGCACGGAATTGTCGTCGCGCGCGCGGATGAATCGAGCTCGTGAACCTCGAGAAACGACTCGTTCAACGTCTTTCCGTCTTCTTCTTCCTCTTCTTCCTCTTCGAGATGGAAAAATCGCTACGCGACGAAACAAGAGAAAGCGATAACGCGCGCGGATTAATGAAAATGTGTCGCGTTTCATCGGCGAGCCTACTCGCAGGATCGCAGCTCAGCGTCTCTATATATTTTCATCTACTCGCTGTGGTAGCTACGAGATCGTGACTAATTACGCGGACAATGTGTAATGTTAATCGTGCACTAAATTACCACGTGAGCCCCTCGTTGCACTCGCGATTTCTCTTTCTTCGTCTTTCACTGCTACGGCTCATCGCTGGAATTGGATCGCTCCTACTATATTTCAATGCTAAACAGAAATTACTCGTTAGTGAGGAATTTGCCCTCGGGATCGTATCTCGGCGAGAGTTATTTAGCCTCTCTCCCTCGTCACTTATCCTTCCGCATCTCCACGCAACGCCACCGCCATCGACGCAACATTTTCGCTCTTTTGTGTGTACCAATTCGAATGGTACGAGCGAACGCGAGAGAGAGAGGGAGAGAGAGAGAGGGAGACTTTTATATCCGCTGTTATTGCACTGTAGAAGCTTCGAAAATGAGATGCTAATAGAGTTAGCCGCGATCAATTATCCCTCGTGTATATACGCTCGTAGACAGAAATGTATACGCGTGTACATAAATAAAGAAAAGCGGTGTTGCGCACCCGGAGCGCATTAATATGGAAACGCGCGGTGGATCTCTTCGCAATTCGAGTATAATTACACGCGAACATTATCGATTTACGCTACAAATATTTAAAGCGTCTCGTCTTTCTCGCTGAATCAAGTTGTTTCAATCTCGTCCTGTACGCGTATCTTTTTTTTCATTCCATCCTTCGACACCTCCTTGCTGTTCGTCTTTCGTTATTGCGCAACACGGCGACGAGCGCGATCCGCGGGCGATTTTTGTAACAATTTCCTCCTTCAAATGCTATTTTATTCATCAAGCCACGAATAATTAGCTCGATTTGCGGCGAAATTTAAAAAATGAACCATTGATTTTCGTTATTAGTGCAGACGTGCTGTCGCTGAAAAACCCCGTAATCGGAAAAAATAGAAGGAACTTTTTTTGACAGGCGATTCTGTAGGTGCCGCGGGTGCTAAATCCAAGTTTGACTAAAAATTGGGGAGCAGGGTTTTTTTAGGGGATGAAGGGGGATGGGGGTGGATTGATGCCCCCACGAGGTCGGCGCCCGGGGGAAAATGTTCAGAAAAATCCGGGCTTTATTTTCGTCCACAGCGCCGAAGTCGTAGAAGTTCATTTTAGGGGTGAGAAAGTGGGCTGAAATTTTGAAAAAATCAGTTTTAATACGAAAACTCTTTGGGAAAAATTCGTACACTTCTTGTTCAAATGAGAACGTTGTAGCCATTGAAAAGACGCGTCGATCGAGTATTTGATCATCACTCTGCGATAATATCTTCACCTCGCAAAAAATGGTTGAAAGATCAAAAAAAAATTTGTTCATTGAATAACTAAGAAACAATCGATTTTTTAGGTATGGTTTAAATGTACGAAAAGCAGAGAACAATTTTCTCTATACTTTCGTTTTTATGGACCACCCTTGAATTTGGATTTTCCAACCCCTCTCGAGGTTGAAAATTCAATATGAAATTTTGGAATAACTATTGACCTCGCGAATTCACCTCCGTGGAACAATTTGTAGTTTTAACCTTCAGCTACATTTTTGTCCGCAGCGCCAAACTCGTATCTCTTTATTTTCGGTCGATAGTTTTCCTAGAAGTTCATGTTGATCTTCAACCCCCGAGAGGGGTTGGAAAAAGCAAAATTCAAGGGTGGTCCATACAAACAAAAATATAGAGAAAATTATTCTCTACATTTCGTACATTTAAACCATCCTCGAAAAATCGATTGTTTTTGAGTTATTCAATAAACAATTTTTTCAAAATACTTAAACAATTTTTTTGGGTTAAAGATATTATCGGAGAGGGATGGTCAAATACTCGATCGACGCGTCTTTTCAAGGGCTACAACGTTCCCATTTGAACAAAAGTTTTATGAATTTTTCCTAAAGAGTTATCGAATTAAAACTGATTTTTCAAAATTTCACGCCACTTTTTCACTTTTTGATTTGTCTGAACACTTCACGATTTGCCTGAACACTTTGTCCCTCGGCGCCGACCTCGTGGGGGTTGTTGTTTGGCATTAATCCATCCATCCTTTATCCCCTAAAAAAACCTACACCCCCATTTTTAGGCAAACTTGGATTTAGCACCCTCGGCACCTACAAAATCACCTGTCAAAAAACTAGCCTTCTAATGTTTTCCGATTCCAATACAGAGCCCGACTGTACTATATTTTTTTGGCCACTTGTCAAATACCACTCCTGGGATGATTATTTTTCGTGACTCGTTCTACACGATTACACACAGTAGTACCCACCACTAGTTTTAGAGGCAGAGCGAGGGGAAATTGTTCGCTCCACCCTCCCACCTATCGGAATGCTTCACAGCTTTTTCTAGTGCGAAATACGCCACATTTTTCACAAATGTTTTGACGAAAAGATTAATTAATTGTTTATTATTTACGAAAAACAATACTTGATAGATACGGGAAAGTCGTCGAAGAAGAGAGGCGATAACGCAGTTATGAAGAAGAGGAACAACGATTGATCGAAAACGAAAAAAATGCAGGAAAAGAGGACGCGACAGTCATGCAGAAGAACGTCGTTTTCATCGGAGAACGAGAATAAAATAATACCTCGACCTGGAGGAAATGAACGTCAAAGTAAAACGACTGAGCCAACACACGTGGTCAGAATGCGGTTGCTCGTGCAGAAATGTGACCGGGCATTCCCTACTTTGCGTCGGTCCCTGACCAGGCTGCCTCGTCTGATTCACCCGACCGGGCTCTTTGATGGAACGGACCCGGAAGGTCACAAAATCGTTTTTTGCGGCATACCCTATGTTTGAAAGTTATAACGTTCTGGAAAAGTGGAGCCTGACTTTAAGGGATCACCACAGTCTGTAATTGTAAAAAATCGTTTTTCTCGAAATGTTGTTTTTCATAACGGTGTACACTTTCAAAGGAAGAGATTTGAAGCGATCCGTCTCAAATTTTGACACAACATTCTTCACGCCATTGTTTACCTTGCTATGGAAGCATTTTGTAATCTTCATATTTTCTTTGACAAAAAACTTTCGAATGAATAGGCTAAATTCGAGACTTTTTTTTCAAAACGTCGCCATTTTGTCGATTTTTTTTTAAATCTCCATAACAAGAAAGTGGCTTTTATACTGATTAATAATCTTTTTACAAATTTTGTTTCAGACAATATTTACGGTCACAACCGTGTACACCGTTGGGATTGTTTTCTTATCGAAGACATTTACAACTGTTAAGAAAATAAAAATAAACGTTAAAAAATACATTTTCTGTTCTTCATGAGTGCTTTGATTTGACATAAAAAATTCAGACTAATTAGCGTATTTCAACCATCGTTAAAAATCGCGAAGATCGACCTTAAGAACTGTGTGAAGCTGCTTTGCGTTTTGGCCCACCAAACATATTTGTAATTGATTAGGATGAAACTAATACATCTGTTGTAATTTTATTTACCGTTATATTCATTTTTTTCATCAATAATAATCTACGAGAATAAAAATGCTTATCATCAATACCGGCATTACAATAAGTATCAATTTGAAGTTAACAAATAACCAAATTATTTAATGAGGCAAACAAGACAATCAGTTGGTTCGTGGTTTTAGGAGGCCTTTTCGCCTTGTCAGGAAACATTCTGGCCGGGAATATATTATTCGAATGTATTTCGCTAATAATTTGCGATTGGTGGCTGCAAGTAAAGGGTTTTGCGCGCAACCAAGCTACCATCGTACAACGATAGAACCTGGGCGCGTTGTTGCATCACGTGAAAAAGTGCTATGCTTACAGCGTACACTTACGCTTATGATTTTGTGATACTTGTGAAATAACAAGTATCAGTACCATCTGATACTACCTTACTCGGGTACATCACCAAAAGTACTTCCACTACCTGATAATTTCTCTGTTTAGTCCAATCTTTTCCCTATGACTTTCTTGTTAATTTCCCACGAGATGCCCGGACAGATCCTAATCAGTTGCCGAAAAAAGGATCGGCGGATCGGGACTTGGCCTAAGACCATGGCCAGATATTATCTAGGGAAGGCAGGTACTTTTTCCGACTCAAATTTCCACCCGGGTGAGTTTGCACGAGAGGCGACACTTAACCTAGCAATTAGGCAGATTGAGTTAGCATATGAGGCGAAATAAAAATCTAGCGGCCAGCACGCTCAAGTGCGTAGTTAAGGAAGGACGACACTGTAAAATGTTCGAAAAATCGTTTTTTGGAAACGCTTTTTAAAAAATCCTTTAAACCTTTAAAAATATTATGCATATTCGTTTATAGCTGAAAAACAGTTTTCGTGGAATGGAAATTTCCGTCTCACAGGCAATATAATATCCCATCCATTCGCAAAAAGTTTTTGCTCGTAGGAACGTTTGGTTATCAGATAGCTTATCCGCAAATAATAAAACAAGGAAATATTGTCAAAATATTGCCGCAAGAGGAACAACTAAACGCTCGGGTATTAAGGTTGTTATTGGGTTTAGCCATTGGGGGTGAAGTACGAGGGTAACTGTTAGCTATAAAATAATTGTCATATGAAACCTACGTTCTCAAAATATTTTTCTACATCTAGGGTAAAAGTGGGATAGTTACCGTAGATGGTAACCTGACTTATTTAGAAACATGCATTGCTACGCTGACTTGCTCACACTGAGGCGCGCGGGACTAATACTTTCCATATTATAGAACTTTCGATGAGTACATGAAAAGTTTTCATTATTTTGTGTAATTATTTTCTATAATTTTTTCTCGCTTGATGAACTCGAGACGAGTTGGCAACGTCGTAAATCGTGGTATATGATAAGGCTCAGGTTGGCAGAAGTGTCGCAAAGTTAGAGACATACGCGCCTGGTGCATAACCTCAAAATCGGTCTGAGGAGCTATCGGAAATAAATATTAGTCCGAGTAAAAAAAAAAATTCGCAAAGGAAAAGTGTGTACTGAAGCTGTCTATAATCTGAAAGAAATCAAAAACTTTCATCATTTTGCGATATTATAAAAAATGTTAATTATCCCGACCAAGTAGTTTGAGGTCCCTGGGCATAATTACCGAATGTGGATAAGGTAGGTAGCATTTGCCTGCGCCATCTATGACATTGCCATGGTTCCACAGCCTAATGGTTTCTGTGCTTCGTTTTTGGACAAATTTGCGAGTAAAAACATAAACAATTTTATAACGGTGCTGTGCATCCTCATTTTCACGATGCCGAAGGTTAGCCCGATAATTAGTCAAAACTTACCTGTTTTTTCAGCTCTGCTGTAGCATTTCTCCAGCAGATATAAATAATGTACTGAAAAATGATGGAACGTTTCCGTAAGTGTAATGGGATTAGTCCACGAAATATGTTGAGTTTCCGAATTTTCTTCTGAAGAAGGGTACTGTGGATCACGCCCAAAATGCACAGGATGATCAGCAAGGAGGTTATATACACCAAAAAAAAAAAATTCAGCTCGGTGGTAGCATCTTGACGCAGCTCCATAACAACAATCCCGAAGTTAGTACGTCAATGAACGAATCCGCCCTCAAAGGCGACAAACATTCTTTGCCTCTACAAAATACGCTTGTATCTGCAATTGCCGCTTCGGGAGCTAGTAGCACCCCTCGTCTTCTATCACAAAAATAACAACTCTCTGATACAGTAAAAATCTTCGAGTATTTTTCAGACGCGAAAAAAATCCTTACAGATTTCCATCACTCGTTATCCCTGACAAGAAAATAATTTGCATAACCTCGACTACACAAGCAAAGGAGAGATATTTTGAAAAATGCCAAAACCGATTGGTTTTTATACGAGGCAAAACTTTCAGCGAGGATCGAAGAAGGTCATTCCACCTAAAAATTGGGACAGTATGTGAGAGCTCGAGAAAACGAAAATAAAAAAGACAAATTGTTTGAAATACAGGTTCTTTAACCCGGAACTGCCTAGCCCCGAGAATAAATCAAAGAGCGATGCAGGGTGGGGGCATCGTGCCTGGCCCAAACACGATCGATTCCATAAATTCCAACCGAACAACAATTATGACGACGAAATAGCATATTCCAGCAAGAGTCCGATTCCAACACGAGCGCGCGCAACTCGTACGAAACTTAGTGTCATCGTCGGTAGCTTTTGAGTAAAAAAATTACGACATTTCACAGATAAATAGAAATTCATTGTCACATCGGGAAGCTCTGAGAGCACATTTTGTTTTCCTCTTTTTCGCTTACGTCTAATGCAGTAGCACAGAATGAGGGTGAAAAGAGGACAATGTGTGTGAAGGAGTGAAATTGATGATTTGACGCGATGATTCGGTATTGAGGAACTATTCCACAGACTTGTGTCAACTTGACTCGTCATTTATTACAAATTAGTAGTCAGATGAAAGTAATTAACTGGCCAAGACAGAAGCTATACGGGTGTTACAGAAAAAGGAAAGAATTATACAGTTTGCTTACATTTGATGATCGCTAGAGTATTGGTTCGCTCTGAAAGATATTGGTTCGCTCGTAGGATAAAGGGCCTCGCTCGTGGCCAGATGCGCTCGCTGTTGGAGTAGGTCGGTGACACGCACACAACATTTTACAACAGTGCGGATACTTATACATGTGTGTGTGTGTGTGTGTGTGTGTGTGTGTGTGTGTGTGTGTGTGTGTGTGTGTGTGTGTGTGTGTGTGTCTGCGTATGTGAGCGTGGTTTTTTCAAAAGAGGTTTAGTGGGAAATGCCTCCGCACCGTAGCAAATAATGGCTGTGTGTCGGGCTTGCACCGACTAAAAACCCCTTCTGTGGCCTTACAAATTCTCCCGCGGGACGACCGTTAGATATTACATTGCGGGAGAGGCCTTAGCCATAGCTCTCCCTGCAGTGTTGTCAGACGACCTTACATCCCCCGTTCAACTCGAGATGGTATGAGTGGTTTAGGGGTTCGTGTCGCTTATTTCATCTATGACTGCCTGGTCTTCCGGCGTCGTCTTCTTCCTCGCGCGTTCTGCACGTCGCAACTCCTTCATTACTGCGGCAGCATAAGCCTATACCGCTGTCCATGCGTCTGCTGACTTCAGCATCAACTCCACCAGGTTGACCGGGGTGATGCGTGTCTCCACCTACTCCTCGACTATCGCGCGGGAGGCACTGAAACGTGGGCATTGGAACAATGCATGTTCAGCGTTCTTCTCGACTGCTACACATGCTGGGCAGTCCGGGGAACCTTCATAGTTAAACTTATAGAGATAAGCCCGGAAACAGCCGTGTCCTGAGATCATTTGATCGAGATAATAGTTGAGCTCCCCGTGTGGACGGTTCATCCATATCTCCACCTTCGGGATTAGTCGGTGTGTCTACCTCCCCTTGGTAGAGGCATCCCACATCGTCGGCCACTGGTTGAAACTGGTTGCTCTCGCTTCTGTCCTTGCATAACTGGGGTTTGTAGTTCCCTTCTGCTGGTACATCGATCTACGCTCCTCGACGAGCACCTCAATGGGCAGCATTCCCGCGATAACGTTTATGGCGTCTTCGGAGACAGTGCGAAATGCACAGGCTACCCTCAAGGCGCTGACGCGATACGTTGCTGCAGCCTTCCTGCGGTACTCCTGGATTTTCAGTGCATCAGCAGTGGGTATGCCATAAGTGACCACTGAGGTCGTCACTGATGACAGCAGTTTCCTCCTCTTCTGTCTGGGGCCACCGACATTAGGCATGAGCCGCGCCAGTGTAGTAGCCACCACAGAGGCCTTTCTGCTGATCTGCTAGGTTTGCTCTTCACAGTGCAGCATCGCGTCGAGAATCACACCCAGATACCGAATGAACGGTTGAGATGTGATTTCGGCGTTTCCAACCCTAGGCGTCACCATTTCCATCACTTTCCTGCTGGATACGAGGAGTACTTCTGTTTTGTGAGCTGCAAGCTGCAGTTCAACAGAAGACATCCATTCCGTTATCTTGGCGAAAGCTTCGCCGAAGAGTGCGGTGATTTGCTCCAGGAATTTGGCAATGACAATCAGCGCCCCGTCATCTGCGAACGCTACGATGGACACTCCTTTCGGCAATTGTGATAGCAGCAGATCATTGTACATGATGATCCACAGAAGCAGTCCAAGTACAGAGCCCTGAGGAACTCCTCCAGTCACCCTATACGTCTTCGGTCTATCCTCTGTGTCGTACATGAGCCACCTATTACATAGGTAGGTCGCCACTATTTTCCGTAGGTACCATGGTACACCTAATGTTTTTAGGGCATCCATGATACACTTCCAGATCGCCGAGTTGAAAGCATTTTTGACTTCGGGAGCGACAACTGCGCAGTACTTCTTGGACCCTCTTGTCCATTGTTTGCCGCAGTCGACTCCTGCGCCGGCTTCACCACCATCCTGAATGGATGGAGGTGAAGCTGGATGGCTGGAGTGGTGATGACTGGAAAGCTGAAAATATCTGAGCTTTACCTATCAGGGAACAACTATTTAGGTACTTGTTTGCCTTTTAACCTTGCGCCTTGTCCATAGGTTTTTGCAAAAGAAATCAAACTATTTGTTCGGCGGCTGAGAGAACCCGAGGTCACGTATCTACGGTATATCTGGATGATTTGATTTTTGAGAAAATCGAAGACCTATGCCGAAGCAATCTTGACGAAACGACCCAATTACTAGCATCGGTAGGATTTATAACCAATGTTAGTAAACATCACAGTGCGCCAAGCACTTTGTGCAAATACCTCGGATTTTTTATAAATTCTAAAAAATTTCAATCACAATCAACAACAAACAAAGGAGAAAAAACAATCTTAATTAGTTGATAAACTTGACAAAAAATTACAGACCAGCATTTGAGATTTCGCAAAAGCAATGGCATATAGTTGGATGCGCCTGCACACCATTTTCGAAAAAGCGAAATTTCAAGCATTCCACGCATATCGAAAGGGTGATGTCAAAATGTGTGATGTCAAAAGGGTGATGTCAAAAGGGTGATGTCAAATGTGATTAAGTTTCCTCACTGATTGGCTGGGTTGCCACTTCTGTGAAGGATGCAAAGCGCAAGAATTATGGTCTAGTACCGGACGAAAAGGTCATATAAATTATTGGGAACTTGTTGCGGTGTCGTTTGGTTCGAGATGTTTTACATCTGAATGTAGGAATAGCGAAATACTTTAATAAGTTAGCAGCAGAAAATTGGCAATGGTGTGAATTCAATAAGTTCGTATAATTCAATAAGTTAGAAGCAGAAAATTGCCAATGGTGTGAAAGAATATATAGCTTTTTGCCTCATATATGCGTTCCATATAAAATAAAGGTGCTCATAGACCAGTGACACCGAATGGGACCATTAGCAGCCGAAATGTTCAGTACATTTTTGGCATTGCGATTGGATAAAACCGCACTTTCCTTGGCATGGCGGTCCAGTTGTCATACCACATCCACTGGCTCGCAAACTCTTCTTAATAATCAGAAAATCCCTTACATCAGATCAAAAGAAACCTCAAACAAAGCAACAAACATCTTGATTGCGGCGCTTGCTGGTTCTATGCTCAAACAATACAACGGCGGCGAGGGGGGGGGGGGGGGTCATTGATGCATGGCTAAAGTGTTGTAAAGAAAAAACGAGACGATGTTTCAATCCAAGTATCGAAGAAATCGTGGGTTATTTGACCGTGAAATTCGAAGATGGTGATTCATATCGTACACGAACTTGACATCGATAGGCCACTTCTCCCAATCGTTGAGCAAGAAATCCCAAAGAACGATTTGTCGAGACGTTTTTCAAAGGGTTGTTTTCGGCTACGTCTACCGAAACCAAAATACCAAGAATTCTGAAATGTTGTGACAGATATAAAATACTCAAGTTCGACAAAGCCATAATAAAAGATAGATTTTGAAAAACTAACATATAAGCTAATTACTTTGATCGCATTGGCCATTGGAAACAGATTTGAGACGCTTTCGCCCATAAAAAGAAATAAAATCAGTTTCAATTCAGAGAGAGAAAATGAAAAATCGCCGAACTGATGAAAACGTCGAGACTAGTGCCTCTCACCAACCGTTACTTATTTTGCCTCATTTTAGAACACGAAAGGATTTGAGGGTTGTAATTTTTTCAAACTATATTTACTACTTCAATCACGAAACTAGGTATATAAGATTACTATAAAACTGTTGTATAAAAAAATATTTACGCAAGGAACCGAACAAATTTGAAGAGGCGTTAAAGAAGAATTGACGAACAACGTCCACGGCATATAAACGAAGATTAGATTTGAGCATTATTAGTAATACCGCAGGTTGGTCCAGAACGTGTAAGGTTTTTCCGACCTTTTATAACGAGCCATTGATGGAAGACAAAACAAAATTCGCTTCAGTCGTATCGGAGTAAGTATCCGTCAGTTACACACGTAAATATCGCTAAACTTTGATTGCCGGATATTAGGAAACTGTAATGGCCGAAAAAATTCACCTACTTCCAACATCTACTGTGTAATCTCGAAGAACGAGGAGCGAAAAACAATGAATAGTTCAAACGAACTTACCAAGTAAAACTCGATCGTAATTAAACGAAGTGTCTCGTTGGAGATGATAACATCCCACCAAAAAATGTCTCACCCTCCCATGTTTTTACCCAGTATTCATCACACTTGTTGGCACGCTGAAAAGTAATGAAGCATTCCGATAGGTGGAAGAGCCGACAATTTTCTCTCTGTCTCTTTGTCTCTCTGCCTCTCTATTTTTTTCTCTCTGTCTTTCTAAAACTAGAGGCGGTGTTCTACGAGAAAGTGGGTGGGCGTACTACTCTGTAATCATCTCGAACGAGGCATTTTATATAATTAAGATCGAACTCGAATTGGTAAGTTCGTGCGATTTATTAATTAATTAAGATATCAGGATGAGCCTAACGGCTTTTCCGAGTCTTGTAAAATCCTTGTCAGAAACCTACTTACGACCCGATAAAAAAAATAGCAATTTTATATTTTATTTTTGGCATATAAACCTGTGCGGAAAATTGACAGGGCATTCCCTAATATATTTCGGGGCTTTCAAGGGTTTATTTGTGGAGTCCCCAGTAGTGATATAGTTTACGTGATACAACAATTAGTTATAGGAATTATTTGAGTCTGTTATGCCATATGGAGCATTCAGATACCACAAGCACTCGACACTTAGTGTTAAGGCGTACCCCCACTTGTAGCGCAAAAAAGGCCTTTTTCATGAATTTTTTTGAAGAAAACTACAAAACTTTTTTAATCGATCAATATACCATCTTAAAGAACACATCTTGAAGAACTTTCAGTAATTTTTTTATTGAAAAATATTACATTGTTTAGTGGCAAATGGCCGTCAATGAAATAATGTTTTTATATACACGGTTTGCGGTGACCAACATTCCGGCGAAGTGGATCATCTGAAAAAAAATGCGGATGGATTTAGTCAAATATAAGTATAAACTAGTCTTTAATCGAAGGATTTTAAAAAATAGTCATTTTTCACAAAATGGCGGACAGTCAAAGTTAATGGTTCGATTTCAACGAAAAAAAAACGGCCGTTTTTTGACTATAAAACGGCCATTTTTTTTTTCGAAAAAAAAAAATCGAACGATTAAAGACTACATTTTTATGTATTAAATAAGCCTGCAAAATTTCAAGAAGATCGGTTCATTAGTGTTCGAGTAATCTTGGTCACCGACTTCAGAAATGCCATTTTGAGAAAAACGCGTTTAAAGTTTCAATTTCACAACGGATTCTTCTCCTTCAACGCTCATATCTCAGTCAATTTTGTTCGGATCGACTTGAAATTTTCAGGACATATTCTCAGATACTCATACTTCAAAAAAATGCAATAAAAAAATCGATTTTATCAAAATCGCAAGTGGGGTTGCAAATCGCAAGTAACCCCTTAACGGAATTGAACCGTTGTAGATTCAATTAATTCAATTCCATGTGTAGGCGAAATATTCTCGTCGACACAAATTATTCCATGTCAGGGAATGGCGTATTATAATAAAAAATCACTGAGGTCTAACTGTCACTGTACTATTTTATTTTATTTTCGGTTGAGGAAATATAACGCGGGATCAATCGTGTTAAAATATGCGATAAAGCCTAAAACATATTGAAACACACATTTATTTTTTCCAGTGTACCCACACGCGTACAAAAATGGCTGCAATGCTTTTTACGAGGCACCGTTGAGACTTTTTCAACGGCCCCCATTATTGCTCCTTTAATGGCCCTTGGTAGCAAAGTGTGACCGGCTACTGATGGCCCATATGAGGCTTCCAGACTAGGCCTCCAATAAAGTTGGGGAAAATTAACACGGCCCCGATCAAAGCCCTAACTGAGTTCCCGCATTGGAAAAAAGTGCTCTCCGACGTAAAAACCAAACAAACTCATATCGAATATTAAAGTCCCATCGCCCTAAAATGTACATTAACCAAAAAATGACCGAAAAATGTTGATTTTTTCATTGTGCACATTTTCGAGAGGCTTGTTCCAACGAATGAAACATTGAAAGCTTATCGCGAATAAATCGGCAAAGTTTCCCCCACAACGTTAACGACAATTTCACGAGCAAAGGATGCGATGGACGAGTAAATGGCGCGACCTTGGAGCTTCCTGAAGGTGTGTACGGCTTTTGAAATTTGATCGGCGAGCGACCCTCGCCGGTTACATATAACGACGGGCTGTTGCTTCGTTTATCCCTTTCTGGGACAGGGCGTCTCAGTTACAATTTGTGTTTGCACTTGAAAGAAACATTAGCTCGCGGGCCCGCGTGAACGTGGCTCTCGCGGAGAGCTCCCAGAACGTGTGTGGTCGAACTACGCCGCCGCGTTTATATACGGCAAGCAGAGAGCGAGAGAGACAGACGCTGCGGTGCTCTCGCGACCCGCCGAGAATGCTTTTCGACCGTATCTCGAATCGTTTGTTACCGATTCGATTGGTCCGGAGCTAACCTAGCCTCGCCGCGTGTAGCCCACACACGCACACACGCGTACACGTCATATACTCTCGAAGAAATCCTCCCTCCGTTTTTAATTGCCCCGTTACAGACGGATAAGAATCGAGAAAGGGTCGCCTCTAAAGTTCCCCGAGAGTTGTCCGACGTGTCCCGCGTTGCTCGATAAATCACAGGAATAAGGATAAGCAGGTGGAAGAAAAGAAAAACGGCCCTCACCTACGACTGTCCTACGTATACGCCGTGTTCTCTTCTTATCGGGGAGAAAATTAGATTGGTCTGTTGCGGGCGATATCGTCTCAGCGCGTTCGTCAAATCCAAAGTACAAGAGGGGGGGGGGGGGGTGATATCAGCGCGGGAGGGGAGATTTTCCCTATGAAAGATACGAATGGTAGGCGAGTGGGAAGATCATTAACGGCGTCGCGGGATCCCGCGACTATACGTGTATGCACGATGTACGGAGACACAGAGTTGGGATCGAGTCTCCTCTCGTGTGCGGTGCCCGATACCGCGCGCGGCATATCGTACGTATATAGACGCGTGGGCGGATAAAATAGCCCTTGTGGACGGGGGCGAGAGCGGGCCGGAGCGATACTTAGTCTCGTAAGTAGTGCTTCACTGGACACGTGTGTACACACATACAGATATATGCCTGGGACAAGGTGATTTCCGTACCTTTTTGGAGATACACGAGTCTCCACAAAGGCGTATTGATTTTTCATTGAAAAGCCCGCGGGATCTCTCGGGGAGACTCGAGTGCGGGCAATTATAGCAGTAGATCCACCCACGAGCGCATTTAACTTGTACCGACGCACGTACAAGGGTCGTGTATGAGAGCTTGGCTTGAAATTGCCAACGCCCTCGTAGTCGCTTTCATAAATTCAACTCGTCGTATCGTGTAATATGCGCGTTCGCGGGCAAAATACAATCGACCGATATATACGACGGCGCTCGATATATACGACGGGCGTTGGGAGTACGAAACGTTGACACCTCGACGGGAACAATTTTTTTTTTTCGATGCAACACGACGAACGGATTATAAATTCCTGTAGCACACAATTTTCTATAGGTTCGACGGAATAAATTGTCGAGCAACGTGTTTGGGCCTCTCGCAGCCGCTCCCAAATTCTGGAAAAGAAGAGAAAAAAAAAAACGTTGATTAATCGCCGAATTATTCCGTCAAGTAGATTTTACGAATACACGCAACTTGGTATATACGAGAGCAGAGGATAAAAAAAAACATCTCGCCTATTTGCATGCCCGTGGGATAATATTGTAGAGTGCCCTACTAACGCTTATAGGCGCGCGAGCGGGCGGAGAAGGAGCCTATCGGTATAGGAGATTATTGGGCGATTTAGGACAGGTTACCGTCGAGAAGCATGAAAAATGCGCGAAGCGCGGGATTTTTTTTTGTGTGAAATAAATACTTTTGGGAGTGGGTTTCAACGTATTTTATTCTTCTTTCAATGGAGGGTAAATTACAATTTGGTTTATAAAAAAAATCAAAACGGCGGCTCCAGCACCGTTAAATACCCGAGTAGAATTCCTGCTTTGGCTACAAAAAAGACTTGATCAGGCATGCTGATTTTTGTTCATGATTTGATCAGGATTTTTTGTCAAGCCCTGATCACTTTTGTGACACTTTTTTTTATTTCGGTCTCATCAGGGTAAAACATCAAGGTCTGATCAGGGTAAAAAATCAAGGCCTGATCAGGGTAAAGAATTAAGACCTGATCAGGGTAAAAAATTAAGGCCTGATCAGGGTGAAAAGTGAAGGCCTGACATGCAGTCTGAAGAGAGAAGTTCGCTGTTGTTTCAGAAACGATCTCATCACATTCTTCATTGCACTGTCAAAAAAATATTTAATTTAAATAGGATCTATTTAAAAGAAATAGGTTTTTTACTACGATCCTATTTGTTTCAAATTTATTTTTTAGAATATTCAATAGAATGGTTAATAAATCCAAAATAAATTGAAATACTTCATTTATAGTTCTACTACAATGATTTTGTATCGTAATCCGTCATTCCCTGGCCTTCTGAATGGATATTTCGAGGAAATATTTTTATATCCACATGGGATTGAACCGAGAATCTACCTACCTATAGCTACGCACTCAATTCCTATAATTATTCGCTGTATCACATAAACTAAATTAATTAGTTAATATCATTGTGATAATTGACAAGTTTTATCGAATATCATGCTATAGATTTTTCAAACATAACCTATATATATATATATATATATATATATATATATATATATATATATGTATGTATATATATATATAGAGCCCCTCTCTACCCCGCTCCTCTACGATGTGTGTATTGCAATAAAAACGGACCATTAATTCTATTAAACAGAAAAATGTTTGATTCTACGAAAATTCTATCCAATTAATTTTTTTTCGATTAAATAGATGCATTTAGTAGATTTAACTAAATTGTTTTTTTTTAACAGAGGAAACCGAATCACAGATTTATTAGGAATAAATAAAATATCAGAAATAATAAAAAATGTACGCTCAGAGTGGACAATATGTTTCAACGTTTTGACGACGCGCTGATATATATAGTTCGTCTAGTGTTTGATAAGAGGTTACCCCCACTTGCGATTTTGAAAAAATCGATTTTTTTTTATTGCATTTTTTTTAAGTATAAGTATCCGGGCCCATACTTCTGTATGGGCCCGGAATAGATGACTCTATGTAAGTTTACAAAAAAAAATATTTTCTTCGTGTAAACTGAAATTGAAACTTTAAACGCGTTTTTCTCAAAATGGCATTTCTGAAGTCGGTGACCAAGATTACTCGAACACTAATGAACCGATCTTCTTGAAATTTTGCAGGCTTATTTAATACATAAAAATTTAGTCTTTAATCGGTCGATTTTTTTTTTCGAAAAAAATGGCCGTTTTATAGCCAAAAAACGGCCGTTTTTTTTCGTTAAAATCGAACCATTAACTTTAACTGTCCGCCATTTTGTGAAAAATGAATATTTTTTTAAATCCTTCGATTAAAGACTAGTTCATACTTATATTTGACTAAATCTATCCGCATTTTTTTTCAGATGATCCATTTCGCCGCAATGTTGGTCACCGCAAATCGTGTATATAAAAACATTATTTCACTGACGGCCATTTGCCACTAAACAATGTAATATTTTTCATTAAAAAAATTACTGAAAGTTCTTCAAGATGTATTCTTTAAGATGGTATATTGATCGATTAAAAAAGTTTTGTAGTTTTCTTTTAAAAAAATCATGAAAAAGACCTTTTTTTGCGCTACAAGTCGGGGTAACGCCTTAAGCGTGTAAAAGGCGCCAAACTGTATATAGATCCAGTTACGTGATGATTGCTTGAAGCTAGCCAGATCAGGCGAATTGAATAGAGCCGTAAGGCAACTGGAGCCTGACCATCGCCTGAAGGTAGTCTGATCAGGTGAATTTATGCAAGCCGTAAGTCTACTTACTTGACCATCGCCTCAAGCTAGCTGGATCAGGCAATTGGAGGAAACAGTACATTCAGGTGCCTGTCTATCACCTGACGCCAACCGGATCAGGCAAATTGAAGCATATCTTAAGTAAGGCCTCCGTACTACCTCTTGATCAGACCCGGATTGAAAATAAGGCCAGCCTGATAACATTTCTGCTCGGGTGAAGACATGCACGGCGTGTTTTGGTCTGCGCGGGCCGCTCCACAGCATTGCCAGTTCATCTGAGACAAAAAAGGCTTAAAAATTATCAAACTAGACTAAATTTGAGGGGCTTCATCGTTTTTGGTTTTTTGAAAAATCCGTGGATAACAAAATGGCAGCCGTCTGAAAAAAAAAACCCATTTTTTTGCTCGTTTTTTTTTGCTTCGACAGACGAAACAGATACTTCTAAACCAATTTTTGACAACAATCGCTTCCTGATGGCCCCACAAATTACATTTCCTTTCAATTTCGTAAAGATTCATGTGAATCGGTTCATCCGTTGATGCTGTAGAGTGCCCCGCGTGCTGAAAACTATTTCCACAAAAACGCTCCGAGTGCCTCAGATAGGGTTTTCCAGCCGGCGGACGGTTCCGCTCAACAGGCTATGCATTCTAAAATACTTGAGATACGAAAATATCTTTTTCCCCACGTGTTCCAAACCCGTTAAGGATGCAAATTATGTAAAAAAAATCGAATTTTCCATCGTCATGAACGGCCAGTCCATCTGAGACAAAAGCGGCTTAAAAATGATTAAACTAGACTAAACTTGGAGGGCCTTATCGTTTTTTGTTTTCTGAAAAATCCCTGGATAACAAAATGGCAGCCGTTCGAACAACCCTAATTTTTTTGCCCGGTTTTTTTGCTTCAACGGACGAAAAAAAAGGTATTTCTAAATCGTTTTTTTTACAAAAATTACTTCCCGATGGCCCCGCAAATTGAATTTCCTTTCAATTTCCCAAAGATTCACGTGAATCGGTTCATCCGTTCACGCTGTAGAGCGCCCCGCGTGCGGAAAAACGTTGTGTCCACAAAAACGCTTAGACCCAGGTAGGAATTGACGATGAAAAAAGGGCTCGCCAAGCTCTGAAACAAGGCTCACATTTTTTAATTCAGGCTGAGCACCAGCCTGATTTCAGGCCTAGCTGAACCTCTGAATGATAACGCGGTTTCAGGCTCTTATACACAGGCTTGACCAAAGGCTGGTAGAAAAGCCTGTACTAAGCGTGAAACGACGAAACAACAAGGCTCAAAACGAGCCTTAATGAAGCTTTCACGAGCATTTATGACCAGGCTTTTCCCAAACTCTTCCCGAGGCCTGAGGACATATCCCGAGGATATGAGGCCTGTTTTTAGTTTTCTATATTCTACATTGGAGTAAATTTAATAAATTTGTAAAGAATTCATTTGCTTTGTTATATATATTTATTATTTGTTACAAAATATATATAAAAAATATTTTTAAAAACAAAACTTTATTTTATTGCGTACTTTTATTTTCATATATACTTTTTTGTGTACCTCATAAATATCGATAAGATCATATGTTTAAATGTTCTGAGCTGCCTCCTTCGCTTTCGTTTTTCGTACCGTCGCACGCGACAAATTTATTGCTAAATTTTTTTCTTCATAAAAGTACAGAAAAAATATTATTTTAAACTTATTTTATTTTATCACAACCTAAAACAAGCCTGCATCCAGCCTTGATTTTTCAGCCTCAAAATTCACCGGCTGAATAAAGCTTGAAATAACCCTGAGTTTAGGCTAAGCAGCCAGTCTTGGTTCCAGGCTGCTCCAAACGATGCAATGAAACCTGGGCCAGGTCTGTCTCACTCAGGCTCGGTGAAACAAGGCTCGCACAAGCTTGTTTCCATCGTCAGCCTTTTAATTCCCTACCTGGGGAGTGCCTTAGCTATTGTTTTCCGGCCGGCGGACGGTTCCGCTCAGCAGGCTATAAATTCTAAAATACTTGAAACGTGAAAAAATCCTTTTACCCACGTGTTCCAAACACTTTAAGGATGCAAATGATGTTAAAAAAATTGAATTTTTCATCGTCACGGACGGCACCTTGTCTTTTATAAGCCGGCTCTCGCGAGCGGTCCGTCACGAAGGTGACGTCTCTTGTCCCACGGTCTTCCGCCGAGTTTCCGGCTCAAACGCGAACCGACGCAAATTCAATCGGAACGTGTCGATAAAAGGTGGTGGTGGCGGCGCGTGCGTCAACGATTGCGAACAAACAAAAAAACGACGAGCTCGCGGTGTATCCTGCTTGGCAAAGAAGAGGAGTAGCGCAGGCGACGTATACGCGGAGGATGGTAATTCGCGTCCAATTATCGAATAGTCACGGTGTGTAATACAAAGAGGTTGACTCGGAGAGGGTACGGACGCGGCTGGCGATACACATACCGCGAGGATCGCTGTGAATCGGCGCGATTGCTGCAACGGAGAGCGCTCGACTCGCGCGGGCTTATTAGCGAAGCCCCCCCGCGTAGCTCGTATCGAATCGGCGAGATCGAGTGATTACGAGGCGGCCGAGGTGGGGGGGGGGGGGGGGGGGAGATAAAAAAGGGACCGTTAATACACGAGAGCCGCGCTTTCGCCCTCTATGTGGCGCGCATCTCGAGAGCTTTGCGCCGCGCTGCATATGTACGACGACGACAACGACGACGACGCGCGGCGCAAAGGAGATCTATGGGACCGCTACTAGTTTTTCTCGGTCACGTCGGCCTCGATCTGACGCGATCGAACGTGCCTCTTGGAACGCTCGCGAGCTCGCGTTTCGCGCGGTCTCTCTACCTACCCGTATAACGATGATGATCCTTGTTTTTTTTTCTTCCTCTTTTTTACGAATAATCAGCCTTCTATTCCCTCGGACAAGCTCACGCGAGGCAGACTCTCGAAAATAGTCAAACAATGACAGTCCGGCGCGGGATGAACCAACTTGTTCCAATACAAGTCATAAAAAAAGAAATTACGAAGAAAAACGATAAAAACGTAGCCGCTTCGCAGTTTACGGGTGAAAACATCTCCGATGGCTAGGGGAAGGGGGCCCAAAGCGAGCACTTGGCCTGAAGCGGCCATCCTCCGTACGACTAACGTTTTTAAACTTACCGCGGTTTCGCGACGCGGGGACGTTGCCCCCATCTCGCTCGACCTGCCACAGTCGCGAAGCTCAACTGCGGCCGACCGCGCGACTCGTGTGGCAAAAATACAAAATTCTACGGGTTTTGAAAAAAAAAGCAAAGTATGTACATCGTGTTTTGTCTATTTGTGAGTAAAATAGATCAATACTAAAATGTGACTATCGTTTATGCCTATTTCACTTTGTTTTATTAATATTTGCTTGAATGTATTCCAATCATTTTTTGGTGAGGTTTGATGAAAACGTCGAGTGGAGCCAAAGGGCAAATCAGGCAGGGCAAGCACGTGCCCACTATGTCCTGTATAAAAGATGGCTATGGGAAATTAATTTCATACTTTATTTAAATATTTTCCCTATTTTTTCAATCTTTATTGTAGGAATTCGAGCACGTGCCCGCTATGCTTTAATGACAGATGACTATGTGAAATTAAAATGATAATAAAAGATAGAAGACGACTGTGTGTCTTTATTTTTATAATTTTCCCATTTATTTATCTATGTAGGAACTCACCAAAACACTATAATTTATTGCAACTATGTTTTTTACACGTTTGAAAGTGGTATTGTTACGATCTTGGGACGAGAGCCTTAAGAAGGATTTGAAAACTAAGGAAAAGCCAAAAAGGTCAAAAATGAAACAAACTACAGACAAGGAAAATTACGTGTGCATTATATGTAACGAATCATACACAGATCCTCCCACCGAAGGCTGGATTTAATGCAATGAATGTCAAATGTGAGCTCATGATGCATGCACTGCTTACCCTGGTACTGAATCACTTAACTGTCATGATTGCCAAAAAAATAAAGTTTACTAACTGTTAAGAAGACACGTTGAGTTTTTGTTCTTTTAAGATAATAATAATAATTTGTCTGCAATAAAATATGGGGGTACATTTATAGTTTTTTGCCCCCCTATAATTTCCTATTTTCTTCGTATTTATGCCTAATCGCAGGAAAAAGCACACACGATGCTCGTTTT
>OX101790.1:24572792-24597346 GCA_944452715.1 Ophion slaviceki | reverse complement strand
CCCACAGAAGAAAACACTCTCCAGGAATGGTAAGCGTGTTGCATTAAAAGTAAAATCAAATACGCGTATTTATCAAAGGTCGTCAAGAAAAAAAGGCCCCGAAGGCCTTTTTAAACAAATGACACGCCGCGCCCGTGGATATTTACGATTTTGGTGAAATTTGAAAAAAATCAATAATTTGTTTTATTGGTCTTACAACTAGACTTATAACTATGCCCCATCCAACTATGTACAATATTTACGGTTTTTCACATGCTTTTTACTGCATGATTATATGATACGGTAGCTTATGCTTGAGGGTAAACGGCAGCGGTTCCCTGGTTAGCGTTCCTATGTGTTGGGTAAGCTCTAAGTTTTTTATTTGTTCTTCGTGAACCTATGGATTTTTTCTGCTAGGTTTTTTAGGTCTGTAATGTGTCTGTTTGTGCTATTTCGTGCCTGGTACACTTGCTGTTATCATTCTAAGTAGTCTACTCTGGGTTACTTCTAGTTTCTTAATGTTAGCTTTCGTAGTACTGCTCCATACGGGAGATGCGTAAAATTTCACTGATCATATGACCGGTTTGTAACGTAGTACTTGATTTTTTAGAATGAGCTTGCTTTGTTAGACAATAGCCAGAATAATAAACTTTCGACTTTTTGAGCTTTTCTACTAATTTCTGTTATATGCTTATTGAAACTTAGTTTATTATCTAGGTACACTGCTAGGAATTTGGCGTTATCCTTTGGTGCGGTTTTCGTTCCTTCCATATCGAATGGAGCGATCTTTTCTTTTTTAGTCTTCTTGCTAAAAAAGACCAACTCGGTCTTGCCCGCATTTATTTTTATTTTCCACTTTTTAAATTGCTCTATGATTTGATTTACGTGTTTTTGCACTCTTTCTTGGGCTTGTTTTTTCTTACAGGAGGAAGCATACACTGCCGTGTCATCCGCAAAGAGCGCTATTTCTGTTTGAGGAGTTTTGGGTATATCATTTATGTAATATAAAAATAAAACTGGGCCTAATATCGAGCCTTGTGGAACTCCAGCGGCTATTTTTTGGATTTCTGAAGGTTCGCCATTTGCTATCACAGAGAATGTTCTTTCATAGAGGTAGCTTTGGATTAGTATGATAATGTACAATTGTATGTCTAGTTCGTACAGTTCAAATATAGTCCTTTGTGCCACACGGTATGAAAGGCTTTTTCTATGTCCAGAAGTACTAGGGCCGTCGACTTGCTAACATTGAAGTTCATGTTTATGTGATTTGTGACTCTCGCGAGTTGTTTGACCGTGTCGTGTCCCTGGCGCAATCCAAATTGTTCAAGTATGAGTTGTTTGGCGTTTTTCTCATGGTTTTGGAGCCTATTTAGAATGATTTTTTCCAGTATTTTACTCAGGGTCGCAAGTAGGCTTATTGGTCTGTAGTTTTGGGGAGACAGCTTGTCTTTCCCTGGCTTAGGGAAAGCCAGGACGCTAGCGTGTTTCCATTTCTTTGGAAAGTATGAGAGTCTGAGGCAGGCGTTTATAATTTTGGGAAGTTCTTTTAGGGCTGTACGCGGTAGGCTTTTTAGCACCTGATTTTGGATTCCGTCAGAGCCTGGCGCTTTACGCAGTCTCGTTTTTCCTATTGCGATTTCGACTTCAGAGATATTCGCGAGATGTTGTACGCGGTACAACGCACAGGACGAACTTTTATCCTCGTACGATGGTACCTTACTTACGCGAAGCGCTTCGCTTGTAGCCACCTAGCGGATTGTTGGTGACATTCATTTAGGCAATGTGTCCCCAGCCAGAACATTGATATTTTACGACAAGGCGACAAGGCGTTTAAACATCACGAATTACCTGCTTACTTGTTTGCCTCATTAAATAATTTGACTATTTGTTATGCTAAAATAAATAGTCATTGTAAGCCCGATATTGGTAATAAGTATTCTTAACTCCGTCGATTATCATTGATGAAATGAATGCTTTTAATGGTGAATGGAATTACAGCAGATGCATTAGTTTCATCATTATCAATTATAAATATCTTTGATGGGGTGAAAAGCAAAGTACCTTTACACACACTGAGATAAATGTATGGTGTTCTGAACCATATTTTAACGACATTTTATATTTCACCAAGCATACAAACATACGTTTATTCTTCAATGCTATGTAATATAGCAAATTTTCATAAAATGGATATTCCTTGATACTATAAAAAATGTACTTCGCCAAGGTTCTAATAGTGAACTGAAATATATATACGATGATTAACAATGTTGCATGTGATTTGCGACGATGTTTATAGTGATTTGTACCATATTATAAGATACGACCTGCTAGATGCGTATTTGGTGGGTTATTCAAGTGTTGGTACAAGGCATCAATGCCCGTCTACTAAATGGATAGAATATTTAATAAATCCAAAATAAAGTAAAACATGCAACTGAGAGTTCTACTTCAATGATTTTTTTAAATTATAATTCGCCATTTCTTGACCTCCTGTAATTATTTATCTCGAAGAAAATATTTCGTCTAATCGGAATTGAACTTAGAACCGAACTGTCTACATTTTGCTGATCCTACGCACGCTGCCACTACGTTACCGAGTACTTTTGGTTTCTTGAGCACAGATATGGCATAAGTTTAAGTAAGATATATAGTATAAACTTCAAACGCGTTTTTCTTCAAAAAACGTTTTCAAAATCTAGCTCCATCGTATCTCTAAAACTAATAAACCGATTCTCTTGAAATTTGAACCACATGTTGTAAACAGGATTCGCAAGAAGATGACCCTCGATGGTTTTAAAATTTTGATTTTCACTCTTTTTTTTGTGAAAAACTGCGAAAAAACGAGTTTTAAAAACTTTTTTCGTTTTTCATCTGCCATTTTTTTATTTTTTGATAAAACTTTATATCCGAGGATCATTTTGTAGCTGGTGTCATACTGAATCTAATGGACTTTGTTTTTTTTTTGTTTCAGACAAGCCGAAACATTATGGCCAGAAAGCAAATCAATCTCTATTCTGACAAACAATTGTCACATACATATGAACGTTCTCCACCAGTACAGACTTCGTGCGACCATGCTTTGTACTCCAGGCTTTGCACCCACTTTTCATTTGGCCTGCTGTTTGAATACGATTCCATACAACACACGCAAAAATACTCTTCCTCGTCTTCACTTTCCACGTTCTCTTTGTGCTCGATCTTACGTCCCGTAGAGCAACCTCTTCAGCGGCGAGCTCATATATTTCTCTGCTCACCATGCCTCTATCCGTTTTCCTAATATATTTATTCGGCATCTGAAATAAAACAAATGCAAGCCTGGCAAACCACACCACAAAATATAAGCGTATGAAAACATGACTGCAACGGAGGTAAGTTGAAACACTTTATTCCAACCCTCCCAGGTATGAAAAATGCGATGCCACTTGATTCGGAACTCACTATTGATAAAGAGTATTGCAAAACAACAAATTCAATATGACAAATCGAATGCTAAGTTAGTAAGCTTCCAAACAATACATATCACATACCATCAAATATATAAACAAGGTAGCTAAAGCTTAACGAAAAATACGAAAAATACTTACTTTTGCCAATTTGTTTGGCTCGGGTGTCGACGTGACGCAATTGAACTTGCAAGAGCACCGGAGCGAACTGACAAGTGGCGCGCGTCGTGGCAATGAAAAAATGACATTGTTGCCAGCCGCTAACAATCACATCTACTGACCCATTGACACTGTTTCAACTTACCTCTGTGTAAACCCTCCTAGGCCTCCCCTACTTCTTCCGTGACGGACTCGTACATAAGGTAAATGTCCCAATTATTGAACACTACCTTGTATTTTTATTATTTCTCATTCACCTGCATGCATTTACTTATTTATAAAAATTTCATTACATATATGGAACTTTTAGCTATCAAAATGTTACCTTACTTGTGCAAAAACAGCTTTAATTAATAGAGAAAAAAATTATTCAATCAGCAACGGTGACCCGATTTGACGTCTCGTGGTAACTGCTTATCGTTTTTGCTAAGACGCGCCACTTCGTGCGTAAGGGCATAACAAATTCAAAAACTGTCGCATCTCAAAAAGTAAAGGCGTTTCAGGTTCCTCAGAAAATTTCTTACAAATAACAATTTAAACTTTTTTAAAAATTAATTATTTGTTAAAAAATACGGTGATCGATCATTGGGACATAGAAAATGCAGTGTGTCCCAATTATTGAACACTCGAATTCTTCAAGATTGCGTCATTAAACCCATCAAAACATCGAGACAGTTAACGTGTGACAGATCGTGTGAATCGGATTTATTCAAAAAAAAACTGTAAGTTCCTGAATAAACTTACCTTTATTCTTTTAATAATAACTCTAAGATCGTCAATGGTATTTTTTATTTGTATTTTCGTGCAATAAACATAAAAAGAAAGGTAAAAATAGAATTTAACCTAAATGTAACCTAAAAATACGAATGTAATGTTCAATATTTTTTGCTCTCCGATATTTCAGGGAGCCGAGCTGCGAAAAAATCAAACAAAAACAGCACATAAAAACGAGGAAGCTGAAAATAAAAATAAAATAAAGTTCAAGTTGAAAAGCAAAAATAAACCAAATGCGAATGAACCAAAAACCTGTCAAAAGAGACTAAATATATATTTTTGTATTTTTACATGATTAACAAAAGATTATTTAAGTGTTTGATTTTGCTTTTATTTCTTAATATTGTACCCAAAATAATATTTTCAGAACAGAAAAAGAATTCTCGAGAGTGTTCAATAACTGGGACATGCCTGTTCAATATTAGGGACATAGGCACTTCCAGTGTTCGATAATTGGGACATTTGCATGCTTCACATTGTTATTCTTTTTGTTCATTTGAAATCATTTGAAAATAATTTAAAGGGTGATTTTTCGAAAGTAAAAATATCAAAGTATCATTTGAACATGAAAGCGATGGTTTTTTCTCGATTTTATATTTTTTCTCACCGAATTCAATCCCCCAGATCCTTAGCTGTTCAATAATTGGAACATTTGCCTTACGTAAGAAACGATTCGTCACACCGATATACACGCGCATGCGCAGGAGCAGACCGCGGCCGCCGCCGCCACCGCCGCTCCCCCAAATCCGTAGCGCGGAAACTTTCCGTTCGCGATACGGCGCGAGCGGAAACGATCCGAGACGAGAGCGCAGGAGATGGATTTGAGGGACTAGTTACGCGAGCGACGGGTATAAAGGAAGAGGAGTGCCCCTCGGCGGGCGAAGTAAAGCGTGGGTGGGAAAGATTCGCCGAGGACTCGAGGATTATCCGTCTCGGACGAATCGCGTACGCTTCCGGTGGTGCGCGGTCCGGTGGTGCGCGCGCAAAAGGACGATAAGAGTAGAGCCGCGAGTGTATTGTTCGCGGGCTCCAAATTAGAGGCCTCTCGCGGTATTACTCGACTCGAGACGAATCAACGAAAAGGAGACAAATTCACCGGGAACAAGATGAAAAATGACAGAGCTAGACGGCACAGGAGGACGGATCTAAATGATAAAATTGAGAATACCAATCGTGAAAGCGCCCTCGCTCGTGCGCACTCTAGGAAAAGCAACCACGAGATATAAGAAATTCTAACCGTAATAACCAGTTGACGGTTTCGGGAGACGGACAAAGGGGGCAATATCTAAAACTAATATCGAACGAGCTAGCCGGCAATTGCGGTCGCGAGGAAAAGTTCCTCGGCTGCTTCTCCGTCCGCGGACAAAACTTATATTTTCAATGCCGCGTTATTAGACATCGCGGCACAGCACCGCTATCGGACAGATGATACCTTATTTTCGTTTAGGCCCTAGGCCACAGTAACGGGTATAAAATCATGTGCGAATTTGACAATTTTTTTTCGTGTGAAAATTTGATTCACTCATAAAATTAATTACACATCTTTTTAGTATGAATATCAAACTGTTATAAAATATAATATATACATATATATTTCTTTTCGATGTACAAAGTGGCCGACAACTAATATTTTCTTTTATCTTTTTTTAGGCGCTCCGCGGCGTGACATTTAGCATCCACAATTTTTGACCTAGAACAAAAAACAATAATTCTCGTCAATTTACATTAGAATACCTAGAGAAGTACGCACAGAATTTAAAAAATATTGTTCAATTCAAAAGTTGTAGGTATATGAACTTAAGAACTGAATTTCACTGAAAAATTTCGTTATAACTGCTCATAAAGTGAAAAGTTTTCGATTAAGGCAGTAGTCTGGTCTAGAAATTTGACACAATCGATATTTTTTTCATTTTATTATTCTTTAGACCTTTCTTAATATGCTCGTAAAAGAGATTTATTGATATTTCAAAAATTAGCAGAGTAATAGAAATTATAAGCAAGCCGCGCGCAAACCTCATCCAACGGTATCAAAACTTTGAACGCGTTTATCTCAGAACTATGTTTTTCAAATCGGCGCCCACGATATCTCGATAACTAATTGACCGATCGAGCTCAAATTTTGCACACACCTTCGGTAGCCTCTTTCTGAGGACTGGTAGCAGAATTGAGTCGAACGATAATTTTGCCCACATTTTATAACTCGTCGAATACCCGAAAATGTATGAAATATCGTTAGTCGAAGTTTAACAGGCCGCCATTTTGTAACAAAATTTGTTTAAGTACTAATTCTGCTACCAGTGCTCAGAATACTCATACAGATTGAGAATGTATATATGTTTTTTTTTCAGATGCATCCAACATCACCCAGAGTGGGCGCCGATTGAGGCGGTTTTCGGCGGACCATGTTGTAAAAAAAGAAAAAACTACATGAAAATATTGAATTTTTTTTTTTTAATGTAGATACATGCTCAAAGGAACAATAAATACATATGCAAAATTTCATCAAGACAACTTCAATGGTGTAAAAGTTATTCCAACCCAAAAATGACGTCAAAAATCTCGCTCTAAACCAGACTACTGCCTTAATCAGAAATTCCGTACGTACTTCTCTGCGAAATGCAATTAGGAACATAACTTTTAAATTTGAAGTAAATCGAGTGAAAATTGTTGAAGTTATTTGTCACGCCAGTTGGGAAAAAGCTGTTTCGAGAAGTTTCGAATAGTCGGCCATTTTGTACATCGAAAAAAAAATATACATTTTCTAACAGCTTGATATCCATACTAAATAGATGTGTAATTGATTTTATGAATGAAACACTTTTCCATACGAAAAAAAATTGTTAACGCGGTCCTCTAGTTTCTCGGCTGTTTTTTTACGGCTTTTTCAATAATTTTTTACGGGCAAAGCATCGAAATAATCAATCTCATTGTTTTTGCATAATCTTTATTAACATTTAAATAAGCTTTACAAATTTTTTAAGTCAAAATATATAATAGAATAAAAGTTATAGTGGCCGACAGGAAGACATCAAGTAAAAGAGGTGCTTGACGGTGACCAAGATGGCGGCTGTTCTGCTTATCTGAAATCAAAAAACCAAACGGCATTTTAATCTTCATAGTTAAGACTAGCGATTGAACTAGAGTGAATTCTAAATTACAAAAATTGACTTTTTTATACACTTTTGAAAATTACATTCTATTTTTTACTCATTTTTTCTTAAGTTTTTCGCTCGTACAAAAAAAACTATCGAAGCAATCATGATAATCCTAGTTCAATCGCTGGCTTATAACATATTAAAGATGCTGTATAAATTTGAACAAGATCGGTGCAGTAGTTTCTGAAATATCGTGGTCACCGTTTCGAAATATGGTGTTTCGAGAAAAACGCGTTTGAAAGTATACCTGCTTCGTATACCTGCTCCGTTCCAGGGCCGTAACTTATGAACCACTTCGAATATCGAAAAATCCTTTGGCACACATTTTCTACACACGTTGTAGCTGTGATTTATGAAAAAAAATCGATTTTTTCGACCCGTGAAACTAGAGGACCGCCTTAAATGCGCACATGATTTTATACCCGTTACTGTGGCCTAATGCCTTTAGTCATACCTTTTGCGCGCCAATTCGATATTTCCTTCGTTACGAATAATCGTACACGTGTCTTACTTTTGATTCGGTAAGCCGAGTGCCTGCTCGATTGCTCCTCCCAAGAGAGCCCAAACGCAAACGTCATTACACACACACACACACACATGTATGTATGTATGTATATGTATGTATATCTGTAAATACGAATGTATATATATACTTTTATATATATACACTTTTCGTGTTTGTTTTTTTCCTCCCTTTTCGCGAATCACATTCCGTCTGAGATTAAATTTCCGGCTACTGCGCGAAGAGACGGTTATATATAATTGCGAGTGATAACGGGGTGGCGCCTCTATATATCCGCGAACACACACGTCCGTGATGGCTCTCCGTATTGCGTCGGTCAATCTTTTTCATCCGTTTCTTCGCTATCCTTGTTTTTTTGTTTCTCCTTCTTATTTTTCGTTTGCCGTGCCTCTCTATACCGCGGGCGCCTCCTCGAGAGCAGTACCCGCGGGTGCGCTCGCGCCTTCTTCGCGGCGCCGTGTCTCCTCGACGCAGTGGCGGCGGCGGCGAACCCGCCGCGGGCACGAACCCCGCAAATTACAGAGCGGCCGCGCTGCCCTATGCACGCTGCCTCCCTCGCACAGTGATTCCGCGCAGCTCATCCCCGAACGAGTCGAGCGGTGTCTCGCTCGCGCGTAGCGCGGAAGCTCCTTCGTCTCCCTTCTTACCGAATTATTCGCCAAACGTCTCTCCCTGCGATGAGCCTCGAGTCGTTTAGCGCGCGCGCGCTCGCTCGCTCGCTCGCTCGCGTCAAAGAGTGCGCGCGTAAAACGAGAAAGGCACAAATTTCGAAAAGTATCCGCCCGACGCGCGTCTAATCCCGGACAACGAGAGGGGGAGGGATAAGGGGGGAGGGAGAGAGAGAGAGAGAGAGAGAGAGAGAGAGAGAGAGAGAGAGAGAGAGAGAGAGGGAGGGAGGGAGGGAGAGAGCGTTATTTATTCTGCGCTCTGGGGCAAGTTCCTTAAGAGCACCGTGCCGAAATATACGTACATTGAGGTGGCACAAATTTGAATTCAATTTTTTTCCTTTTTATCACCACACACTTATCTTCTTCAAGACAAAAAAAAATTATCGCAGAGACTGCGAGTGGTCAAAAAATATTTAGAGGTCGCTCAAGATCGGCAAAAATTAAAATTTTCATTAAAAAAATGATTTTTATTTCGTCCACTTCTCACCCATGAATTTGACGCTTTGTAATTTTTAAATTAACCTCGCGAAAGCTCTAGCTGGCCAATGAATATTTAGTGGTCGCTCAAGGTTTTCGAAATCCAGGATTTCCGCCAAAAAGTAAATCTCGCATGCACTCTAATTGTAGTAGCACTATAATTCTTGTAGCATAAAACAAAATGAACAGCGAAGCGTTACATTTTCTGAATAATTTATTATAACAATTTGTAACAAACACCAATTAGACGATATGTGTTATTATGTATTATTATGTATTATTGTATTATTGCGTCGCTCGTCACAGATACGCGGAAAACTGTTTCTTAAGAAAAAAGGAATAATTGTTTTGAAAATTTAACAAAGCGTAAAACTATGAGTCAGAAAACTAAAAAAGAATGACAAAACTTGGAAATTTCGAAACTCTTGAGCGACCACTAAGTATTCATTGGCCGGCGAGAGCTTTCGCGAGGTTAATTTAAAAATTATAATGCATAAAATTCATGGGTGAGAAGTGGATGAAAAAAAAACATCGATTTTCAAATGAATATTTGAATTTTTGGAACGCTTGAGACACCTCTAAATATTTTTTTACCGCTAGCAGCTTTCGCGACAATTTTTTTCTTTAAGGAGTTACCCCCACTTGCGATTTTGAAAAAATCGATTTTTTTATTGCATTTTTTTGAAGTATAAGTATCCGGGCCCATACAGAAGTATGGGCCCGGAATAGATGATTCTATGTAAGTTTACAAAAAAAAATATTTTCTTCGTGTAAACTGAAATTGATACTTTAAACGCGTTTTTCTCAAAATGGCATTTCTGAAGTCGGTGACCAAGATTACTCGAACACTAATGAACCGTTCTTCTTGAAATTTTGCAGGCTTATTTAATACATAAAAATGTAGTCTTTAATCGTTCGATTTTTTTTCGAACAAAAATTGCCGTTTTATCGCCAAAAAACGGCCGTTTTTTTCGTTAAAATCGAACCATTAACTTTGACTGTCCGCCATTTTGTGAAAAATGAATATTTTTTAAAATCCTTCAACTAAAGACTAGTTTATACTTATATTTGACTAAATCCATCCGCATTTTTTTTTTCAGATGATCCACTTCGCCGCAATGTTGGTCTCCGCAAACCGTGTACATAAAAACATTATTTCATTGACGGCCATTTGCCACTAAACAATGTAATATTTTTCAATAAAACAATTACTGAAAGTTCTTCAAGATGTGTTCTTTAAGATGGTATATTGATCGATTAAAAAAGTTTTGTAGTTGTCTTTTAAAAAATTCATGAAAAAGGCCTTTTTTGCGCTACAAGTGGGGGTAACGCGGAAGATAATTGGATGGTGAGGAAAAGGAAAAAAATAGAGCTCAAATTTGTGCCACCCTAATGTACATTCGCTGTTTTACTTTTAGCGTATCAATAGAGGATAGAGAACATTGGTCAAACTAACCTTAACTTAGAAATGTATTAGGGCATTGAATGAGTTCTCGCTGTTTTCCAACAAATGGCGTTACCAGAACAGAATGAAATGTTACGAACAATTTAAGCCGTAGTTGGTGTTGAAAATCACAAAATTGTCGAAGTTACAGGTATTTTTCGGTAGGAAGATCGAACCGCTGCGAGCGCAAAGTGTGTTTCGTAAAGCACGAAAGAAGCACGCCAAGCATGTAGATCTTCTCAAAAAGAGGCCCAGGATGCTCAATCAGCTGCCGAAGGGGACATGTTTGGACCAGGAACAGCTGATTGAAGATAAGACTCACAAAAACCGCACCGTTAGTCGAATACCCACACATTTACTTTCTTTTGCGGTTATCTCGAAACTACATTTTTCGAAATGGTGTCAAGTAAATCTCGTAAACTATCGGTCTAATTGCTGTTAAATTTGTACACAATGCTTTTAGATACATTATCTAAATATAAAAGGTGACGTAGGATTCTTGCGATTACTTGATTGGTTTTTTTTATTGACGTTTTTTCTCGTGAAATTTCAATGGAAAAAAAAAACATTTTTTTTCTTCGGCTCACCATATTGTCCCCAACGGTCGAAAAAAAATATCGCCACGCTAAATTGTAGCGACACTATCCACGAAAAAGCTATTTTTTTCAGATGCAACATGACGGTGATACACCTGCAGCAACATACACGCGTGTCGTGCAGAGAGCCTCCGCGGGAATTTCTGCAGCGCCGCCATTTTCTAATATTTTAAACTAAAATTTGTGTGAGGCTTTCTTAAAGCCGTTTCTTACCTTGTGTCAAAAAATAAAAATTTTTCGTTCTATACTTTCGAGTTTATGAATTTAAAAAAAATCCCATTTTCCGAGGGTCCAGGATGGCCAGACGCCTTAGAATGGTAACACACCTATGAAAAAGTACCATAAGCAAGCTTGAAATTCAGTGTATGTAATTTGGCCAAAGTGTAAACAACTTTTTTTTCATAGTGTTAGACATGTCAAATTTACCGCTAAAAAGAGTATTTGCGCGGAATTTTACTGCAATACTTTATTTTCAAAAAGATCTGCAGCTCAAGCACACGGAATTCTTGTTGAGACTTATGGCGACCATGCTGCAAAATCATTAGGAGTTCATGACACAACATTTTCGAAACGTTTGACAGCATTAGGAATGATTTTTTTCAATAAAGTAATTATTTTCACGAAAAAACAGCGAGAACTTATTCAACACCCAAATACTTAAGGTGATCCTATCGCCAGGCTTCAATCCATAGGATTTTCATTTTTTTGAGCTTCACTAAATATATTAATAATCGTCTCTGTAAAATTCCAGGGTCGGTTATCGATCTAATTACAGAGCAAAAAAATATTAAAATTGTGTATTTTTGTGAAGGAATTCCAAGACGACATGCAAAAACCCAATTTCCGGTCGCTACAAATTGTATATAATAGTGAGAATCCGTCAGATACTCAAAAATAATCAGATTGACATACTTAACACTTGTAGTAATCCAATGCTCTTAGAAAAAATTACGCTTAAGGGACCAGTCCACTTTGAAAATTAAAAAAAATCGAAAGCAAGCAAGACTTGAAGAAATCAACGATGATGACCAATCAGAAGGGATTTTGTACGGTGCAGGAATTGCCGATTGAGTTTAGGTAAGAGTTTTTCATAGTATAAACTTCAAACGCGTTTTTCTCGAAACAACGTTTTCAAAATCTAGCTGCATCGTATCTCTAAAACTAATAAACCGATTCTCTTGAAATTTGAACCACATATTGCAAACATGATTCGCAACAAGATGACCCTCGATGGTTTCAAAATTTTGATTTTTACTCATTTTTTGCGAAAAACTGCGAAAAAAACGCGTTTTTTAAACCTTTTTCGTTTTTCATCTGCCATTTTTTTATTTTTTATAAAACTTTATATCTGAGGGTCATTTTGTAGCTTGTGTCATACTGACTTTGATTTTTTTGTCTCAGACAAGCCGTTGCCGAGTTGTGATGGAGCTACCTAGCCCACCTATTTTTGAGGCGTTACGTTGAACTGAAAATGTTGTACTTAAAAATGAATGAAAATGATTTCAAACATTTCTTTTATGTATTTCAAGACTTTATTTATCTAGCCCAACAACTTTTATATTCATATCCTTTAAAAAATCCTCAAAAAAAATCGCGAAAATAGCCTTTTTTCGTGGCTCCACAGTGGACTGGCCCCTTAATGACCTAATTTTTTGGTAATATCAAGTTTAATTTGAACTTCCGGTATTGGATTTATTACCACTTGCTACGATAAAGAGACGTGACAGCAAGGCAACAGCTGACTGTAGTCCTAACCTCATCACACTCATTCGAATTTCCATACATATTTCATTTTTAACCGACATATTTGCTGACACAAATTTTCCACGCTTTTTACCAGTCGTGGTCCGAGTACAATGCTTTATATTTCTCGCACCTGATATTGTTTTGACAGATCGACGTTGAAAAGCATGGAGGTTAAACTCACCTAGTTGAGTGAAAAGAGACAGAGATAGAACCAATGTTGCCAATTTTTTTCATTTTTCTAATTAAATGTGAACATTCATTCAACAGTTTACACATGGACAATTTTAGTTATTACAAATTATTTTATTTAAATGTCCCAATTATTGAACACTATCTTGTATTTTTATTATTTCTCATTCACCTGCATGCATTTACTTATTTATAAAAATTTCATTACATATATGGAACTTTTGGCTATCCAAATGTTACCTTAATTGTGCAAAAAAAGCTTTAATTAATAGAGAAAAAAATTATTTAATCAGCAACGGTGACCCGATTTGACGTCTCGTGGTAACTGCTTATCGTTTTTGCTAATACGCGCCGCTTCATGCGTAAGGGCATAAAAAATTCAAAAACTGTCGCATGTCAAAAAGTAAAGGCGTTTCAGATTCCTCAGAAAATTTCTTACAAATAACAATTTTTATGAATAAAAATTTATTAAATTATTTGTTAAAAAATACGGTGTTCGATCATTGGGACATAGAAAATGCAGTGTGTCCCAATTATTAAACCCTCGAATTCTCCAAGATGGCGTCATTAAACCCATCAAAACATCGAGACAGTTAACGTGTGACAGATCGTGTGAATCGGATTTATTCAAACAAAAACTGTAAGTTCCTGAATAAACTCACCTTTATTCTTTTAATAATAACTCTAAGATCGTCAAATATATTTTTTATTTGTACTTACGTGCAATAAACGTAAAAAGGAAAGTAAAAAGAGGATATAACCTAAATGTAACATAAAAATACGAATGTACTGTTCAATATTTTTTGCTCTCCGATATTTCAGGGAGTCAAGCGGCGACAAAATCAAACAAAAACAGAACATAAAAACGAGGAAGCTGAAAAGAAAAATAAAATAAAGTTCGAGTTGAAAAGCAAAAATAAACCAAATGCGAATGAACCAAAAACCTGTCAAAAGAGACTAAATATATATTTTTGTATTTTTACATGATTAACAAAAGATTATTTAAGTGTTGGACTTTGCTTTTATTTCTTAATATTGTACCCAAAATAATATTTTCAGTACGAAAAAAGAATTCTCGAGAGTGTTGAATAACTGGGACATGCCTGTTCAAAATTAGGGACATAGGCACTTCCAGTGTTCAATAATTGGGACATTTGCATGCTTCACATTGTTATTCTTTTTTTTTCATTTGAAATCATTTAAAAATAATTCAAAGGGTGATTTTTCGAAAGTAAAAATATCAAAGTATCATTTGAACCTGAAAGCGATGGTTTTTCTTGATTTTATATTTTTTCTCACCGAATTCAATCCCCCAGATCCTTAGCTGTTCAATAATTGGGACATTTACCCTATGATTAGTGTGAAGCGATAGGATTACCTTATAACTAGTTTCCGAATTATTGTCATTCATTTTGCCGGCGCATCTCTCGCAGCAACAGAGAGACATACAGAGAGAGAGAGAGAGAGAGAGAGAGAGAGAGAGATCCTGACTCATCGAGTTTCCGCTTGCAAGCGGCGAATAATCCGCGCGCGCTCTTACTCGAAACTAGGATCGCCCGCGCCCACGGTTCTCCCGGAAGAATCATGAGAAATGTACCAACCAACCGGCTACGTATATCGTAATTGTCGTGCATGACTCGTATACGAGTGCGAAAGATCACGTACGATTCGACGAGGTGCGCGAGCGCGCACCGCTCTCTTGCCCGCACACACACACTCGTGTATCGGGGCTTAATCTCCGGCTTTGCGCCGGTTCTCAGTAGCGTATAATGAATAAAAGAGGGTGGGAAGCGGTGGGTAGGTAGCGCGAGGAATTCGCGTTGGAGACTGCTCGTGTGTGTGTGCGTACACGAGTCGCGGGGAATCAATGAACGGGAGAGGTGTTGGCGCGGACACTGAAAGAAATTGCGAGATTGAGCGAGAGATCCTCGTCGCCCCAGCACTACTGTGGAATACAATAATCAAATCGGCCGCGGCTGATCTATAATTGTCACGAGTCAGGATTCTTTGGATTTTTTTAACGGCAGTTTGGCACTTTCTTGCCTCGAGATACTTGGGCAGTGGAAAAGGGCATTCATAATGTGGCCGAGAATGGCCCATGGGTGGAGATTGCCCACCTGACGCGCTCGAGTACCTTGCTCCCTTTCTCCCGTTATTAATCTCCGTCATTAAGGGGTTACCCCCACTTGCGATTTTGAAAAAATCGATTTTTTTTATTGCATTTTTTTGAAGTGCAATTTGAAGTGCAGTTTTTTATGCTCGGAATAGATGACTCTATGTAAGTTTACAAAAAAAAATATTTTCTTCGTGTAAACTGAAATTGAAACTTTAAACGCGTTTTTCTCAAAATGGCATTTCTGAAGTCGGTGACCAAGATTACTCGAACACTAATGAACCGATCTTCTTGAAATTTTGCAGGCTTATTTAATACATAAAAATGTAGTCTTTAATCGTTCGATTTTTTTTTCGAAAAAAATAGCCGTTTTATAGCCGAAAAACGGCCGTTTTTTTTTCGTTAAAATCGAACCATTAACTTTGACTGTCCGCCATTTTGTGAAAAATGAATATTTTTTAAAATCCTTCGATTAAAGACTAGTTTATACTTATATTTGACTAAATCCATCCGCATTTTTTTTCAGATAATCCACTTCGCCGCAATGTTGGTCACCGCAAACCGTGTATATAAAAACATTATTTCATTGACGGCCATTTGCCACTGAACAATGTAATATTTTTCAATAAAAAAATTACTGAAAGTTCTTCAAGATGTGTTCTTTAAGATGGTATATTGATCTATTAAAAAAGTTTTGTAGTTTTCTTTTAAAAAATTCATGAAAAAGGCCTTTTTTGCGCTACAAGTGGGGGTAACGCCTTAACGGACTGACAAAATTATATCGAACGATGCCTGGGAGTTGGCGCAATAGTTATGCTTTTCTGAAAATTTTCGAAATTTTGTCAGATCGATGTTTTGTTTTCTAAAATTGTGCTTTTATGATAATAAAACGGAATGGCAAAGAGGTTATTTTGAAAATAATTATAAACATAATTATTCGTTGTTTTTATACTACGAAACATCAAATCGTAGACGCTCACGCGATTGGCGGTTGTATCGTCACGACGTTATAGACTGTAGAATCATAGGTTATACGGCTTACGCTTTGCTACCGATAAATGTGACACTTGGTGAAATTTTGCGTACGACAACATCTCAAGAAGTAATAAAAAGCAACTGTAATTTATCCGCAATTATGTGTAAGTAGGCAGATCTGCACGGGTTCTAAATCATGTGCGAGTTCTAAATCAGGGCGGGCTCTGATTCAATTTCTGAATCAGGGCAGGTTCTGAATCAGTTTCTGACCCAAACGCGGGTTCTGAATCAGTTTCTGACCCAAACGCGGGTTCTGAATCAGTTTCTGACCCAAACGAAGGTTCTGAATCAGTTTTTGACCCAAACGCGAGTTCTGAGTCAGGTGCGGGTTCTAAATCAGGCCGTGTTCTAATTCACTTGCTAGATCCCGGCGAGTTCCGATTCACTGTCTGAATCAGGGGTGTACTGAAGCAGCTTCTGACCTAAACGCGGGTTCAGAGTCAGTTTTTGACTTAAACGCGGGTTCTGATTAACTTTCTGACCGAAACGCCGGTTCCGAGTCAGGTTCGGTTCTAAATCAGGGCGGGTTTTAATTCACGTTTTAAGTCACGGCGGGTTCTGATCCACTTTCTGATTCAGCACCCGCGTTTGGGTCAGAAACTGATTCAGAACCCGCGTCATGAGCGTACCCAGAGGGGACAGGAGAGGGACACCCCCCCCCCCCCCCCCGAAGAAGAAATTATGTCTAATTATCTATTGCCCCTGTTTGGGTTAGACACTGATTTCGAACTCGCCCTGATTCAGTAAGGGAATCAGAACCCGCCCTGATGTAGAACCCGTGTAGATCTACCTACTTGTGTGAAAGTGGGTTTGTTATATATATATATATATATATATATATATATATATATAAAATATTTATACAAAATATATATAGGTTATGCTTGAAAAATATATAGCATGATATTCAATAAAACTTCCTACTTATTACAATGATATTAACTAATTAATATAGTGTATGTGATACAGCAAATAATAATAGGAACACATGTGGTCTCTTATGCCATATCTGCGAGCGAAATGATATAAACACTCGGTAGCGTAGGGGCAGCGTGCGTAGCTATAGGTAGGTAGGTACTAAGTTCGATCCCATGTAAATGCAGAAATATTTTCTTCGAAAACATTCCTTTCAGAAGGCCAGGGAATTACGAATTATGATACCAAATCATTGTGGTAGAACTCTAAATGAACTATTTCAATTTATTTTGTATTTGTGAAATATTCTATTCTATATTCTATAAGATATATTTAAAACAAACAAAATCGTAGTAAGAAACCTATTCGATTTAAATAGATCCCATTTAAATTAAATATTTTTAACAGTGATGAAGAACGTAATGCGACGGAGGTTTCCGAAGCAACAGCGAAATTCTCTCTTCGAACTGCATATCAGGCCTTCACTTTTCACCCTGATTTAAAAAAATCAGGCTTTGATTTTTACCCTCATCAGACCGAAGTCGGGTATTGTGTTTCAAAAATGATCAGGGCTTGATCAAGGCCGGAAAAAGAAATTAGGAAGCCTGATCAGGTCTTTCTTGTAGCCGGAGCAAGATTTCTACTCGGGTGTAGCCCGTTAATGGTTTTAAAAAAAGAAAGAAAAACAGTACCTTCCTAATAAAAACGGCACACGATATTTACAATTTAAAAAAGAACCGAAAAAAATTAATTCAATAACGCAATTACGCGGTAGCTGAGTGACAGGCGAGGCGAAAGAGTCCTCTTCTCTACCCAATTTTTCATCCGGTAGTCGGAAATATGCACGCGCGAGCGATGGAAAGTAAGAAAAGAAGACGATGAATTGCGCGAAGCCGAGTGTGTGTGTGTGTGTGTGTGTGTGTGTGTTTGCGTGTGTTCGTGTGTGTGTGTGTGTGTGTGTGTGTGTGTGTGTGTGTGTGTGTGTGCGTGTGTGTGTGTGTGTGTCTCTCTCTCTCTGTGTGTGTGTGTGTGTGTGTGTGTGTGTGTGTGTGTGTGTGTGTGTGCGTGTGTGCGTGTGTGTGTGCGTGTGTGTGTGTGTGTGCGTGTTCATGTGTGTGTGTGCGTGTGCGTGTGCGTAAGTGTGTGTGTGTGTGTGTGTGTGTGTGTGTGTGTGTGTGTGTGTGTGTGTGTGCGTCGTATATTGCGCCGGTCGTAACTCGCGGACACCGAGCCAAAGAGCGATGCCCTTTGATCGTCAACGAGCGCATACCGCGATATTCTCTCGCGTGCTAAACTCGTTGAACGCGCGAAGAGACTCGCGTCCGAGAAAAACATCGAGCCACCGCGCACAACCCACGTTCTTGAGTAACTTTTCTCGCCCATCTATTGATTGCTTTATTCAATATTTTCGCAATTACTGATGATTTTTATTGGTTTATTTGGATGTTTTGGCGGCAGAGCATCGTACGTGTGTGTATATTGTGTCAGAATCCACGAGCCGAGTCATAAATCAACGCTTCGCAATGCCAACTTGTACACCGCGTCCTCATCGCACTCCTTCATCCGTGGTTTTCTTCTCCGAGTCGCCCTTCTTAGCTAACGAGCTAACCTGCTGCGCGGCCAACTTTAGTCCCCGTTGTGAAAAACTAAACGCGTTCGGAAAAAAAATTTTTCCTCAAATCTATATTTAACCCTTCGACTGCACACTGGGTCATTTTGACCCCATTTTTTTCAACAGCCTGTACCGCGAAACTGGGTAATCTATTCGGGCGCGGTGCGGCGCTCGAATGTGCCCCATCCTACATCCTGCCAGTGTACTGAGGACAGCTGTCGAAAAAGGACCTGGGGTCGAATCGACCCCGGTTATGCAGAAGGGCGGTGAAAGTGAACACTTTTTTTGTGAAATTTGGTGTTTTATTAGTACATGTAAGTGAATTACGATAGAAAATGCTCATAGATATTTTTTTATTTTGCATTACTATAGTAAATGATGTATTCAGGATGCCGATCGTAAAACTAAAAGCAAGTGTCTGTTATCCAGGAGGGTTATGTGCAACGAGCACCGAATGTACTTATGCGTCGATTGCGGCAAATGTGAATAATAATAAGTCATTGAAGTAAAAAAATGGAGGGAAATGTACGTCTTCAATAATTAATCCTCCGAACACTGCAAATCCAAGTGTGTTGTTTTAACACAGTTACGTGTGTTAAATCTTGTGGTTACTTTTTACACATTTCCGAGTGTGTAATTTCGGGATTCACTTAATGCCCTTCATATTACACACGTAAGGGGTAAGGCCACAGCGGGTCTTACCCCTTAGAGGGGGGGGGGGGGGAGATTATATATATATACACTGTAAAAAAATTGTGTATAAAAATTAATACACAAGTGTAGGAAGTTTTTATGCGGATACCGCTTATGAAATTTCGGATACGATTTTGAAAATCCAAAACAACTTATTTTAAAAATGAAAGTGTAGTTCCGTAATATTAATATACTTGTGCGTTTGAAAAATAATGCACGTGTAAAGAAATTATCACATCCAAGTATATTCAAATCAAGAACCATTTGCTGATATCAAAATACGAGTGTATATTAAATTCAAGAACCATTTGCTAATATCAGCATACGGGTGTATATTAATTTCACGGAAACAAAATATTACCATTAATGTACACTGTAAAAAGCTTCTGTGTAAAAATGAATACACAAGTGTATGATGTTTTTATGTGGACGCCGTTTATCAAATTTCAGATAATATTTTGAAAATTCAACGCAGGTTATTTTAAAAATAAAAGTGTAGCTCCGTAATATTAATATACTTGTGCGTTTGGAAAATTATGCACGTGTAAAAAATGTTCACATCCATGTATATTGAAATCAAGAACCATTTGCTGATATCAATATACGAGTGTATATTAAATTCGTTCGTATATCAAGTTCATAAAATTCAATTCTTTTGTGCCTTAAATGTAGTGTAAATTTAATATAATTTTCACATTGTTTCATGTGATTTTCATCAGCGTTTATGATTTTTTTTTTCAATTCCAGTTTCGCACTTTTAAATAAATCTGTTGTGATCATGCATTGTACGTATCGTAAAATTCAGTTTCACATATATTATATTTTTCAGGCTGCTGTAAATAAATTTCAAACTCGTTTTGTATTTTAAATGCTCTGTTTTTTATAGTTGATTTATTACACATCTGTAGTAATTTTCAATTGAAGACACGGGTTAATGCAATACATTTTCCACAAATTTACAAACTTGTCTTTGAAATTCTATGTTGCATCTATTAAATTCTATATCCACGTTAGAATTTCATATTCCTGTTTTAAATTTACGGTACAAGTGTTTCAAATTTAATGTCATCTACTGAGTTCGTTAAATTCAATTCCTTTGTATCTTAAATGTATTGTAAATTTCATATCATTTTTTACAGTGTAGATTATGTTTGGTATTTTACAATTGAGATGTAAATTTTAAGATACTTAATTCGGATCAACTATTTACAAATACGCATAAAATGTGTTCAACTTTACTGTAACACACATAAATGCATTATTTACGACACATTTGATATGTAAACGTGTAAATATCTACAATTACACGTATTGCGTGTTGTGAATTAGACATCAATCTCATGTTAAAAATTAATGCGGTTCAAGTGTTTGAAAATACACATCAAGTGTGGTTGAATTTGCTGTAACACACATAGCTGCGTTGTTTTAAGTTGTCTATGGCATTTACACGTGTAAATTCCTAAAATTACACACCTTACGTGTAACAAATAACACACTTGGATGTGCAGTGAAGGAGCCGATTTTTTCCATTGCTCACTGTCCCGAAAATGCTCAAATTCAAAGCTGCGAATAAACATAATTTTTGGAAAGACGGTCGACACTGTCTTTTTGTATCTACAAACCTTCCTCTTTGAAAAACCTCAAAGGATTTTTTTATATTTTGAAAAGAAATGTGATCTTTTTCGTGCAGGTACGTATGTTTCACCGCATCTTCCACTTTGAACGAATCTTTGGACATATTTTACTCACTTATGTTGGTTATTTACAAATGCCAATAATAGGCCAAGACTTGATTACAAAAACTGAACTACAAAATATAGACGATTAATATATGACGTGCCAGTTATTTGCCTATTCTGGCACAATATACAGATAATGAATAACCCAAGGCTAAAAATAAAATAAAAGCAGGTATGGTCTGACCCACTTAGCCAATAAAGGGCTTAGATTAATTAAATGTAATTTCCAGAATTTTAGCATTGCCAGTTTTAAAATTGGCAAATTTCGATGAACTATCACGGCTGTTTATTGGTTTTAACAGATGAGCCCGGATAGGTTTTAGTAATGGGCTGATATTGTGCCAGTTCTCAATTTATAACCGAACAATAATGGGCCAATGTAATTGGCAGTACTTCAGCATCACCAGTTTAAAAATTGGCAAATATTGTTTATCTATCATGAATGTTTAATGAATTTGAAAGATGGGCCATGATAGGTTTTAACTATGGGCCGATATTGTGTCGTTTTTCAATTTACAACGAGACAATAATGAGCCAATGTAATAGCCAGTATTTTAGGATTGCCAGCTTTAGGATTGGCAAATTTAGTTTAACTATCACTGCTGTTTATTGGTTTTGAAAGATGGGCCAGGATAATCTTTAGTAATGGGCCGATATTGTGCCGGTTCTCAATTTATAACGGGACAATAATGGGCCAAAGTAATTGCTTGTATTTTAGCATTACCAGATTTCAAATTTGCAAATATAGTTCAACCATCACGGCTATTTATTGGTTTTAAACGATGGGCCGATATTGTGCCGGTTTTCAATTTATAACGGCACAATATTGGGCCAATGGAATTGTCAGTATTTTAGTATCCCCAGTTTTTAAATTAACAAATGTAGTTTAACTATCACGGCTGTTTATTAGTTTTTAAAGATGGGCCAGGACAGGCTTTAGGGATGGGCCGATATTGTGCCAGTTTTCAGTTTAGAGCGGAACAGTAATGGGCCGGTATTATTTCTCTGTTGTTGGCTTATACGAGGGTCCCAATATTGGCCTGATCGTAACATTGGGCAACTCACGGCAACCTCTACATGGGAATAAGTGTCATTGACTACAAAAACGTCTTTACAAAAAAAAATGCATATTTACAGAAATACAACTATCTGAAAAACGTCTGGAGTCAGATCGACCCCATATGGAGTCAGAGGTTCGTGGCGGAAGTGTGCAGTCGAAGGGTTAAAAATCTGGGAATATATAGTTCGGGGGCGGTGTCGCGGAGCCCTTTTCCAAGAACTCGAGGCCGCTCGCGTTCCACCTGGAAACATTAATCGAATCTCGGCGTGAAGAATCTCGTGCGTCCATCGGACGCGCGAGACTCTCTCTCTCTCTCTCTCTCTCTCTCTCTGCCCTTTCTTGCTTGCAGGCTAATTTATCGTGCGATACAGGCTGCGTCGAAAGGCAAAGCGAGGGTATCGATGCATCTCGGTATACAATGGCGTCGAAGAACGGTTACGAAGCTGCAAAAGATAGAGGGCCTTGGCCGGATCGCGCGCTACAATGATTGATAATCGATCGACCAAACTCTCTCCCTCTCCCTCTCTCTCAGGTGGCTCCGCCGGACCAGTTACAACGCGAGAATATACCCGCACATCCAACCAAGATTAATTCGTTCCGCGCCGAGTCCTAATTGTGCGCGGTCAGTGGTCCAGCCCCGCGGCGTCCTGCACACGAGAGATGAAAATGGTTCCACCTGCGCTAACACGCGTTGCCAAAAGTATGATCGCGCGGGGTATACGACGGCGTGATCGGCGGAGGGGGAGGGACGGGCGTCACCGACGTGTCCGGCCTGTTTTCAATCGACGGATAAATCGATGAATGTACGTTGATTCTGTCGAACAATGAGGGGACAAGGTCGTTGCGCGTGTTTATCGGCCGCTATCAAGCTGCGGTCTGTGATACCGTAGTACGGCACGTCTGATCAATGCCGGAAGTTCCCCGAACCAGTGGAAACTTAGTCCAGGGGCGAGTAGGCACCCTGAACAGGGCCAAGTACGGTAATCTGAATGCCGCCATAATATGGCGTCCATGAACGCCGTGTTACGGCACGCCTGATCTGTGCCGAATGTCGACCGGATCAGTGCAGCCGTAGTTGGCGAATCAAGATTTTGAGGTTAGGTTTCATTGACGTCTGCGATATAAACCGCGTGAAGTCGAATAATCTACACTCCGCGAGCAGGTAATAAACATCGACTAATTGTTTATATACAAACGAACTGAAGCGATATTATTTAATAATACATAATTCAAACTATTCTTAATGTGTTGTTTTCACAGCCTAAGGGCCTTTGCACATGGCGTATTTTCTACGCGCAGACGATGCGACACCAACGCGATACACTCATGATCCACACGCTTTTTGAACTGAAAAACCCATATAGATCAAGTGTGTATCGCGTCTGTATCGCGTAGTCCGCGCGTAGAAAATACGCCGTGTGCAAAGGCCCTGAATGGGCAAAACAAAATCACCGGTAAAAACATAATTATTGTTGCATTGCAATGATGCAACCTTCAACATCATACATAAAATTATTGACATTCCTTAGAATAGAATTAGACTGATGAAGATAGGAAAGAAAATAAGAAAGTTTACACAAGTGTTAGGATGGCCACCCCCATGGAAATTTATATACGCAAAAATATACTGCAAATTTATTTTATTAATAATTGTAATATATGTGAAATGTATGCAATATTTTGAAAATATATGCTGCATATATGTGCCAAATTCTAATTTTCGTAACGTTTTTATATATGAGATGTACCAGGTGTGTAAGTATGAAACCGGAATTTGCCCATAGGTGGCGCTAGATGTCGATGCAGTTACCGACACATCACGTCAGCGGTGTCTTGTTATTGTATTGATATCCGACAAAGATTTCCAACTCACAATAACACGAGTTTCATTCAGTAGCATTAATTTATTAGAGATAAACATGTCGAGTTTTGTGCCAACAAATTACGATTTGCCGACAGCACTACTTTTCTGTTTTCATCTGAAGAAAACCGCAGCCGAATCGCATCGAATGCTTGTGGAGGCGTTTGGTGAGCATGCTCTCGGTAAAACACAGTGTTTCGAGTGGTTCAAACGGTTCAAAAGTGGCGATTTTGACGTGAGGAACGAAGAACGTGGAAGACCACCGAAAAAGTTTGAAGACGCTGACCTGCAAGCCTTGTTGGACGAAGACGACGCTCAAACACAACAACAACTGGCGGATCAGTTAAAGGTGACCCGAGAAGCCATCTCC
>OX101790.1:24527095-24572592 GCA_944452715.1 Ophion slaviceki | reverse complement strand
GTTGTTGTTGTGTTGTTGTAATGGAAGAAGAGAAAAAGGCGTCTTTTTAACGTCTAATTGGATGGTTCTTGGAATTCGAATCAATTATGTCATTAAAACGTAACACAATGAGACGCGTATTATTTATTACGCTAGCGACAATGTACTTTCTCTCTTCGACCGCGTAGGAAGAAAACGGTGTGAATGAGACGTTAGAAAGTTCAAGCTTGCGGGGCTGGGGGAGGGGGGGGGCTTCTGCTCGGGTGAGAATAATACAGCCTCGAACCACGAGATGAGAGTAATCAATAACTATTTAGATTCGGTGTTGATCTCGCGACGTATGGCATTTGCGGCCTCACACAGCAATGAGAACCTATCCAATAGTCGCGTATGGATAAGAGCGGTTTCTGCGCAACCTTCGGATAGGTACCTTCTCCTCAACCGCGGCGACGACGACGATGACGACGACGACGACAATGACACCTGCTCACGCGTCTTTTCGTAAGAAAAACCAAGCATCGCGAGAGGGGGGGGGGAGAAAAAGAGCGAGTCCGTTCCGCATGCAGCGCGGGTACGAGTTCGGATAATTGATAATTTCTATTCAACGCTTGCAACGCGACGAGTCGACTCGAGCGTGCGGTGTGAGGCAGGTCACGGCGAGCACACTCCAAATGCTAATCCCCGCAAGCGCATCTCGACGAAAATCTCATTCTATTCCGTTGAAACGACGGGGAAAAATGTTCGAAAAAGGGAGAGAACGAGAGATCAATAGGGATGTCTGTCAAAATGCCACGAGAAGACCGGAAGCTGACGAAGCGCTTTCAAGGAGTCCCAGTGAGCGCGACATCGACTCGAAAGATTCAGGGCAAGAGAGAAATAAATGATGAAAGCGATGACCCCTGGGCGGAAGGGTTATTCGCGAGAGCGGGCGATGCACCGCATCTTCCGCGCGGCGGCACGACCTCGTCGTCTTTTCGCAGTTGGCAACGAGAGCGCCTGCTGCTGCTGCTTGTTGTACGTACACGTGAGTCAGTCGTTCTACGTACCGTCGCAAAGTCTTTTTATTCTTTACGCGTGCGTATACGCGGGATAGTTTCTCCTACGCTGCTCTTACGGTGGTTATAGTTGCCATGCTCGGGCGAGATTTTCGCGGATTGCACCGGCTTGTATGGAAAGACGATGGACGCGCGCACGCTGGCATTCGGCGTTAAGCGAATACGTGAGAGTTGAACGGACATTGCCTTCTCTCTCTCTCTCTCTCTCTCTCTCTCTCTCTCTCTCTCTCTCTCTCTCTCTCTCTCTCTATCTCTCTCTCTCTCCCTCTCTACGGTATGGGTGCTCGGCGCTCTTCTCCCCGCTCGTACGCGGGGCCGATCGCGTTGCGCTCAGCTACAAGGAAACAAAACAAAAAGACAATTTTTAAAACGCTGTTGGGAGGAAAGACGGTCACGTTTTCGAGAGAAACAGCGTAGCCCGAATTTATGCACGCGAAATACGCCGCACGGAATTTTATAATCGCGGGAAACCTTTGAACCCGAAACGATGCTCCCATACGCCGCTACCGCCGCGCGTGAGTTGTCTCGAAACTCTCGACGTTTTGCGCGAAATTACCGCAGTGGCGGTGGCGGCGGCGCGGCGGCGACCCCTCGCGTCGGTAAATCTCGTTCGTGCTAGAAGCGCGGGTCGCGCATCCCTTCTCGCGCACCTTCCTGCTTCTACTATTATACGTCTGTATATCCGCGGTCCGCTAGTGCTCGCTTCCGCGCTGATATGTCCCTCGAAGCGCCGTGTTTTCTCGGGCCCACCGCCGATTCCACGAATCGAACGCGAGAGAGACGAGAGAGAGAGAGAGAGAGAGAGAGAGAGAGAGAGAGAGAGAGAGAACGGCGGCAGCAGCAGGCGCGCGCGGCAGCAGCTTTTTCGCAGTCACGATCATCGGGAGCGCCAGCGGCCGCCTCTCTTCCGCCCAAGGAGTCCCCCTACCGGCGCGAGAGATCCCTCGTCCGCGGAAGCGAGATAGAGCGCGTTAACCCTGCCGCCGCACTCGCAAACTCCTCGCCGCTCTCCTCCCCTCTCCGTCTCCGTACCCTCGTGCTAATAAGTAGCTGGGAAAAATATTCCGGATAGGGCGTGATTGGCCTTAGAAATTTCTCTCGTTCGCCACGAGGAACGGTGCAGGCTCGTTCAGCCGATTCGTCTTTCTTCCGTTCCCTTTCGTAATTAAGATATGCTCGCCGTACGACGGTGGATAGCCAAAGGGAGCTTCATTTTTCAGCGGGGCTCGCGAAAATTTTGCGAAACGTTCGCGGGGTGTATACGATGATAGCCCGTACAGCACACGGAGCCTCCTCCGCGAGCATTATTAATTGTTTCATCGCGCACACCGGCGGCACCTCCCCCGCGAGTACAACTGAACAAATACGGGGGAGGCGTAACTCCCCCCCCCCCCATGTGCGTTCACGGTATGATGTATGAGCTTGAAAAGCCTTGGATGCCCGCGAAGAAACGCACGGTGCGAGAGACCCGCCGAGACTATACCTGCATCCCTCTCACTCACACCGCCACCGACCTTTTCTTCCAATTGAGAAACATAATTCGTTTGCGCTCCGATATATATATATATATATAGATATATAGATATATATATTAGGGTGGTCCTTAATGGGGGTGTTGACGAATTTCAACGAGTGCGCCCCCGTGATAGGCTCGAAATAAATGAATAAAAATGTGTGCGAAACCCCAGCACTGTAGTCCAATGAGAAGACGTGCCTGTAAGCTCGTTTTGTTTCCCATTTGAATAACATGGGATTTTCAGACTAATTCAGTCTTTTTTTTTTGGAAGTGCTCCTAAGCATTGAACAAAAATATTATTCATATAAATCTATTCTTAGTTGGTATATCGGGTGGGGGTCAAAATGTCGAATGACCAAATATGGAACGACAAAGATTTCGAAACGACAGAATTATGAACTCTCAAAATAACAAAGGTTAAATTATTCGAAATTTTATCCTTTGATCGATCACGAAATCGAATAACTAATACCCCGAAGGATTATTTATTCGAGAACTCATTTATTCGAAAACATGTATTCAGATAGTCTGCAGTTTAAGTCATACAAATACAGATTTGAACAATCTACGACATTCATATCTCCGAAATAGAAAAAAAAGTATCTAATGTTCGTAATACCGTTTATAGCAAAAAGCCATATATCGAGACTACAAACTTCAAATGTGTAGATCTTCGAAACGCAAATGATCTATGGTTCGAAATGGCGAATACCGAAATGGCGAACATGACATGGCTGCCCGACCAGACTGACCACTAACGTCATCTGCCATCTTCATTCTGAAGCGGAAGTAGTATTGCTCGATCCAAAGTTTCGCTATCCGAGCCGTTCGCCATTTTGGCCCATCGCTATTTTAACATATCGACTCTATGGTCCTTCGCTTGAATGAATTCGAAATTGTAAAGTGTCGTATTATTTACAATTCGACAATTTGACGTCTTGAATAGTTTTGTGTATATATACAGGCGAATCAATATTGTATCTCTCATTATTTTGTTAAATCTGATATTTGTGTTCGCTATAAAGCGAATCGAGATTTTTGTATTCACAATTACGATTAACTATTTTACAGGCTATCATAAGATTGATTTATCTATAGTGGAACGTTCATCATTACTGATTTCGAAATTTCGGTTCTTCTGAATATTGATCGTTCGAATTTCCGATCCCCACCCGGTATATCTACGTGTAAAATTTTTTACAAGGTGTTATCAGAACCCTTACGCCCCCCACCCCCCTCATATTATACACGACGGAAAATTGATCAACTTGACTACCTGTTTTTAGCCGCTTAGTGCTTTACAGTATTTCACTCATTAAAAGGCAGTCTTATTTGCGTCACAAGTTTGTAAAAATAATAATTGTACACGTAGGAAAAAATATTTATTTCAATTAGCGTATTTCAAAACACATCTATTATACTTTTAAAAAAATAATAATTACCATTAAAATGTTTTCATCACCGTCTGTTTTTTTGGATCGGGAATGCTTTGACGATATTCCGAGACTACCTGAAGAATATACTGCTTCTGATCTTCGTTCCGTGTAAGAATATTGTTGTATTCTTCCATTGAATGAACTGTCGTGTATAATATAAGAGGGGTGGGGGTGTAAGGGTTGTGATAACCCCTTGTAACAAATGTTACACGTAAGTATACCAATTAAGAATAGATTTATATGAATAATATTTTTTTTCAATGCTTAGGAGCACTTCCAAAAAATAATTATTGATGAATTAGTCTGAAAATCCCATGTTATTCAAATGGGAAACAAAACGAGCTTACAGGCACGTCTTCTCATTGGACTACAGCGCTGGGGTTGCGCACACATTTTTTTAAATTTATTTCCAGCCTATCTGGGGGGCGCACTCGTCGAAATTCGTCAACACCCCCATTAAGGACCACCCTAATATATATAGATATATATATTCACCGGCAGCCCTCTCGATCTCTATCTTATTCGTAACAATTTTTTTTTTCACAACTAACAATAAGCACCGTCCATCGGGAATTCAGGATCGCTAAAAGGCCTTGGTCTCGTGACGCGAGAATTTTCCCGCGCCAAACGCACGTTCGCGAGACGTCACGTGTACGTCGCAGTGGAAAATTACTGCATCCATCTCTTTGCGACGTGGCAAATTACGGTGACACCGTCATACCATTACTACTACTAGTCGTAGCGTACTACTCGCGTGTACGCGATACAAGCCGTATAGAAATCTGAGTCGGGATAAAGTACTGCCCCTTATCTGCTTTCCCTAGATAATATCAGTCCATGGTCAGGCCTGCCAGCGTGGATCAGGTTCGACGTGTTCATCATGTTCGACATGTTCAGGCGGAGCTTAGGCCAGGCCCCAATCCGCCGTTCCCTCTTTCGGATACTGATTAGGAACTGGACAGGGAAATGATCAAGTACAGTGGAACCTCGATATAACGAAGATTTGTCCATTCTATTCCGATAAACACCCGATACCTTTATACAACAACATAACAATATACATTGTGTCCTAATTGCTAATTGCTTGTAAAAATCGCTCTAATTTGAACCTTTCTTTCTTTAAAAAATATCCCTATATTTATACCGCTTTTTTTAAGGCGTTACCCCCACTTGTAGCGCAAAAAAGGCCTTTTTCATGAATTTTTTTAAAGAAAACTACAAAACTTTTTTAATCGATCAATATACCATCTTAAAGAACACATCTCGAAGAACTTTCAGTATTTTTTTTTATTGAAAAATATTACATTGTTTAGTGGCAACTGGCCGTCAATGAAATAATGTTTTTATGTACACGGTTTGCGGTGACCAACATTGCGGGGAAGTGGATAATCTGAAAAAAAAAAATGTGGATGGATTTAGTCAAATATAAGTATAAACTAGTCTTTAATCGAAGGACTTTAAAAAATATTCATTTTTCACAAAATGGCGGACAGTCAAAGTTAATGGTTCGATTTTAACGAAAAAAACGGCCGTTTTTTGGCTATAAAACGGCCATTTTTTTGTATAACTGTTTGTATTAGAGTTTGGTAAGTGAAGTAAAATTGCAATGAGATTTGACTTGAGTTGTCACAGGCCGCCATTTCATAATTCTGACAATATCCGTGGCAACGCTGTATTCAGGTGCTTTCGATACATGTCAAGCATGTGTTTCTTTACCGTATGTGTAATCGTGTGTTGTAGTGTATGTGTAATGTGCAAATTGTAACAAGAGAGGTGGCAGACGCGGCTAGCGAACGCAAAAACGAGTCGATTGAATCGTGAATTAATCACTATTGTATTTAGCCGGTAATGCCTGCAGAGCTTTTGCGGACGTCATTTTTTACGTCTGTACTACAGCATACAAAAAAATTAATTTTTTTTCTAATGAGGAGGTTCGTGCACGTACTACCTTAAATGATTTGGTTATCCGTTGTGGTCCAATCATTAGTTATTTTAATACCGTTGTGTACAATAAGCATTCTTAACCTCGTCGATTATCATTGATGCCATGAATGTTATTATTGGTGAATAGAATTACAACAGCTGTATCAGTTTCATCCTAATCAACTGTAAATATCTTTGATGGCGTCAAAAGCAATGCAGCTTCACACAGTTTTTAGAAACAGGCTCCACTTTTCAGTAAATATCAATGTTCTAGCCCGGTATACATTACGTGAAAGTGTACTTGCTCGCAATGTATCCCTACACTGAGAAAAAAAATCATTGATCCAACATCGTTGGTGTTATTGAATGAAATTTCGTTGATTCCATTGTAAAATTGTTGGTGTAAATAATCGGATTTTTAGTCCAAACAAAACGCTATTTACTTCAATAACATGATAGAATTGAAAGTTTTTTTTCATTCAAAAGATATATTGTTAGCCGAGAACAATATATTATTGAAACTATCTAAAAAATTATCGCGAACAAATTATATAGTTTTGAATGCAATTACTGCAACGAACGAAAAAAGCGTTTGAAAAATTTAATTTCGCTCGTTTGATTCAGATAAAATTTCTATTGAGTAAATATGTTATTTTATTGTTTTCACCATATCCGATATTCATTTTTAAGTACATTATTCGTTAAAATATTAATATTTTATTTTGATTGAAAAATATTAAGCAATTGTCTGTATTGGTTGAAAAATTATGCGAAAGTAAAAGTCGTTTCTTGCACATTTGGTTGAAAAAATTCAACCATTTTCAACATTTTCAAAAAAAATTTGGTTGAACATCATTGGATATCTGATATTCTCTCCACTATTATCGTGGATGATCATTCTAATGCTCACTTTTTATTTAAGATTTAAAACAAATTGAAAAACTTACGTCTCATGGCATATTCGTTTCGATCTAGTAAAGAAATAATTAATTCTATTGATTATATTTTGTACGAAATAAAAAGTGTTTGTAGCAACCGCTTAAGGTAGTTCCTCTGCGAAAATCTCAACCAAAAGTTTACATACCATGTTCATGTTTAAAAGATTGATAATTGGTTTAATTAGTAATAAATAAAATTAAAAACTACGCAATATTGACTCGGTACTAGTAGATAATACGATGGATATCATTTATTGCCGTAAAATATATTTTATATTGTGTTTTTGATCTACCATTGCCAGTAAACTTTTTGCCGGGACTGTCCAGGCTTTGCCCCAATTGTTTTTTTTCCAGGCTTTGCCAGGCTTTGCACCAAAATTGTGAGGGCTTTTCATGGTTATATCTTGGAAACTAGATGGTGAATCATTCTCATTTTTTTTCACATTATTCGTGATATCTTACTCTAGCTTACCCTCGTTTTTTATCAATTTCTTAATTTTAGTTTTGACGGTAAAATTAATGATGCTCTGTTTGCCAATCATAACGCATTTGTTGCGTGTAAACCAAGCCAACTTTAAGTGTAAATATCTCAGGTTTGGGGTGGTCAAACTTATTCAAATTGCACAGATGTTTGGATAATGTATTGAATAACATATGTGTCAAATTTCAACCATTTCTTAATTCAACTCTTCTGTGGAGGTACTACCTTAATTATTTCATCCGATACATCTACGGATTGTATATAGAATGATTTCAATAGAAAATAATGTTATTCTAAGGATAATGTAGATATTCAGAGAACAGAAGAGCTTTTTCAAATAAAATAATATGTTATTCGAATCAATCACATGTTCCCATATTTTATAGTATTGTAACAATCTCCTTTATCGGTGGCACTCCGCAGCACGTTTATTCGGATCAACCAACATATTTTTTTTTACTCAATTGGTTTTTTTCTCTCAGTGTACCAGAACATTGTAATATTCGAATAAAGAGGGCAAGCCGTAAAAAATGATTTTGTGATCTCCCCAGTCCATGGCCCGATCACAGTTTTGCACGTAAAAATGCGCAACGGTGCGACGCGACGCGAGGGTCCAAAAACGTTCGTCCAGAGAGGTGAGAGGCGTGCACGAATGAGAGGGGGAAACGCGCTAAATTGAGAGCGAGACGCGAGAGATCACCGATAGGGAATTTACTCCGAAACGGGAGGGAACGACGGCGGCGGGGGCGACGGTGGGGTGCCTGGGAAGAAATCGAGAGATGCATCGTAATTTGCCAGGGCGGCAGTTCGATTGAGATGCACCGAGCATTCGACATGTCGGTTGGGATAAAAGAAGCGCATCAAGCAAGGAACAATGAACCGGTCGCGCGCGCGATGTACTCTCGCCCAAGATACTGCGAAAAGAAAAAACGCGCATCCGGCCCGACATACGCTTTTCAAGGAAGCCCTCCCCCCCCCCCCCTCGTGCCCTTCTCTCCCACCAGAGTTTCGCGCTACATATCAATCGACTCTCTCATACGACCTCTGCGCTCACGCGTGTTACGTTCGCACCGCGCATCATCGCCGGACCGACGTCAGTCGGTGATTTTGCGATAAAGAGGAAAAAAACGCATCGACGATCGCCCATCGATATCTCGTACCCGGATGCACGAGTGACTCGCGAGAGCCTTGAAACGAGAAAAGTAATCAACGCGTTCGAGCGCCGGGAGATTAAACTCGTTATTATCGCGTACATCCGCGACGCCAACGATCATTCTTCGCGTTACCTCGCTGCAATAATTCCTCACTTGTGGACTTTTTAACGCGACCTTTTCTCGAATACGAGAAACGGCCTTGCGCAGGGAGCGCAACGCTTCTCCCTGCTTGCGGAGCGGCCGCTCCTCGCGGCAGGCGTGTTCGGCTGCTCTCCGGTACACACGTATATCGCGCAATTGGATTGCGTATCTACCAGGCGAACGGGCGTGATTTATCTATCGGCGAGATCGCCTTGGAGAGCTTTCGACACATTTGCTCGCGACGCGCCGCCTCTATTTACGATCATGAGACGACACGATGCCGCGACCTCTTCTTCGATCCGCGTTAATTCCCATGTAGGGTGATCGGTAGTGGCCAACGATTGGCCGATGGTCGACGCCGAGCTTGCCAACATTGGCACTCGAGCTTGGCCCGATCATCGACCGAGCCTCGGATGATAAGAGCGGCCCGATATTCGCAATCAATATTGGCCCTAGAATGGCTTATGAGAATCGGCCGAGCATCGCGTTCAGGAGTTCATTCGAAAAGCGGCCAACAATAAGTCCCCGTCAAGATTGCCATCATTGGCACTCGAGCTTGGCCCGATTATCAACCGAGTCTTGGCGGATAATTGTGACCCGATATAGAGCACCAAAATTGGTCCTGCACTGCCATCAAATATATATATATATATATATATTTTTTGTATTGTAATTCGTCATTACTTGGTCCTTTGAAACGATTAGTTCGAAGAAAATATTTCACCTATGTGGGACTCGAACCTTGAACCTGCCTATTCATAGCTACGCACGCTGCCCCTATGCTACCGAGTGCTTGTAACATCTGAATCGCAGATGTGGCATAAGAGACCAAATGGATTCTCATCATTAATTGTATCACATAAACTATATCAATTAGTTAATATCATTGTGATAATGAGAGAGTTTTATCGAATGACATGTTATAGAATTTTCAAACATAACCTATATATATATATATATATATATATATATATATATATATATATATATATATATATATATATATATATATATATATATATATATATATATATGGATGTATGTATAACTCCTCTCTCTCTCCACCCTCTCTACCACCACAACCCTTTGATATGTATGTTGCAATAAAGACAGGCCATTGGTTCATTAGTTCAAGTGTAATTTGAATAAATAAATATATTTAAAATGAATAATTCCAATAATGGAATGCAATAGGAAAAATTTGATTTCACGAAAAATCTAGTTGATTCAAATAAAAAATAAATAAATAGACGCGGTTAGTTAATATCAATAGAATTTTTCTGTCAGTGTAGGATGGTTCATAAAAATCGGCAGAGTATCGCGTATGAGCTCGTTCGAGAATCGGCCAACAATGAGTGCATTGATTTGGTAGTATATTTGTTAAGAGTAATATCCAATGGACTCGTAAAAACTATTTATCTCGTGTCTCAATGACTTCGACGCGAAACAATGAATCGTCAATATACGAATTACGGTTTGATTATGCGTTACTCGGCCGAACATTGGCCTTGTATCGGCGAACCAACGTTGGCGAGTCTATACTTCACCAAACATCGTCCTCGTATCGACAAGCCAATCTTTAGCGAGTCTATATTTTGCCGAACATTGGTCTCGTATCGGCAAACCAATGATTGGCGAGTCTATACTTCATCAAACATCGGCCTCATATCGATAAACCAATAATGAACGAGTCTATACTTCGCCGAACATTGGCCGCGTATCGGCAAACCAATGATTGGCGAGTCTATACTTCGCCAAACATCGGCCTCGTATCGACAAGCCAATGATTAGCGAGTCTATATTTGGCCGAACATTGGCCTCGTATCGGCAAACCAATGTTGGCTAGTCAATACTCAGCCGAGCATTGGCGTACAATTGGGTAATCGATTATCGCCCCGCCAACGTTGGTCCAAGTATTGGCCGTTACGGTTCGATTGGCGAAACCTACATGGGATTATAGGCTCGAAAATTTGATCCATTCTTTGCGTCGCGAGCCTCGTGCGCCCTTCGCAATTTCCCGTGCAGACATGTGACCGGGCATTCCCTAGTCTGTGTCGGACCCTGATCAGACTTGCCTTGTCTGATTTGACGGGCTATACCAGTGTGAACGCTGAAAATTTGGGTGATTTTCGGGAATTTTTCCCGATAAAAAGTACTCTATTGAGGCGGACCTCTAGTTTCTCGGGTCGAAAAAATCGATTTTTTTTTTCATAAATCACATCTACAACATGTGTAGAAAATGTGTGCCAAAGGATTTTTCGATATTCGAAGTGGTTCACAAGTATAAATCACATGCGCGAACTTTCAAACGCGTTTTTCTCGAAACACCATTTTTCGAAACGGTGACCACGATATTTCAGAAACTACTGCACCGATCTTGTTCAAACTTATACAGCATCTTTAATATGTTATAAGCCAGCGATTGAACTAGGATTATCATGATTGCTTCGATAGTTTTTTTTGTACGAGCGAAAAACTTGAGAAAAAATGAGTAAAAAATAGAATGTAATTTTCAAAAGTGTATAAAAAAGTCAATTTTTGTAATTTAGAATTCCCTCTAGTTCAATCGCTAGTCTTAAATATGAAGATTAAAATGCCGTTTGGTTTTTTGATTTCAGATAAGCAGAACAGCCGCAATCTTGGTCACCGTCAAGCACCTCTTTTACTTGATGTCTTCCTGTCGGCCACTATAACTTTTATTCTATTATATATTTTGACTTCAAAACATTTGTAAAGCTTATTTAAATGTTAATAAAGATAATGCAAAAACAATGAGATTGATTATTTCGATGCTTTACCCGTAAAACATTATTGAAAAAGCCGTAAAAAAACAGCCGAGAAACTAGAGGACCGCGTCAATATCACCCTAAAAATTGTTAAATTATTTCCGATAATGAAAAAAAACAGCGTAAATAATTAATTGCAAGAATTTTCGGAATTTGTATTCTCATTAAAAACTTCACCGAATTATATAAATTAACTGCTTGAATATATTTAAATTTTACAATAAATAGTTGAACATTGCGAGAAATTAAAAACAAAAAATGACACAAAAACGGTAGCAGCGAGAATCGAACCCCACCCATTGGGGTAAGAGGTAATGCGCTTGCCCACTTCGCTTCGCCGCTGACTTGGAAATGGTTGAAAAAATGTCCCTTAACGTTAAGTGGAGACCCACCTCCTTCTACCCACGCAGTTTGGGCAAAATTGGTGCGTCCCAATTGGCGTCCTCCCCTTGTAAGACCTGTTACGTACCCACATGGAAATAAAATATATAAAAAATATATCGAAAGATACATAAAACATATATTAAATACATTTTGTACGAAAAGTTGGATATGTCAAGTATAATTTTGGATATGATTAAAAATATATACGATATATAGATATAAATCCATTTAAGATACATCTTAAATATATAAAACATACAAACTGAATGTATGTTTTATATATTTTAAATATGGTTGGTTAAGCAACTTGAGCAACAGATGACGTTGCAAATGAAAAACATCTTCAAGTTGGTATCTCGCGAAGACCTAGCCGCACTAGCCGGAATAAATGATCGGACAAAAAAATTGAAGGTTATGTAATCTCGTAATTCTATTCGATTATCGCTCTCTATGCGAACGCAATTAAGTAATTGACCCGATAATGTTAGTTACTCTTGTAAATCCACACATTTCTCAATAAACTAAAATTGTGTATTGTACCATATGTAGACGATACGAAAGTTAATTTATCAAGTAGAACTAGCTCAGTGGGGAAGGTACCAGCTCATCACTCAGAAGTCCCGGGTTCGAAACCACTTTACGGCGTGTAAGAATTTAAATTTGAACCATTAAAATATTTGAATCGCCAACACCATAATCGTAATTAATGACAAGGAAAAATATCGTATAAGGGTGCAATGATGTAAATAACGTCATAAAAAAATTTTTAAGAATAGTTCAAGTAGAGATTAAATATATCTTAAATACACGTTGAATATATTTTAATAATATTCAAAATGTAGTATGAACTTATTTCAAGTATATTTTTAACGCAGTATGAACATATATCGTGTATATTTTAGGTGTAGTTTAAATGCATTTAAAGTATATTTCAATTATAAGTCGAATACAGTTAAAATACATTTGTAGTATATTTTGAGGGTAATTTGAGTACATTGTAAGTATATTTTCAATATAGTTCGAATATACGTAACCGCATATCCAACATATATATTTTTATATACATTCTGCATTTTTGGACGAAAACTTCGATATCGCGAATATATATTTTAATGCATTTCCCGTATATATTGCATATATCTAATCTATATCTAAAATGCATAATATATATCTGAAATATATTTTACATCCATTTTTAATATATCGAAAAATATATTTTTACATATATTTTATTTCCGTGTGGGTAGTGAACCTGATCCACGCTGGGCGGCCTGACCATGGCCAACCATTATTTAGGGAAGGCAGATCAGGGGCAGGACTTTTTCCCGACTCAAATTTCTACACGGGTCGTGCCTTCTCGCGCGGGGCTGCATGCCACAGTGTAAGCATTCTCCCGAATCTATATACGAGAGCAATATACAGTGGGTACAAAACGTATCTACACACCTCGTTTTTCTGAAGCCATACTTCGATTAGAGCATAACATTTTGGGAAATCATTCTAGGGGAGGCGTGCTTAAGGTTGTTATGGGGTCTATCCGATGGAAGTAAAGTACGAGGGCAGCGCTCTATGCTTACGCATGGAGCCGATTGACTGCTACCAACTGTTAGCTATCAAATAATCGTCATATTAAACGTATGTTTTCGGATTATTTTTCTACATCTATTTGTGAAAATATCCATTTTTGAACATTCGGTGATTACATTAAATGTTTTCATTAGTTTGTATTATTATTTTTTATAACTTTTTCTCGTTCAATGAACGCGAGACGAATTAGCAACGTCGTAAATCGTGCTATACGATAGTGCCCAGGTTGGTAGAAGTGTCGCGCGTATGCGCCCCGTTCATAACCTCAATATTGGCTCAAGGAGCTGTCAACAATAAATATCGGTCCGAGTAAAAAAAATCGCTGGAAAGAAAAAGTATGTACTAAAACTGCGTATAATCTGGAATAAATTAAAAACTTTAATAATATACCGATATTCTGAAGAAAAATGTTATGTATGAGAACAATTCCTCCTTATTTTGTATTTGCCTAGAAATTTCTAGAAAATAATAATTTCTGAATATAGTTATCAAATTAATATTAAGTAATTATTAATAATTAAGAGGATAAGAACAAATTACATTCGTTGATGATTATCCTGACCGAGTAGTTTGAGGTTTCCGGGCATAACTACCGAATACGGATAAGATAGGTAGCATTTATGGCCTAATATTTTGTGTACTTGAGTTTCGCACAAATTTGCTATTAAAAACATTAATAATGTTATAATGGTACTGTGAATCCTCATTTTCACGGTACCAAGGGGTAGCCGGGTATCACGGTACCAAGTCCGCACGGGTGGGATTTCCGATTTTTTTTTCTAAAAAACGGTAGTGCGGGTCGTATCCAGACTGCTCCGGATGTTCAGCAAAGGGATTATAAACTACCAGAAAAAATGTCAGCTCGGTGGTAGCATTTCGCCCTAACTCCATAACAACCTTAAGATGGCATAGTCAGATAAGACGGTACACCTTCAATATCTTTTCAAATGTTCGCGCTATACGAGCACCGATAACGTTCTACGGGCGGCCAATAAGTGTCGCTAGTAGCGAAATCTAGTATGGCCGCTAGTAAACGCGAGCTTCTACGTAGTAAAGATTTTCGTGATTTTGAAATGCAAAAAAACAGACCACGTTATTAACTGGTGCTAAAAATTCCCGTCAGGTAAGACTTTTTCTAGTTGAACTAATTTATTCATAATTTAGCGTCATTGTACTTTACAAATACTGTAGAATGGATATTCTAACTGCGAAGTTTTTGTCATAGGAAATAAGCAAAGTCTGCATTCACTTATGGGTAAGTTGATACACCAGACGTCGGTGTAAGATGGAACACTATGTCATTTTACCCTGCTGCGTACAAAACCGGATATAAAATCAGTTTTTTTTGGATCTCGCCCGATGTTGTATCGATATGAGCGGCTACAATGTGAGCACTTGTCAAGACTTGATTCCTCACAAGTTTTTGTGAACGGCCCGAACTTCGTTTATTTTCCGTACTACCGGTCTCTTCTTGCTTTTCAATTACATATCGTACAGTTGAACAATTGTGATTCAATTTTTCCCTAATTTCGCGGTAACTTATTCGACCTTCACTGTACGTACCAAAATGATGTTTTCTCGCGTAGATACGGATCATTATCATTTATTTGCAGGCAACATTGCTCTAGTAATTGTAATTGTGAACTGAACCAGGTGTTCTTGCTAGAATCTTCCTTCGGAAACTTTTTTTTACATCTTCACTGTTTACATTTGCCTGTGAGTCTCTCAATATAGGTGTACGAATGAACATTGAGTCGAATTCTTAACCTGCAATTTTTTTACTACAGAATCTCTGTTATTATTGAAAGATTATGTTTTTAATGTTTTTTTCTGGATTTTCATTAAGGCCTTAGGCCACAGTCACGGGTATAAAATCATGTGCGAATTTAACAATTTTTTTTCTTATGAAAAAGTGATTCACTCACAAAATTAATTACACATCCATTTAGTATGAATATCAAGCTGTTAGAATTTTTTTCTCGATTCACAAAATGGCCGCGTACTCGAAACGTCTCGAAATAGCTTTTTTCCAATTGGCGTGACAAATAACTTCGACAATTTTCACTCGATTTACTTCAAATTTAAAAGTTATATTCCTCATTGCATTTCGCAAAGAAGTGCGTACGGAATTTCCGATTAATCGAAAACTTTTCATTTTATGAGCAGTTTATGAGCAGTTATAACGAAATATTTCACTGAAAATTCATTTCTTAAGTTCAAATACCTACAACTTTTGAATAGAACAATATTTTTTAAATTCCGTACGTACTTCTCGAGGTACCCAGGAAAAAAGTTCATGTCTGAATGGATATATTCAAATATGTTTCAGGTATTGTCATATATGTATCGACATTTTACAGTATCATATATGATTAGGTCTGATTATATTTCACATCACATATGCATATAGAAGATCATATCTGATCAAATACAGTATCTGGCCTGACCATATATGAACTCATATCTGTTTATATCTGGCTAAGTACCAAGCCGAGTTGGTACCGTAAAATCGTATCTGAACATTCATGATGTGATATGTGACCGTATCTGTTCGTATAAGATCATATCCGATCGAATACGGTACCAGACTCTGCTATATAGATCTCATATATGTTTTTATCTGGTCAGGTACCAAGGCGCGTTGGCAGCGTGAACCCATATCTGAACATATATGATGTGATATATGAGCAGGCACGTTCATATAAAATTTTATCCCATCAGATACGATACCAAACCTGGAAAATATACGAAGTCTTATACATTCATACCTTATCGTATATGCAGTTCAGTTGTTCACACCCCGGGAAAAAAAGTTCATGTCTGAGTGGATGTGGTCATATATGTTTCAGATATTGTCATATATGTATCAGATATATTTATATCTGACATTTTACAGTATCATATATGATTAGGTCTGATCATATTCCACATCACATATGCATATATAAGATCATATCTGATCCAATACAGAATCTGGCCTGACCATGTATGAACTCATATCTGTTTATATCTGACTAAGTACCAAGGCGAGTAGGTACCGTAAATTCGTATCTCAACATACATGATGTAATATGTGAACGTATCTGTTCGTATAAGATCATATCCGATCAAATACGGTACCAGACTCTGCTATATAGATCTCATATATGTTTTTATCTGGTCAGGTACCAAGGCGAGTTGGCAGCGTGAAACCATATCTGAACATATATGATGTGATATATGAGCAGGCACGTTCTTACAAAATTTTATCCCATCAGATACGATACCAAACCTGGAAAATATACGAAGTCTTATACACTCATACCTTATCGTATATGCAGTTCAGTTGTTCACACCCGGGAAAAAATTTCATGTCTGAGTGGATATGTTCATATATGTTTCAGATATTGTCATATATGTATCCGATATATTCATATCTGACATTTTACAGTATCATATATGATTAGGTCTGATCTTATTCCACATCATATATGCATATATAAGATCATATCTGATCAAATACGGTATCTGGCCTGACCATATATGAACTCATATCTGTTTATATCTGACTAAGTACCAAGGAAAGTTGGTACCGTAAATTCGTATCTGAACATACATTATGTGATATCTGAACGTATCTGTTCGTATAAGATCATATCCGATCAAATACGCTACCAGACTCTGCTATATAGATCTCATATATGTTTTTATCTGGTCAAGTACCAAGGCGAGTTGGCAGCGCGAAACCATATCTGAACATATATGATGTGATATATGAGCAGATACGTTCATATAAAATTCTATTCCATCAGATACGATACCAAACCTGGAAAATATACGAAGTCTTATACACCCATACTTTATCGTATATGCAGTTCAGTTGTTCACACATGAAAACGTCTAAATATATGAAACGATATCCCATCAGATACGGCATCTCACCTGACTGTATTATATGAGATCATGTGAGTTACTATAATATTGTTAATTATTAACACGTCGAGTGATGACGTGTAAACCCGCTCTATATATGTGAACATTTTAACATCTTCAGGACTACTCTAATAAGGTTTGCTCTGTTTCAACAGGGTAAGATTTGCTCTGATATAGTCGGAGTCATACCTGGTCTGATAGTTCAGATAAACTATGATTCTATCATATGGGCAGGTCTATTCTTCATAGATGTCCAGGTCTACTGGGATCCACGGTATTTTATTCTTATATATTCAGATCTGGTCCGGTAGGATCAAATCTGTCTGACAAGATCAGATTTGGTCTAATAAGATTAGATCTGTCCGACATGATCAGATCTGGTCCAACAAGATCAGATCTTGCCTACGGATTGGAACGGGTCAGACCTGCTGCAATATGGACGGGTCTGCTCTCGAAATTATAAAAATGGCTCTGATATGATCATACATGCTCAGATATAAGCATACATGATCTGTCATGACATTACATGATCAGACCTGGCCATTTTTTTTGTCTGATCATATCTGATTCTACAGATATGATTCAGATACATTCAGATATATTCAGATATGAACTTTTTTTCCCGGGACATGAAAACATCTGAATATATGAAACAATATATGATGATATGAGACGATATCCGATCAGATATGGCACCTCACCTGACTGTATTATATGTGATCATGTGAGTTACTATAATATTATTAATTATTAACACGTCAAGTGATGACGTGTTAATAACCCCGCTCTATGTATGTAAACATTTTAATATCTTCATGACTGCACTAACAAGATTTGATCTGTCTCAACAGGATAAGATTTGCTCTGATATAGTCGGAGTCATACCTGGTCTGATAGTTCAGATAAACTATGATTCTATCATATGGCCGGGTCTATTGTTCAAAGATGTCCAGGTCTACTGGGATCCGCGGTATTTTATTCTTATACGGACAGACAGATCTGGTCCAATAAAATTAGATTTGCCTGACATGATCAAATCTGGCCCAATAAAATCAGATCTACCTGACATGATCAGATCTGGCCCAATAAAATCAGATCTGGTCCAACAAGATCAGATCTTGCCTGGGGATTGGATCTGGTCAGACCTGCTGCGATATGGACGGGTCTGCTCTCAAAATGATGAAAATGGCTGTGATATGATCATACATGCTCAGATATAAGCATACATGATCCGTCATGACACTACACGAACAGATATGGCCATTTTTCTTGTCTGATCATATCTGATTCTACAGATATGATTCAGATATATCCAGATATGAACTTTTTTCCCGGTTATTCTCATGTAGATCGTCGAGAATTTGTTTTTTGTTCTAGGTAAAAAATTGTGGATGCTAAATGTCACGCTGCGGAGCGCCTAAAAATAAAGATAACAAAAGAAAATATTAGTAGTCGGCCATTTTGTACTTCGAAAAAAAGAAATATTTTTTCTAACAGCTTGATATTCATACTAAATAGATGTGTAATTAATTTTATGAGTGAATCACTGTTTCATACCCGTTACCGTGGCCTACGGTCTTAAGGGGTTACCCCCACTTGCGATATTGAAAACATCGATTTTTTTTATTGCATTTTTTTGAAGTTTAAGTATCCGGGCCCATACTTCTGTATGGGCCCGGAATAGATGACTCTATGTAAGTTTACAAAAAAAAAAAATATTTTCTTCGTGTAAACTGAAATTGAAACTCTAAACGCGTTTTTCTCAAAATGGCATTTCTGAAGTCGGTGACCAAGATTACTCGAACACTAATGAACCGATCTTCTTGAAATTTCGCAGGCTTATTTAATACATAAAAATGTAGTCTTTAATCGTTCGATTTTTTTTTCATTAAAATCGAACCATTAACTTTGACTGTCCGCCATTTTGTGAAAAATGAATATTTTTTAAAATCCTTGGATCAAAGACTAGTTTATACTTATATTTGACTAAATCCATCCGCATTTTTTTTTTCAGATTATCCACTTCGCCGCAATGTTGGTCACCGCAAACCGTGTATATAAAAACATTATTTCATTAACGGCCATTTGCCACTAAACAATGCAATATTTTTCAATAAAAAAATTACTGAAAGTTCTTCAAGATGTGTTCTTTAAGATGGTATATCGATTGATTAAAAAAGTTTTGTATTTTTCTTTAAAAAAAAAACATGAAAAAGGCCTTTTTTGCGCTACAAGTGGGGGTAACGCCTCAATGGGCATCCTTTCAGTTTCACTTAGCCTATCGAATAAAACCACTTACCGAAATATTCGCCTTCTTTCGGGGCGTTTAAAAAAAAACGCGTTGTGCAAATACTCGTTGCGCCCACTGTAAATAAGCTCGACCGTAACTCACGATACCAATCACCCGTTGCCGCCACCGCTGCCGCCGCGCCGTTACGTTCGTGCAAACTCGCTTTTCCCAATTTCTTCGTGCGCCGCCGATCTCTTTTTCCATGTTCCTTCTCGCGAGTGCGAGATACGCTTGCCGGAGAAATCCGGGATTATTGAGAGATCGCGTACGGAACGTCTGCAAAAGCCAAACAAATGGCGAGTATTACGTGCGCTCTCCGCGTTATCGCTCGCCGATCCTCGCCAAGATAATCGTGAGAATAGTCGAGCGTTCATCAGCAAGCGCTTACTACTCCAGATCGAAGAGCTCGAGCGCGGATAGTGCACGAGCGCTTCGCAACCCGGAAAGTACATAATCTCTACACACACACACACACACACACACGCACACACACACACACACACACACACACACACACACACACACACACACACACACACACACACACACACACACACACACACACACACACACACACACACACACACACACAGAGAGAGACGTACACGCGAGAAAGATCACACGAGAGCGTGTGGCCGCGGTTATTCCGTGCAGGGGTTATACCTGAGCCTGGCGATAATGCTCCGGCCGCCGTGGCCGTCGCCGCCGCCGCCGCCGTTCACCTATACGTGCATCGTAACCTATGACCGCGCGCCCGCAGTATCGCTAACAAAGTGAGGATCAAATAATAACACGTTCCTATCGAGGGGGTTAGGTGCTTCTCGTCCTCGCCGCCGCACGAGTGAATAATTTGATAATGGCTCTCGCGTCCCTCCGAGACTAACAGGGATTCGAGACAGTTTATCCAGAGACAACTAATAATTGGACGCGCGCGAGCGAGCGAGCGAGCGAGCGAGCGAGCGAGCGAGCGAGCGAGCGAGCGAGCGTGATCCACGAAGCGAGATACGTACATCCACCGCCATTGCCGCCGTGCGCGCACTTGTCTCTCTACAAAGTTGCCACACGAACAAAGACGTATGCGCTGAAACAAAAGCGCGCGAGAGACGATTGCTCGCTTCTCATCCGCGCGCGTACGTGGTACTTGCGGTGAATACGCGATCGCCCGGATCAGTCGCGATCCGGCACGTCGACGTGCTTTTCTGCACGCGATCCCCCACGATCTCCCGACCCCGCTGCCGCCGCCGTGCGCGCACCTTCCCTGGAACTCATTTTCTTCGAGCTTTCCTCGTCTTACGTACGTGCACTGAGAAAACAAAATCGTTGATCCAATATCATTGGTGTTTGTGAATGAAATTTCGTGGTTTCGATCGTAAAATTGTTGGTGCAAATAATCGGATTTATTAGACAAAATAAAACGCTATTGACTTTGTAACATGATAAAATTAAACGTTTTTTTTTTATTAGAAAGATATGTTGTTAGACGAGCACAATATATTATTGAAACTATCGAAAGATTATCGCGAACAAATTATATGGTTGAATGCATTTTCTGCAACGAACAAAAAGAAGCGTTTTAACGGAGACTTTGTCCTTGGAGTGCCATATTTCAGGTGTTTACATTTTATTTTTTTTAAAGGAAACGAGTAAAGCTTTTTGAGTGCGGTTTTTTTCTTGCTTTTATTCATGATATACAGAGCGTTAAAAAATTTTTTTTGAAAAAAAAAAAAAACAAAATGGCGGCCGTTGCAGCTCCGCGAAAACAGGTCCTCAAATGGCGGGAGGTAAACGACTGACATCACTGCCCCCTCTTTGTTGATCTGAAACACAAATTCAAAGCATATTATCAATCTGTGACCCTTTGGTCATGGAATGACGGATGGGTTTTTCGTTTAGTACAAATTTCGAAAAATGGCGGCAATTTAAAAAAAAATCGAATTTTCGCGTTTTTTTCGCATAAAAAGATAAATAATAAATGCAAAAATGTATCTATCGAAAAAACGATCCGTCATTCCGTGAAGACATATTTTCTGAGTATGCTCTCCAAATTTCAAGTCGATATGTTAATTACAGCGGTCAGGAGAATGTCAGCCATTTTTAAAAACGTGTTTTCGAGAAAAACGCGTTTAAAGTTTTGTAATGTGTTTACACAAATGTGTTTATAATTACCGCTAATCGGCAATGCCTGGTCCATAGAGGCATCCCTCCTCTTCTTCTAGCTGCTCATGTTGAGCTCAAATTGATTTTTTGAAAATTTCAAGGACGAAGTCTCCCTTAATTCATAACATGAATATTGTTGATTCGAGTACACAAGAAAAATTGAATTTCGCTCGTTTGATTCAGATAAAATTTCTATTGAGTAAATGTGTCATTCGTTAAAACATTAATATTTTATTTTTATTGAGAAATATTGAGCAAATGTCTGAATTGGTTAAAAAAATATGGGAATATAAAATTTGTTTCTTGCGCATTTGGTTGAAAAATTCAACCAAATCATGGCCGAGCGTCACCGAAATTATAGGTGTGAGAAAACCCGTAGTTCTCGGAGTAACCGCTAGAAGCCGCACGCGCAGTCGTTTCTCGTAAGCGTAGCGCGAACCGAAAACATACTTAAACGCCGGAGAAACTCTAAGAGTGTCGCTTCTTGACCTGTGGCTAAGATCAAAGTGTGGTAAGGTAAATATCCCAATTATTGAACAGCTAAGGATCGGGGGGATTGAATTCGGTGAGAAAACAATATAAAATCAAGAAAAAACCATCGCTTTCATGTTCAAATGAAACTTCGATATTTTTACTTTCGAAAAATCACCCTTCAAATTATTTTTAAATGATTGCAAATGAAAAAAAAAAAAGAATAACAATGTGAAGCATGCAAATGTACGAATTATTGAACACTAGAAGTGCCTATGTCCCTAATATTGAACAGGCATGCCCCAGTTATTGAAGACTCTCGAGAATTCTTTTTCCGTTCTGAAAATATTATTTTGGGTACAATATTAAGAAACAAAAGCAAAATCAAACACTTAAATAATCTTTTATTAATCATGTAAAAATACAAAAATATCTATTAAGTCTCTTTGGACAGGTTTTTGGTTCATTCGCATTTGGTTTATTTTTGCTTTTCAACTGGAACTTTATTTTATTTTTATTTTCAGCTTCCTCGTTTTTATGTTCGGTTTTTGTTTGATTTTGTCGCAGCTTGGCTCCCTGAAATATCGAATAGCAAAAAATATTGAACATTACATTCGTATTTTTAGGTTACATTTAGGTTATATTCTCCTTTTACTTTTCTTTTTATGTTTATTGCACGAAAATAAGAATAAAAAATATATTTGACGATCTTAAAGTTATTATTAAAAGAATAAAGGTAAGTTTATTCAGGAACTTACAGTTTTTGTTTGAATAAATCCGATTCACACGATCTGTCACACGTTAATTGTCTCGATGTTTTGATGGGTTTAATGACGCCATCTTGGAGAATTCGAATGTTCAATAATTGGGACACACTGCATTTTCTATGTCCCAATGATCGAACACCGTATTTTTTAACAAATAATTAATTATATTTTTTTTAAATTGTTATTTGTAAGAAATTTTCTGCGTAACCTGAAACGCCTTTACTTTTTCAGATGCGACAGTTTTTGAATTTTGAATACCCTTACGCATGAAGCGGTGCGTCTTAGCAAAAACAATAAGCGGTTACCACGAGACGTCAAATCGGGTCACCGTTGCTGATTAAATAATTTTTTTTCTCTATTAATTAAAACTTTTTTTTGCACAAGTAAGGTAACATTTCGATAGCTAAAAGTTCCATGTATGTAATGAAATATTTATAAATAAGTAAATGCATGCAGGTGAACGAGAAATAATAAAAATGCAAGATAGTGTTCAATAATTGGGATATTTACCATATCTCTTCTTATCATTTGAATATCTGATGTTCTCTTCAAGGATATTCCATTAAATATCTGATATTCTCGTCACTATTATCGTGGATGATCATTCTAATGCTCAATTTTTATTTAAGATTTAAGGGGTTACCCCCACTTGCGATTTTGAAAAAATCGATTTTTTTTATTACATTTTTTTGAAGTATAAGTATCCGGGCCCATACTTCTGTATGGGCCCGGAATAGATGACTCTATGTAAGTTTACAAAAAAAAAATATTTTCTTCGTGTAAACTGAAATTGAAACTTTAAACGCGTTTTTCTCAAAATGGCATTTCTGAAGTAGGTGACGAAGATTACTCGAACACTAATGAACCGATCTTCTTGAAATTTTGCAGGCTTATTTAATACATAAAAATGTAGTCTTTAAGGGGGGATTGTCTTTTTTTTCGCAAAATTTACCGCTTTTTGGGAATTTTTTTGTGAAGAAAGTATACAACGGAAAACTTGTGAAACTTGGCATATAGTTTTATTGATCTGTTTACTACATACAAAAAAATTTTTAAACAATTTCATCAAAAAATCCGCCTCCCACCCCCCTCGACGCGCGATGGTTCTTTTTTGATGGTATGCACGATTACAGCCTTCACCTTCATCCTGCAACAAAAACCCAAAAAGCATTTTACTTTAGACACATATAGCTATCGTTCGATGAAGGGGAAAAAAAATTGACGATTTGGTGACGTTTTGAACTTGAAGTATCGATTTTTCGAAAAAAATTGATCGATTTTTTGTTATAAATAAAAAACTATTAAACGTATTGCTTTTTTGCTTCATCAAACGATAAAAGGATGTCAGCTGAGCATTCTGTCCAAATTTGAAGGCAATCGGTTGAATAGTTTTTGAGAAATCGTGCACACCATCAAAAAAGGACCATCGCGCGTCGAGGGGGGTGGGAGGCGGATTTTTTGATGAAATTGTTAAAAAAAATTTTTGTATGTAGTAAACAGATCAATAAAACTATATGCCAAGTTTCACAAGTTTTCCGTTGTATACTTTCTTCACAAAAAAATTCCCAAAAAGCGGTAGATTTTGCGAAAAAAAAGACAATCCCCCCTTAATCGTTCGATTTTTTTTTCTAAAAAAATAGCCGTTTTATAGCCAAAAAACGGCCGCTTTTTTTCGTTAAAATCGAATCATTAACTTTGACTGTTCGCCATTTTGTGAAAAATGAATATTTTTTAAAATCCTTCGATTAAAGACTAGTTTATACTTATATTTGACTAAATCCATCCGCATTTTTTTTTCAGATGATCCACTTCGCCGCAATGTTGGTCACCGCAAACCGTGTATATAAAAACATTATTTCATTGACGGCCATTTGCCACTAAACAATGTAATATTTTTCAATAAAAAAATTACTGAAAGTTCTTCAAGATGTGTTCGTTAAGATGGTATATTGATCGATTAAAAAAGATTTGTAGTTTTCTTTAAAAAAATTCATGAAAAAGGCCTTTTTTGCGCTACAAGTGGGGGTAACGCCTTAAAGCAAATTGAAAAACTTACGTCCCATGGCATATTCGTTTCGATGCAGTAAAGAAATAATTAATTCTATTGATTAAATTTTTGTACGAAATAAAAAATGTTGTAGCAACCGCTTAATTATGTCATCCATACATCTACGGATTGTAGGGGAGACCGGGGCAAAATAGTATAGCGGGGCCAAACGGTACCGGGGCAAAACGGCACTGGGGCATAATGGGATCGGGGCATAATGGGATAGCAAAAAATGAAGTTTCTTGGTGCTTGATTTGGGGCAAAATGGGATAGGGGCAAAATGGGACACACAAAAACGAAGTGTCGCAGCCCGCTGAATTTGGGGCAAAATGGGATGACAGGAAAATTCATGCTTCGGCTCTATGAAAGAGCTGTTGAAACATAATCTAATCTAAATGGTGCTTGTGGTTCGTTTCAGTCCACATATACGCAGATAATACGGACTGACCGATATATTTGTCGACACATATCCGTCGATTTCATGGGGAGCGGCGGTCCTAGTTTCATAAAACAATTTACGTAAAAATTGACAAGAGTTAGATTTTCATCAATGGCTTGAAAATCAGTATCAGTAACGTGCAGTTGGCAGAAAATAAATTTAAAAAAAAACAAAGAAAGATAAAAACAAAAAAAAACCATAAATTGCACGCGTCAGATTATAAAAATTACTTGATTATTTAAATAATTAATAACGACAAAGAAATTGTACCAATCGAATAAGAAGGCTCAAATAACAATTTACGTCAAGTTTGGTACAGTTCTGACCGCAGAATCAAAAGTAATTGTCTAACAAACTTTAATAACAAACGGGCCCACTATTCATGTGCCCATGCTGACGATAACTTAATCGAGTCCGTTTGCGACAATTGTGCCGATAAAAATTAGCTTAGTTAAACAAGCAATAAAAATTAAACATTGCCACCGTTAAATTATAGTATCGTAAGTAGAGTGTGACCCAAATATCGTGTAACATTCAATAAAACCTGTTTTCACTCATTTATTACCCCTCGTTTTTTACCCCTGCATTTCTTTCGTTTCTGCATCGAATTATTCCACTGTCCCATTTTGCCCCGATCCCGTTTTGCCCCAACCGCCTCTTTCTGAGGAGCCTGATTTTCTCCGGCCCATTTTGCCCCAGTCCCGTTTTGCCCCAATGACGTATTTTCCAGCAGTGTTGATTTTCACTATTCCATTTTGCCCCAAACCCGTTTTGCCCCGGTCCCATTTTGCCCCGGTCCCATTATGCCCCGCTATACCATTTTGCCCCGGTCTCCCCTATATAGAATGATGTCAATAGAATATAATTTTATTCAAAGGATAATGTAGATATTCAGAGAACAGAAGAGCTTTTTCAAATACAATAACATGTTATTCAAATCAATCACATTTTCCAATACTTTATAGTATTGTAAAAATCTCATATATCGGTAGCACTCCGCAGCAGCACATTTATTTGGATCAACCAATATATTTTTTTCATTCAATTGTTTTTTTTTCACAGTGTGCACGTCCGATCAAACGCGTTCACTCGTTTCCGTCCTCCCCCCTGTGCCCTCTCCAAATACACATTCGGGAGGATGTTTCTCTTCGTCACACTTTTCGTTAATCTTTTTTTTAAATCTTTTTCAAACGAACAGACTCAATGTATGCCGAGAGGAAATACAAAGGCACTTTTTCAGAATCGTCCGTGACGCAAGTTGGAGGCGACGAAACGACATCCGGACGACCAAGAGAGAGAACGGGAGACTCGAACGTATCCAGAGCACGTTCTTCGTAATCAAAGCAAAAGGGACACCTTTTCTCGGTTGTGTCTTTTATTCTTTCGACGGATGACTCGAGAATGACGACGCCGTACAGGTGAAGGTGGCGCGTCTCGTTGTCGTCTTCTTTCACCGCGCGACGACCGTGGAGCATTCTAATATTTTCGTTCTACCTCGTGCAAAAATATATATGTGGTCATTTTATTGAAAGTTTGCCTGTAAGTGCAGCAGGGCAGGGGAAGGGGGTGGGGGGGGGGGGGTACCCGCATCCGATACGCACCTGTCCACCGGGTGCAACAACCGCGAATCCGATACTTCTCCTTTATTCGCGCTCGCGTTCTTCCTCGATGCAACATCCTCGCGCGCGCGCGCGCGATTCCCAACGAATTACAGCCCATCTCCAGCCAGTCCAGCACGCGATATCGGGATCCGCGCGCGCGCGCGGTTGCGACAACCTCCTTCGTCGCTTCTCTATACTCAACACTCTCGTATTACAGCCTTACACACACGAATCTTGCCTCATTCAACCTCATTATTTCTTCATACCGCTCATATTAATCGTACCTTGCGCGCGCATTCTTTCGTGTAATATTTATCAATCGCGATTAACTGGCCTCACCCTCCGCGCGATACGCACCGATGCGTACGCACGGGAGAGGCCGCTCGCGCTACCGATATGTGTCGAAAACAATCTACACGGAGTATCGCCCTGCGACCAATTTGGAGGCCGTAAGAACGTGATGCCCACCCGACTCGTGTCATTTATTGGGACGTTGAAAAAGTTCTCGCTGTTTTCCAACAGATCGCGTTACCAGGACTGCGTGCGTACGATTGGAGAGTAAGTATATTCAAGAGTACTCAGTTCAAATTTCAAGTCGATCGGATAATTGCTCTTTGAGTTACAATTTCAGCAAATTTGAGAAAGCTTATTTCGAGAAAAACGCGTTTAAAGATTTAACTATCGATGTTTGCCAGATAAAATGATATTTACCATAAAAACTGCTAATCAGCTATACCTGTCACATACAATGGACCCTCCTCTTCGTCGAACAATGCCTGCTGAGGGGCTGAAGCTTTTCACACGGCTATAGCCCCTTAAGAAGTACTAGGGTAAACCGACCAGTGAATGGATGACGAAATTACAGGACTCAAATAGACTGTGAAATGGAAATATTATCAAAACGAATTTTTCAATGGCCACAGCTATCAAAAGATATTATTCTGATGGTAGGAAAAAATATTCGAAGTAATTGCAACAAATAATATTAAAGGAATTGATAGATAAGCAGCAAAATGACCTAATCGCCAGTGAATGAACGAAATGACCAGTCAATGGACGCTCGACCGCCAGTGAATGGACGTGTGGTGTAGACGAACGCTGCCAAGCAAAACGATTTATTTTTATTAAATACTTGATTTGGCGATCACTGTGTTGCACAATAATGATAATATTCTTATAGATATGAGTATTATATTCGTTATCACGATTTCGTAGAAAATACATCAAGCTTTCATGCATCTTAATTCTAAAAAAAAACTACCCAAGTTTATTTCGACAAAGAAATAGAAAATTAAGTTTTTCCAAAAATAAAGAATAAACGAGTGAATTGATTCACTCGTCATATCTTAACAATAATTAATTCAGACATTTTCAGCAGATAAGCTACATTTTTTCTCTACTTTCTACTTTCCATTCACTGGAGAGAGGTTAGAATACAGCACCAGTGAATAAACATGTCTAATTCTGACCTATTATTACGAATTTATTTTGCAAAAAGTCAAAGATTGATTCTTTCTCAAGTAGTATAAGTTATACTTACGGGAAAAACTTATAAAAACTTCGGTTTTCGCGTTTTGAACACCTACTGTGCACAGCCATATCGTAACTAAGCTGTGCGGTGTGCAAGCACCACAAACTAGGAAAATTCCGTGTAGCGTCAAGATTCGATATTAATGTGAGAAATCGATTTTAAGAATAGCTGTGGTTTTTTTGCTAAATTATAGTGATTCGAGTTTTTATCGACCATTCATATGTTTTGCTGATTTTCAATGTAAATGAGCTTTTGTCCATTCACTGGTCGGTTTCGTGCCAAAAAAGAGTAGTTGGGGGAAATTTTACTGCACTACTTTATTTTTTTACACTGCGGCTGAAGTACACAAAATTCTTGTCGAGACTTACGGCGACCATGCTCTGTCGGAAACAGCATGCGGAAACAGATTGGTTCAGACGCTTCAAAAATAATTATTTTGATGTGTTGAATTGGAGGCATTACTTCATGGAGACTCATATCAGACGCTAGCTGAACTTGCAGAATCATTGGGAATTGATCACACGTTTCGAAGCGTTTGTAAGCATTTGGCATGATTTTTTAAAATGAAGCATTAATTTTCACGAGAAAACAGCGAGAACTTATTCAACATCCCAATATGTCGAAAATAATCTATAGAGAGTCTGCGATCAATGTGAACGGCGCAAGAGCGTGTTGCGCACTCGACTCGCGTCATCAATGGGTTGTCTCAAAATGACCTGACATCTTAATTTGTTAATAAAACGTAGTATTTATTTGAAAAGTACGAATATTGTTATTTCAATAAAAGGTACAAATATAGAGGTTAATGTTCACTCTTTTGACGAAATTTTCAATAACATTTTGGCATGATTTCGGACCAATTTCATTAAAGCCTTATATACGCGATTTCACCGAGTTTCGAAGGCACTTTTCTAGACGCGGTTAAAAAAATGACGCCCATATGACAACATTTTTTTTACAGATCATTTGTACACATAGTTAAGTATATGTAAAAAAAAAGATGAGAAATGTCAACAAATGGCGGAGATGTAACATAATAAAGCAATGTATTTTTTTGCGCGCGTGTTGATGTTGAAAGTTCTCGGCATCGATGTGGGTGTCTGAAAAAATGAACATATTTAATATTGCGTAATGAATGTATCTTCAGTCTGAACCAACGATATTATTAAAAAAAATTATTATAATAAAAATTCGAAACTTAAAATTTGTTTATTCAATTTTCTGTCAGTATTTCATTTTTTATATTTTTTGTGTCATTGAAATGTTTGTTTCTGTAGTTCACACGATAGGTGATGATACTAAGAATATGTTGTAAAAATTTCAAAGCGATCTGAACTTTCGTTCAAGAGTTAGAACTTTCACAAGCTTCAGAAAAGTGAATCGCGCCGCCCGGTATCTATTATAAATTGCAATCTTACCTTAGTTTTGGCATTTTCTCAATTCTGTAAAGCTTAAAATATTATTAAGGGGTTACCCCCACTTGCGATTTTGAAAAAATCGATTTTTTTTAATTGCATTTTTTTGAAGTATAAGTATCCGGGCCCATACTTCTGTATGGGCCCGGAATAGATGACTCTATGTAAGTTTACAAAAAAAAAATATTTTCTTCGTGTAAACTGAAATTGAAACTTTAAACGCGTTTTTCTCAAAATGGCATTTCTGAAGTCGGTGACCAAGATTACTCGAACACTAATGAACCGATCTTCTTGAAATTTTGCAGGCTTATTTAATACATAAAAATGTAGTCTTTAATCCTTTCGATTTTTTTCGTTAAAATCGAACCATTAACTTTGACTGTCCGCCATTTTGTGAAAAATGAATATTTTTTAAAATCCTTCGATTAAAGACTAGTTTATACTTATATTTGACTAAATCCATCCGCATTTTTTTTACCGATGATCCACCTCGCCGCAATGTTGGTCACCGCAAACCGTGTATATAAAAACATTATTTCATTGACGGCCATTTGCCACTAAACAATGTAATATTTTGCAATAAAAAAATTACTGAAAGTTCTTCAAGATGTGTTCTTTAAGATGGTATATTGATCGATTAAAAAAGTTTTGTAGTTTTCTTTTAAAAAATTCATGAAAAAGGCCTTTTTGCGCTACAAGTGGGGGTAACGCCTTAACCGTTCAGGCTAATGGAATCAAAAATTTTAAAAACATGAAAAATTTTGAAATTCTTCGCGTCTATAAGGCCTTACGGTGCATCCAATTGCTTCCTTCCAGCTCCGGAATGGTTTGCGGGTCATTGGCATACACTTTTTCTTTCAGAAAACCCCATGAAAGACGTCCAATGGCGTCAAATCGCACGATCTTGGTGGCTAATTCACATCGCCACGGCGTGAGATAACACGACCATGAAACTCCATCTGCAATAACTGCATTGTTTCGCTCGCAGTGTGGCATGTTGCGCTATCTTGTTCAAAGAATATGTCTCCCAAGTCCATGTCGTTTGTCATCAATCGAACATTCGATTCCACACATAACCTCCATATTTGTACCTTATATTAAAATAAAAATATCCCTACTTTTCAAACAAACAACACCTTTCATTAATAAACTCAAATTTCAGGTCATTTTGAGACACCCTTTACATCCTACATATTCGATAAACGCACGGATCCTCCCGTATTCCTTTCGAATTCGACAAACCAATCGAGTCCTCGTCACTCGAGATTGCTCTCGGTATAATACATTTTTCTCAACACGTGCCGCGAATCCACCGTTCCTCCTTGTATTTTTCTTTTTCACTCACGAGCCAACGAATATCATGCGCAGGAATATATCTGCCGGGGAGGCGTTACACATCGCCGGATACACGTGTGCCCCCCTCGCTTCCGGTCGCGTATGCGAGAAGGTAGGCCCGTTTCTCGAACAAGCTCATTGGGATGCGGACCGGCGGCTGTGTGTCGCCGTCGCCCCCCTCATCCTCCGGAATATCAAAACGAAATCATATAGTCTTTCGAACCTCGTTTATTCCTCCGGGTCTTGGCTCTGGATCATCATCGTTGACCGGTGAGGTGGGGAAGGGCAAAACGGGGGGCGTCGTTTTACGATTGGTCAAGATTCGTCGCCGAGTGCGAGGACGAATAAAAGCAGACCGTTTCGAGATAATTCCTTTTCCGATAATCGACGCAGCAAGAAAAAAGAAACCAAGCGGGGCGAGGGAAAGAGGGCGTTTCGCGAGCGCACACGCGACTACGGCTGGTGTACTACACATTACACACGATTGTGTTGTCACACGGATGTCATAATCTTACGTAAGGAGTGAAGCTACACATTGGAAGCGCGATACACGCACTGAGAGAGAGAGAGAGAGAGAGAGAGAGAGAGAGAGAGAGAGAGAGAGAGAGGGGCACGTGATGCTACGTATACGATACACGAGAAGCATGCGTAAGCCATCGCGAGCGCAACGCTCAACAATTTGCCCCCCCCCCCCTCCCGCGATTCGCGATACTCGCGGATCGTGTCCCCTGTACACGCGTGTCTTATCCGTAATTGCGACAAAACTTTTACCGCCCTATTTTATAGTGATTACGGTGGCGCATAAAAAATGTATTTACCTCCTCATCCTAGAGGAATAATGAAACGTTTGGGTGCATCGCAATCGATGCGGCTACAATGAAACATCGTTTATACGTTTTCCGGTTGTACACTGAGAACAAAAATCATTGATCCAATATCATTGGTGTTATTGAATGAAATTTCGTTGATTCAATTGTAAAATTGCCGGTCTAACAATCGGATTTATTAGTCTAAACAAAACGCTATTGACTTTATGGGGTTACCCCCACTTGCGATATTGAAAAAATCGATTTTTTTTATTGCATTTTTTTGAAGTATAAGTATCCGGGCCCATACGGAAGTATGGGCCCGGAATAGATGACTCTATGTAAGTTTACAAAAAAAAATATTTTCTTCGTGTAAACTGAAATTGAAACTTTAAACGCGTTTTTCGCAAAATGGCATTTCTGAAGTCGGTGACCAAGATTACTCGAACACTAATGAACCGATCTTCTTGTAATTTTGCAGGCTTATTTAATACATAAAAATGTAGTCTTTAATCGTTCGATTTTTTTTTTCGAAAAAAATGGCCGTTTTATAGCCAAAAAACGGCCGTTTTTTTTCGTTAAAATCGAACGATTAACTTTGACTGTCCGCCATTTTGTGAAAAATGAATATTTTTAAAAAACCTTCGATTAAAGACTAGTTTATACTTATATTTGACTAAATCCATCCGCATTTTTTTTTCAGATGATCCACTTCGCCGCAATGTTGGTCACCGCAAACCGTGTATATAAAAACATTATTTCATTGACGGCCATTTGCCACTAAACAATGTAATATTTTTCAATAAAAAAATTACTGAAAGTTCTTCAAGATGTGTTCTTTAAGATGGTATATTGATCGACTAAAAAAGTTTTGTAGTTTTCTTTTAAAAAATTCATGAAAAAGGCCTTTTTTGCGCTACAAGTGGGGGTAACGCCTTAATAACATGATAAAATTAAAAGTTTTTTTTTCATTCAAAAGATATATTGTTAGCCGAGAACAATATATTATTGAAACTATCTAAAAAATGATCGCGAACAAATTATATAGTTTTGAATGCATTTTCTGCAACGAAAAAAAGCGTTTCAATTCATAACACGAATATTGTTGATTCGAGTACACAAGAAAAATTGAATTTCGCTCGTTTGATTCAGATAAAATTTCTTTCGAGTAAATATGTTATTTTATTTTTTTCGCCATATCCGATATTGATTTCCAAGTACATTATTCGTTAAAATATTGATATTTCATTTTGATTGAAAAGTATTAAGCAAATGTCTGAATTGGTTGAAAAATATGGGAATATAAAATTTGTTTCTGGCGCATTTGGTTGAAAAAATTCAACCAATTCGTGGCCGAGCGCCACCGAAATTATAGGTGTGAGGAAACCCGTAGTTCTCGGAGTAACCGCTAGAAGCCGCACGCGCGCTCGTTTCTCGTAAGCGTAGCGCGAACCGAAAATCTACTTAAACGCCGGAGAAACTCAAAAAGAGTATCGCTTCTTGGCCTGTGGCTAAGATCAAAGTGCAGTATCTGTTCTTATCGGTTGAATATCTGATATTCTCTCCATGGATATTCCATTGGATATCTGATACTCTCGCCACTATTGTCGTGGATAATCATTCTAATACTCACATTTTATTTAAGATTTAAAACAAATTGAAAAACTTACGACCCATGGCATATTCGTTTTGATGCAGTAAAGAAATAATTAATTCTATTGATTATATTTTTGTACGAAATGAAAAATGTTGTAGCAACCGCTTAATTATTTCATCCATACATCTACGGATTGCATATAGAATGATTTCAATGGAATATAATTTCATTTGAAGGATAATGTATATATTCAGAGAACAGAAGAGCTTTTTCAAATAAAATAATGTTATGTAAATCAATCACATTTTCCAATATTTTATAGTATTGTAAAAATCTCATATATCAGTGGCACTCCGCAGCACATTTATTTGGATCAACCAATATATTTTTTTTATTCAATTGGTTTTTTTTTTCTCAGTGGACGTTATTTATTTTCTTGCCCAACGTCCGTTTTTTCAGTTATACGTTGATCATGTGACATTTCCGGACTGTGTTTTGACGTTTTGTTTACGGTCAGAGGAGTTATAGTGCGCGCAGGCAAGGGCACCACGTGCGCCTCCACATTCACTTTCGCGAGTGAGCTTGGTTTCGCCAGCCCGCTATTGCAGGATTCTCCGTGTACCCGCGACGTCCTTCCGTCGAACGCAATTTTTACTCCTACTCGCGCTGTCTCGAATGCTCTTGTTCCATCGTGCATATTATTTCGTAAGGAACATAACGTCAAGTAGCGAAGAGGCACCATATATCGCATACTTTTGGTCGAAACGGAGAAAACAAAGGTAAACAATTGCTTAGACCTTCAAATTTCACAATTTTATGATATGCATGTCATATACAACAAGATGCTAATCACTGTTTTACACATTATGTTTGAATATTTTGAGTCATATTATGGTGATAATAAATGACAAAAATCATGGTTTTCAATGTTGTCTATAATCGGATATCCGATACAAGGGCTGAAACTCCATTTTTCTTACATCTGACATTAGAGGACTATTTTTATATGAAATGAAACAAAACGTTTATTGCTTTAACTTTGTAATTACTATCAAACAATCGTGCGTCAATCTTTGACTAGGTAAGAACACCTTGGCACAAACGGATATCCAATATTAGGCTCGATTAAGTATCCGATATTAAGATTTGACATGGTCCAATATGAACAGTAATATTTTTGTACATATTGCTATTTTCGTGAACATTATATATTTGTTAAGCAAAATAAATGCTATAGGTCACAAAAAATAACGAAAACAAATCACTTGGACTTACCTCAATGAAAACAACACTTTTTAATGCAAATAGGTTTTTTTAAGACGACGAAAAGTAACATCACCCGAGTAGAAATATTGTCAGGATGGCCTGATATTTGACCCGGTTCTGATCACATAATTCGGAGGCCTTACTTAAGGTATCCCTTAAATTGCCTGATCCGGTTGGTGTCAGGTGGTAGTCAGGCAACTGGATGTACTGAGACAGAGAGACAGAGAGACAGAGACAGAGAGAGAGAGAGAGAGAGAGAGAAGTGTTTATTACGTACTCTGAAACTGGGGTTCTCTAAGAGCACCGTGCCATAGGTATACATTGCGGTGATGTTGAAAGAATACAATACAAGCAAAAACATTATGCCGTAAGATACGAGAGGTTAAATTTCATTTAATTAAATCCATTAGCAGGCAGAATAACAGAAAGGTCTACACCATGTTAGCCAAAAGAGCGAGAAAGGGAGAGAGAGAGAGAAAATTAGGTTAGATTGGATTAGGTTTATAAGTGCAACCAGGGCAGAAACGTCCTCTGGCACACAATCCTAATTCTCCTTGCAACACAGAGAAAATATGCAAGGAATAAAATAAACGACTCAATACATAAACAAAAGAAAAAGTAACTCTATATAACTCAAATTAAAGAGAAGCATGCAGATAAGAAACGCAAACGAAACATCATCCTCTGATCTCCGTACAGTACAAAGCATAATACAATGAAATAAAAGAGAATCGATCCATCAACAAAGAAAAAATGGCTCTATATACAGTAAGTTACGAAAATATTCGGCCACCACGGTATATTTGAATTAACCGCTGTCAGTTGTAAACATTTATGATAAAAAATTATGTTAACAATAATATGCCATAATATTCCATTTGTAAAAATTCTGTATATCTTTTTTTAATCACTGAATAAAATAAAGCTCGATTTTCACGTTACAAAAATATGCGGTTACCTATAAGAAAAAACGACAAGTTTTGAAATGATCAACGAACTTTTAATATTTAGTGGCATAACTTTTTTGATTTTCGACGTGTTTCAGTCGTTTCGGCGTATTTAAAATATTTTTTTGCGAATATTCTGAACTTATTTGTTGCCATTCTTCCTGTACTTTCATCTTCAATTTATCTTTCGTATGTGTGGGTGTTAATCGAATTGTTTGGTCCAATTCATCGCACGGATGTTCAATGGGGTTTAATCTAAGAATTTTCCATTGCCTACCTTCGAGCCAAAAAAAATATATCGTCGGTCTCTCAAGCCCTGAAGGTGAGACATTTTGTTGTCTGTGATCGAGCAAACAAATCCATAGATTTGGCTTGACGATGCCTAGACATTTTTTATTTCTTATGCTTGTTGCAAAGCTAATTGATTTGCTCAGCCCTTCAATACCTACGGGTATACATATTTCGTTGTCTCTGAGCAATGAAAAGTTCATGTTTCTGATTTTTCAGTGCCTGAATATAAACGATGTCTGAAAATGACCTGACATTTTAATTTATCAATAAAATGTATTATTTATTTGATAAATACGAACGTTTTATTTTCATAAACGGTACAAACATGGAGGTTATGTGTGTGAACACACATGTAAATGTCACCCACATGTTCTTGTGTCGATTGGATCTTGTAAGCATGCATATGCAGATCTTTCGTCAAAATTCGCTGCACAGAGCATCTTGAAATGTTCAATTGCTGAGCACAATGGCGAATCGAGATGGAAGAAATTCCGTCAACACTCACACCCACTACCGCTGTTTTCATTCGACCGACCGGTGCGAGAACAGCCACTGCTTTTTGCGGTGAGAATTCAACTACTAACCTCAAATTTTGTGACCAAATCCATTACAGTGTTGCGAGTGATGCGTTATGATGACCAAAAGACGTGCGGACTTTTCGAACCACCTGTGCAAGTTTTCACCACTTTTGTAGTGATCTTTCGCAGTTTCTATGCGTTGCTCGATCGTTTAATTCTTCATGACTTAACGGAGACTTTGTCCTTGGAGTGTCATATTTCAGGTGTTCACATTTTTTTTTTTAAAGGAAACGAGTAAAGCTTTTTGAGTGCGGTTTTTTTCTTGCTTTTATTCATGATATACAGAACGTTAAAAAAAATTTTTTTTTTTTGAAAAAAAACCAAAATGGCGGCCGTTGCAGCTCCGCGAAAACAGGTCCTCAAATCGCGGGAGGTAAACGGCTGACATCACTGCCCCCTCTTTGTTGATCTGAAACACAAATTCAAAGCATATTATCAATCTGTGACCCTTTGGTCATGGAATGACGGATGGGTTTTTCGTTTAGTACAAATTTCGGAAAATGGCGGCAATTAAAAAAAAATCGAATTTTCGAGTTTTTTTCGCATAAAAAGATAAATAATAAATGCAAAAATGTATCTATCGAAAAAACGATCCGTCATCCCGTGAAGACATATTTTCTGAGTATGCTCTCCAAATTTCAGGTCGATATGTTAATTACAGCGGTCAGGAGAATGTCAGCCATTTTTAAAAACGTGTTTTCGAGAAAAACGCGTTTAAAGTTTTGTAATGTGTTTACACAAATGTGTTTATAATTACCGCTAATCGGCAATGCCTGGTCCATAGAGGCATCCCTCCTCTTCTTCTGGCTGCTCATGTTGAGCTCAAATTGATTTTTTGAAAATTTCAAGGAGAAAGTCTCCCTTAACCTCTATACTTCCTGATGCCTGTTGTCAAAGATTAGTACTCTATGTTCGCCACAAAAAAATGGCGCGCTTTTCAAGATGTCAGCCCATTTTGAGACACCCTATATACATTTTTCCTTACTTGTGTCCGATGTAAGAGAATTCCATATTCTTGGCGTTTTATTCTCTCCAGTGCGAACTTTTATGTAGACGAGCTCAATGTTCTGCTTACCTTGCTATCCAACAATTTCGAGAAATGTTTTGAGGTTCGAATTTACATGACCAACTTTCGTCACATTTATTTCTGACTCGGAAGAGGTGCATTTGATCTACGAATTCTAAGAACTTTTTGCGATTCAAATTTGAGGTTAATGCCTCAATCTGTAACACATTATATTATGTATATATGGTAGACAAGATAGCAGTCAGCTGGCGAGCTGCTCTTCGCGCTGTTAACCAAAGTGTTAATCAACCTTCAAAAGGGCGTATTTACTATGTTTACGACATGACGCAAGACGATGCCGTGCCTCTTGATCCATCATAGCGCGCTACGGCTATCCCTACTTATAGACACGATCGGGTGCACATCCGATGTGCACCGCGCCCACACCAGTATTCCACGCATCCCACGATTCCACACGCACATCCGAGCTAACCCGCGCCACACTAGTATGTGCAACATTTAAGGAGGTTAGAGCGGTCCAGTGTGTCACAAGACAGTCTACGTGCTTTTCTTTCGATGAACCTCAATATAACGCAGGTAAATTTTCGGAAGTGGCACTTCCGCTAAAAAGAGGCTGTAAATTTCGTTATCAATTCTTTATGATAGTACAGTCGTGCTGTCGCTGAAAAACCCCGGCATCGTAGAAAATCAGAAGGCTAGTTTTTTGACAGGTGATTTTGTAGGTGCCGCGGGTGCTAAATCCAAGTTTGCCTACAAATCGGGGTGTAGGGTTTATTTTTAGGAGATGACAGGAGATGGGGGTGTCTTAATGCCAAACTACAACCCCTACGAGGTCGGCGCCGTGAGACAAAATGTTCAGAAAAATCCGGGCTTTACTTTGTCCACAGCGCCGAAGTCGTGGAAGTTTATTTTGGGGGTGGAAAAGTGGGGTGAAATTTTGAAAAATCAGTTTTAATTCAAGACTTGATTAGAAAAAAATCGTACACTTTTTGTTCAAATAGGAAAGTTGTAGCTCTTGAAAAGACGCGTCGATCGAGTGTTTGATCATATCACTCTCCGATAATATGTTCACAATTTTTTACCTAGAACAAAAAACAAAAAATCTCGTCAATCTACATTAGAATACCTGGAGAACCACGTAGGGAATTAAAAAAAATTGTTTCATTCGAAAGTTGTAGGTATTTGAATGTTGTTGTAGTTGTAGGAATGAATTTTCAGTGAAAAATTTCGTATAAAACTGCACATAAAATGAAAAGTTTTCGATTAATCAGAAATTCCGTACGTACTTCTCTGCGAAATGCAATTAGGAACAGAACTTTTTAAATTGAAGTAAATCGAGTGAAAATTGTTGAAGTTATTTGTCACGCCAATTGGAAAAAAGCTGTTTCGAGAAAAACGCGTTTATAGTTTCACATATGCCTCTGGCCGTGCCAGAGGTGAGCTTACGTTATAAATCCAATAGTAACTTAATTTTATGATGATAAAGCACCGTTTTAGGGAACAAAAATCGATTTTTTGAAAATTCTACCGTGGCCTTACACCTTAATCAGTCTTGTAATTATCATTGAGATCAAAATCAACTTGAGCAACATTGTAATAAACTTGAACAAATAATTGGAGCAACAATAGAAAAAAAAGCTCGCTGCGCACACATTCAAACCGTATTTTGGCGCCCAATCCCAAACCCAAACAACCCCCCCCCCCATGGAAATTTATGTATGTAAAAGATATGCAGAAAATATATGCTACATATATATATATATATATATATATATATATATATATATCGGTCGCATATATAGTGATGAAAAATGGAATAATACGTATATATTCAGTATATATGCACCAAATATATGACGCATATATGACCCATATATTATCGATATATTTTTCTGACCAAAACATATATGCTTCGTATAAACACTATATATGATGCATATATGAGGCATATACGACGCATATATTTTCGATATATTTTCAATCTATTTTTTTGTCAGAAAAATATATCAAAAATGTATGCGTCATATATGACTCATATATGTGTCATTTATGGGTCATATATGACGCATACATTTTTGATACATATTCCTGACAAAAAATATATGCTGTGTATAAACACTATTACAGTTAAACTTAATAAAACTTAAAACTTAAACTTAAAAAAACTTAACTTACAGTTAAAGTACGCTATTACATATAAACACTATATACAGATATGCTACGGATATCTGTATATATGTGGCATATATGTACCATTTATGCAGTATATATATGGTATGTGCGCAGGGTGTATGCAACATATATGCTAAATATATGTGGTATATATGCAGGGTAAATGCTACATATATCATTGATATATGATACATTGATATACAGCAATACCACGTCTATACATCTCATATATATAAACGTTACGAAAATTGGAATTTGGCACATATATGCAGCATATATTTTCAATATATGGCATACATTTCACGTATATTACAATTATTTATAAAATAAAATTGCAGTATATTTTTGCGTATATAAATTTCCATGGGGGCCAAACGTCCCCAAAAACGGTTAAAGTTACCCTCAATGTCAATTTAACCCCGTTTCACGGTACTACGTGTTTCTCACATGAACGTTGTTCTCATCGATACGTAATATTTGCTATACCCGTTGAAAAACGTACAACAAAAGTTTTACCGTATATCCATAACGCTCGCGAGAGAACCGCTCGAGGCTCGCGTCCACCGATCATATCCGCCACGCTCTATCGCCTCCCCCCCCCCCTCTCTGCCGCTGAACGGCCCTCTTTTGTATCGCACCGCCGCGATGCGCCTGCGACGACAACACGACCTGACGAGGTGCGCGAGTTACGCACCCGACTGCCTCCGCGAGGCGAATATACCAGTTTCGCTGAATCGGTAGCGACGCGCGTGCCGCGCCTTATCGGACACCTGTGATACACCGCCCGGCGGTTCTCTCGTATTACCACGGGATTATGTACGCGCTAATCGCGAACGCCACTGCCGAGTGACGAACAAGAGAGAGAGAGAGAGAGAGAGAGAGAGAGAGAGAGAGAGAGAGAGAGAGAGAGAGAGGCGTTGAGACGCGTGTCGCACGGCTATCGAGCGATCTTAATTCGATTAGTCGAGCGGGCCGCGGAGGGAGCCCCCCAGCCAGTGGACCGTGACGCGCGCTCCCGTACAGAACCGGACGTCGGTTACTCGAGCGCGCGACGATCCCGTGACTGTTGAACACGCGTATACATTTTTTTTATTTCCTCGCGCTCCTCTCGACAAAACGTAATTTTGTTGGTATATTTTCTTTGATCGCAGCGAAGATGAAAAAGCCCGCGTCTTGAAAAAGGGGAGCCACGAACAAATAACGCTCACGAGGCCGGGGCTACACTCTTGATATTTTAGCACGTCAAGACGAGCCGCTCGAGCAAAGTTACAACTGTCCGGTTAATCGAGGGTGCGAGATGCGAGCGTTCGACAGGTATATCGCGACTGTGACGAGGGATTAGCCACGATCAACGAGAGCCATCATTATCACTTACATATAGGCGATAATGATGGCTGATTCGTAAACGGAGTCATCCCATGTGACAGCTATTTTTTTATATCTTTTGGGAATTTTTTTTAGGTCCATTAAGGCGATACCCCCACTTGTAGCGCAAAAAAGGCCTTTTTCATGATTTTTTAAAAAGAAAACTACAAAACTTTTTTAATCGATCAATATACCATCTTAAAGAACACATCTTGAAGAACTTTCAGTAATTTTTTTATTGAAAAATATTACATTGTTTAGTGGCAAATGGCCGTCAATGAAATAATGTTTTTATATACACGGTTTGCGGTGACCAACATTGCGGCGAAGTGGATCATCTGAAAAAAAATGCGGATGGATTTAGTCAAATATAAGTATAAACTAGTCTTTAATCGAAGGATTTTAAAAAATATTCATTTTTCACAAAATGGCGGACAGTCAAAGTTAATGGTTCGATTTTAACGAAAAAAAAACGGCCGTTTTTTGGCTATAAAACGGCCATTTTTTCGAAAAAAAAAATCGAACGATAAAAGACTACATTTTTATGTATTAAATAAGCCTGCAAAATTTCAAGAAGATCGGTTCATTAGTGTTCGAGTAATCTTGGTCACCGACTTCAGAAATGCCATTTTGAGAAAAACGCGTTTAAAGTTTCAATTTCACAACGGATTCTTCTCTTTCAACGCTCATATCTCAGTCAATTTTGTTCGGATCGACTTGAAATTTTCAGGACATATTCTCAGATACTTATACTTCAAAAAAAATGCAATAAAAAAAAATCGATTTTTTCAAAATCGCAAGTGGGGATAACCCCTTAAAACAGTATCTTTGAATTTTTCCCCCCATGAGTAAAATTTTTACAGTAGCTCAGAATTTTAACAAACAAAAATAATGAGTTGAATCGATTTTACACCGTTCGTAAGACACTCATGTGTAAAAAAACTGGTTGACGGGTGGAATCATGGCAGCCGTCAACCAGCTTTTTTCTGAGGTTTGAGGTTTCGCTCATCTGAAATCAAAAAATTAAACGGCATTTTAGTTTGTAGACCTGAGGCTATCGACGGAACTAGAGAAAAGTAAAATATCGAAAATTGAATTTTTTGCACGCTTTTATAAGTTAAGGTAGTACCTCCACAGAAGAGTTGAATTAAGAAATGGTTGAAATTTGACATATACGTTATTTAACACATTATCCAAACATCTGTGCAATTTGAATAAGTTTGACTACCCCAAACCTGAGATATTTACACTTAAAGTTGGCTTCGTTTACACGTAACAAATGCGTTATGATGGGCAAACAGAGCATCATTAATTTTACCGTAAAAACTAAAATTAAGAAATTGATAAAAAACGAGGATAAGCTAGAGTAAGATATCAGGAATAATGTGAACAAAAATGAGAATGATTCACCATCTAGTTTCCAAGATATAACCATGAAAAGCCCTCACAATTTTGGTGCAAAGCCTGGCAAAGCCTGAAAAAAAAAACAATTGGGGGAAAGCCTCGACAGTCCCGACAAAAAGTTTACTGGCAATGGTAGATCAAAAACACAATATAAAATATATTTTACGGCAATAAATGATATCCATCGTATTATCTACTAGTACCGAGTCAATATTGCGTAGTTTTTAATTTTATTTATTACTAATTAAACCAATTATCAATCTTTTAAACACGAACATGGTATGTAAACTTTTGGTTGAGATTTTCGCAAAAGAACTACCTTAAGTTCCGAGTTTCGTCATTGTTTCGACTTTTTCAGCTGAAGAAAAACTATGACAGATATCAGGAATATTCTAGTTCGGGTGAGAACTATAGATGTGCGGACTATAACATAAAAGTTTGAGAGAATTCCGTTCAATAGTTTTTGAGATACTGCAAGGCAATTTGAAAAATACAGAAAGACGCGTTCAGAAGTTCAAATACGATTTACACAAAGAAAATGTTGACTCACCATTAGTCTGCTATGCCTGGGTCCACATAACACGCGCACAATTTTTTGCGATCTGTGCAATAAATTTTCGATTTTTTGGACCTGTCACATAGGATGACCCGTCTTAATAAGGTATCCCTCCTCTGGAAGACCCAATTTTGAAGGGTCAGAATGATGAATTTTTTCCAGTAACACATTGGTTGGAATAAATTAATTTTTTCCCCAGCATGTTTGTACACATGTTTGTGATTACAATGTAATTTTTTTCGGAGGAAAAATCTGTCAAAATGTTCGTGGTGCTGCAGTTGGCGTTGCAGTCCTTTAGCGGCGAGGCCCGAACAGTGGGATCTCTACCAGGCTCAAATGTAATCTGAAACGAAAACAATTTTCTTTTCTTTTAATATATCCAACTGGCTATGGGTTTACGATCCACTTTTCGATAGTTCGAAAAATTCCAAAAATGACAGCTTCTCCAAAGAAAACCTCATTTTTCTTTCAAAAAAACAGCATGCTGAAGTCATTGTCATTAACAAATGGTTCATCCAATTCAAAAATGCAATCGTGAACCGATAATGACTACTGTTTGAACGCAAATTCAAGTCAATAGTGTGAAAGTTACTCAAGATATCAATCCCGTCGTGTCAACATATGTAGTTTCGAGATAAGCGCGTTCAAAGTTTTGGTACATATTTTACACGATCCGGTGAAACATTGTCGTCTTACCGTTTGCTCGTAAAATATTCTTGAAAGTTCACACTATAACAATATTTTTCAAAAACGATTTTTTGAATTTTCCAGGCAGGCACACCCCCTTAAATATTCTACGCAGAGAGTGACCAACCCTATGGCTTATTCGGACAGTACCCTCCTGCCCGAAATAATTCTAACGCACGCGACGAAATTGATTGGGAAATGGAGGGAAAAAAAGAAAGGAAAAGCGGCCCCGTTACCAACGAGTACGAGCAATCTCCCGGTTCGATGTGGAGTGAGTCGTTTAACAAGATTCTTCACCGAACGCGCGTGGGCATCGTGAGTCAGCCCCGCGCGTCGAACGCTCTCCAGGACAACGGAACAAAGCTGACGATGAAGAAGAAAGAATAAAAAAAATCAGATGGGAGAAATAATAGATACGTGAGAGTGCACGAGACGAGGAGGAGGGTTGTAACTCGCCGCGCGGCGGTTCGACTTTCCCCGAAGGGACCGAGACAAGATTCTACAAACAATTGTGCGGGAATAAAAATTTGAGGGAGAGAATCGGTGTAACGCGGGCCGGATACGCGCTCTCTGCATTTGTAACGGAGTATACGCGATTCATGGGGGGATATACGCGCGGCGTGGAGCATCAAAACTCAATGGACGCGTCGCGAGATCCTTCGACTTCGTCGTCTTCGTGTCTGCTCTACCCCCCCGCCGCCCGCCCCCTACTCGCGCCCTATCATCTTAATCGTCTTTCATCGTACGATCGTAGCAAAGACGCGGAGCAACTCGATTTTGCGCGCACGTACGTCGCATTAAATTGTCGCGCGATTCGCGAGCGATCGAGTGGATCCGCGCGCCCCGATTCAACGGGATACGCGCGCGGGGGGCACTGCTCCGCCATTGAAATGCAATCCTTGCGTCGATGATTTATACCTCGAGGATGCCTGCCCCGCCCGCCCCGCTACGGGGCAGGATGTCGCACGTCTCTTCTTTGTGTCTCCGTGCTTTTTTCCCCGCTCCATCCTCCATCGACAAGATCGAAGATTGAGGGGCAAAGAGGGGACCACGTCCAAATAATTTTCGACATTTTCCTCGCCCGGCCTCCATCACCGCGATCTATATTACCAGACACGTTGAGAAGACTGCGATCTCGTGTAATAAGCGGGGAGCGAAAAATTAGCATCCCGCCCGGAGAGCTCGCGAGACAATGCCTGATTTGAATAACAATGTGTTTGCTACCGTGTGGGCTTCTAACTCTCGCCTGGTCTACCGTCGCGCCTATACGTACATATTTTAATATACGCGACAACGACAACGTCGCCCCCCGCTGTTATCTCCCCGAGAGGGGCGAGGGGCGGGGGGGGGGGGGTAAACGTCCAGATATACACGTGTCACCTACTCGTTTGCTCTTGATATTTTTTTCATCTGTCGGCTTTTAAAAAATGCCTTTCAGGGCCCGTAAACGGGCATT
>OX101790.1:24477780-24526895 GCA_944452715.1 Ophion slaviceki | reverse complement strand
CGACGAGTTTAATATGGAGACGTATGCCGAGCGTAAACCAGTGGGGAGTCCTCGACGCTCATCCGCGAGCCATCATTTTATCCAGGACGAAAAGCGCGCGAGAGATATCTCCCCGACGTCATTGTAAATATCAGCCAACTATACGACCTCGTAAAGAAAGCCACCCCTCCCATCCACCGGAGCGGACGAGCTCCGGTGCTTGCGTATGGCGCGATCAACGCGATATCCTCTTAATTCGAGGACGTACGCGTTATCCCGTGCTACCACATCCCCCATTCGTTTCGCTCGCGACAACATTCAATTCAATTATTGGATCCGTGCAAAGTATAGGGTGGGGGTAATAAAATTGAACGCAGCGCCCGCGGTGGACAAAAATTGCAATAAATTTTGTGAAATATGTATGAGCGGAATGCGAGATTACTGCAATCAAATTAAAAATATTGTTTTATTCAACATTAGCCACGATAGTCGGGATATTACGATATCTGTGGCCCCTAATTCCGACCACGCAATCTTCATATTTAACCTAAAATAAGACTTTTTTCAAAAGTGGTAAAAATCGAAATTCGACCCTTAACAGGGGTTTTAAAGTTTGTATGAAACGACATATTTTTGGTCAGATTTACTTGGAATAAATACACGAAAATACAAATAGTTAAACATGTATTTCAGCAATTTCCGAAATTTAACCTTTAAGGGGGTTAAACGGGAGGGTTAACGTTTATATGAGAAAACACATTTTTTTACCAGATTTATTTGAAACTTACCGAATTTATTTTATATTTAACACTATATGTTTTCCTCGCTGTTCGGTGCGTGTAGACAGTCAAGTAGTCTTTTTAACTTTTAACACCTTAACTGTGATTCTTTAGGTTGTTTGGGTTCCAAAATACACCAAACAAACCCAAACAAATACATCTTCAATTATTTGTATTGGGGAGTATTTATACCAAGTTTCAAGCAAATCTGATCGAAAAATATGTTGTTCCATACAAACTTTGAAACCCTCGTTTCACTTGCTTAAGGTAGTACGAGCGCGCAATCTTGATTTCTATAGATTTTGTTACAATTTTAACCAGACATTGTTCATATCATTATGCATGTTTGAGTAAAATTTCAGAACAGTCGACTATTTAGGTCGGGAGATAATGGCTTGTAAAATTGCAACTTTTAACACTGCAGGGTCCGCATTGAAATTTAGACAGAATAATTTTCCTTAAAAAACATTTGTCCCCTATAATAAGAAGACATATGGCAACACCGCATCGCTCCACATATCCAATGACGTGAGTTTGCGCGGCATATTTAAGGGGTTACCCCCACTTGCGATTTTGAAAAAATCGATTTTTTTAATGCATTTTTTTGAAGTGCAGTTTTTTTTATGCCCGGAATAGATGACTGTAAGTTTACAAAAAAAAATATTTTCTTCGTGTAAACTGAAATTGAAACTTTAAACGCGTTTTTCTCAAAATGGCATTTCTGAAGTCGGTGACCAAGATTACTCGAACACTAATGAACCGATCTTCTTGAAATTTTGCAGGCTTATTTAATACATAAAAATGTAGTCTTTAATCGTTCGATTTTTTTTCGTTAAAATCGAACCATTAACTTTGACTGTCCGCCATTTTGTGAAAAATGAATATTTTTTAAAATCCTTCGATTAAAGACTAGTTTATACTTATATTTGACTAAATCCATCCACATTTTTTTTCAGATGATCCACTTCGCCGCAATGTTGGTCACCGCAAACCGTGTATATAAAAACATTATTTCATTGACGGCCATTTGCCACTAAACAATGTAATATTTTTCAATAAAAAAATTGCTGAAAGTTCTCCAAGATGTGTTCTTTAAGATGGTATATTGGTCGATTAAAATGTTTTGTAGTTTTCTTTAAAAAAATTCATGAAAAAGGCCTTTTTTGCGCTACAAGTGGGGGTAACGCCTTAAAATAATACTGCAACACAAATTTTTATTTGGGGGCAATTTTTAATCAAACAAAGTTTTTAACTAGTTATGAATGAACCAACACTTTTATTTGTTAATGACGATGACATAAACAATATAAAATACTAATATTTATATTGCAAATATTTTTTTAAGACAAAAATTTTTACATTTAGGAACACGATGATTATTTTTTTCTCAGAATATTGAACAATACTCTTCTGCGGTGTTGCCATATGTCTTCTTATTATAGGGAACAAATATTTTTTACGCAAAGTCATTCTGTCTAAATTTCAATGTAGACCCTGCGGCGTTAAAAGTTGCAATTTTAAAACCCGTTATCTTCCAATCTAAATAGTCGACTGTTCTGAAATTTCACTCAATCATGCATAATCATATGAACAATGTCTGGTTAAAATTTGAACAAAATCTGTAGAAATCAAGATTGCGCGCTCGTACTACCTTAAGGGTAGAATGTCGATTTTTACCACCCTTGAAAAAAAAGTCTTATTTTGGGTCGAATATGAAAATTGCGTAGTCGGAATTAGGGGCCACAGATGTCGCAATACTGCCACGATAGTTGCTGTGTAATAAATTTCAAAAATACTGGAAGGAATCGTAGATGCAAATTTGTTCCTTTCCCTATGGCAAATTGGGAGTTGGATCAATGCAATAAGTAAATAGCTGCAGTAAGAAGAAAAAGTAAGCATTATCGGGTAATAACCCGAGCTTGAATCAGGTTATTAAATAATTTTTTTATTTCATTTCAAAGATTATGTGCGGTTTTTATAACAAAATATATATATATTTTTAAACAAATAAAAAAGATACAGCACCTGGAAACTTTGATTCTATTCGGCCAAGCGAAAACGCGCCGAACGTATCCGAAGTTAACCGAGCGCGCTGTGACGTCACAATGTGATAGTCCGTATACGAACTACTAGTGTAGTACGAGTATTGGGTTGTTAAAAACCAAAAGGGGATCGATTTATTTTTCTGGAATTGTGCTTTTATAATAAAAACAAATACATTGGCAAAGGACTTGGCGCTGACGCGAACCATGACCTGAACATTTTCTTGCCCAGTCGCCGGTTTACCGGTTTATATGCAGAGCCCTGTCACAGTACACCGTCACCTTCCTCGTCAGTTTCCAGTTATTTCGCGATCTATTCTCCATTACTTGTCTGGCCATTTGCCGCTTGTTTCCCGGCCGATACCCGATCAGTTTCCGAAAGAGAAGACGGCGGTTCGGGGCCTGGCCTAAGACCTTTTACATGGCGAACCTGATCCTCGCTGAATGGTCTAACCGCATGGCCTGATATCCAGGAAAGTTAGATGAGTTCCCTTTCCTTTTTCCCGACTCAAAACAACACGTGACATCATTAATTCACTGCGAATTCATTGAAACGGTGAGATTTATATTCAGCACTGGTTAAGGATGTATGGCAACTAAGTTATTTACTACTGTTCGAATTGAAACTCACTGATATTGTAAAGGAAAATATCGAGAACTTTTTGAGATTAAAAAAACAAAATTTGCCCACGTGACTGCTGAGATAAACGAATTCAAAGTTGGGTCATTTAACACGGGGAACATAGGACTGTGCGTCCAAAATTCCCTTTACATTGGCAAAAAAGGTATTTCCGGATTACTCTTTTGTAAAAAAAACTTTTGTGCGGTATCGCTGTAATATGCATGATACGGTAAAAATAAAAAATCGACATGTGCCCATATATTTTGCGAGATATTGCGAGTTAAATGGGACCGTTTTCGTATTTCTTTAGCTCGTATGTCGTAACCACGACAACGTCAGGGAAAACGTACATCAAATCAGCAACTAAAATTGCAGTTAAAAATTGAAAATTCTTCTTTCTGTACCGCATGTTTTACTTTGAGCTGTGGTAAATCTCCTTTTTAGCTTCAATGAATACTACAATTATTTTATTTAGTCTTTAAATGCGATTTTTGCAAATTGCATAATCAGTTCTGTAACGACTCTGCAGTAGCTGCCATACATCCTTAAACGTACATTACGCCCTCATTTTCTTCCCTTTCTCTATCGCCTCTTCTTCCGTTTTCCTTGTCGCTACCTCGTTAATCGAGGCTTCTTCACAACGAAAACGAAGAAGAAAACGAGTCGCAATTTGCTAATTAACACTTGGCGATCTTGATTATTACGAGAGAGAGAGAGAGAGAGAGAGAGAGAGAGAGAGAGAGAGAGGGAGAGAAAGAGTAATATCTCAGGTCGCTCATCTCGGCGCGCATGAAATTGCTTTTTTTCTTTATCTCCCTTATTTCCGCGAAAGATAGCGCGGCTTTTCACGTAACGAGATTAGAAGCTCTCGAGATGTGTATCTACTCGAAGCTGCGCTCTCTCTCCCTCCCTCGCTCGTAAAGTCCCACTCGACACGATCGACCAATTAAATAGCAATTCGTTGCAACAATTATCGTCGCTATCCGGGTGGCGCAAGTGATAAACATTTAAAAAATAAAAATAAAAAACTCTCCAATAAAGTCCGAAAGCAGAGTTTGAGCAAGGAATGTACGCGGAATGTTCAATTTTGGTAGAAAACGATCTTCGCGATTATCGTCATTTTTCATCGCTTCCGGATAGTCTGCTTTGGAACAATGTGCAATTCTATGGAGCACCTGCAGGTGGTATTCGGGAGGATGCCCGAGTCGAAGTTTTCGCCTATTGTGACCCTGCAGGTCCTTACAGCGGTATATTACAGTTGTGCTGTCGCTGAAAAACCCCGTAATCGGAAAAAATTAGAAGGCCAGTTTTTTGACAGGTGATTCTGTAGGTGCCGCGCGTGCTAAATCCAAGATTGCTTGAAAATCGGGGTGCAGGGTTTTTTGTAGGGGATGAAGGGGGGGGTGGATTGGTGTTCAGAAAAATCCGAGCTTCATTTTTGTCCACAGCGCCGAAGTCGTGGAAGTTCATTTTGGGCGTCAGAAAGTGGGGTGCAATTTTGAAAAATCAGTTTTAGTTCAATAACTCTTTACGAAAAATGTATACACTTTTTGTTCAAATGAGAACGTTATAAGCTCTTGAAATGACGCGTCGATCGAGTATTTGATCATTACTCTCCGATAATATCTTTACTCCCAAAAAAATTGTTGAAATGCTAAAAAAAAATTGATCATTGAATAACTCAAAAACAATCGATTTTTCGGGTATGGTTTAAATGTACGAAATTTAGAGGATAATGTTCTCTATATTTTCGTTTCTATGGACCACCCTTGAATTTTGATTCAATAGTTTGATCAGTCAATAATTTCCCAGAATTTCATCTTGAATTTTCAACCCCCGCGAGAGGTTTGAAAAAGCAATATTCAAGGGTTGTCCATAGAAACAAAAATATAGAGAAAATTATTCTCTACATTTCGTACATTCGAACCATCCTTGAAAAATCGATTGTTTCTGAGTTATTCAATAAACAATTTTTTTTGACACTTCAACAATTTTTTTGCGGATGAAGATATTATTCGAGAGGGATGACAAAATACTCGATCGACGAGTCTTTTCAAGGGCTACAACGTTCCCATTTGAACCAAAATTTTGTAATTTTTTCTTGAAGAGTTATCGAATTAAAACTGATTTTTCAAATTTTCACCCCACTTTTTTACTCCCAAAATGAACTTCCGCGACTTCGGCGCTGTGGACAAAAATAAAGCCCGGATTTTTCTGAACATTTGGTCTCCCACCGCCGACCTCGTGGGGCTTTTAGTTTGGCATTAATCCACCCCCATCTCCCTTCATCCCCTAAAAAACCCCTACACCCCGATTTTCGGGCAAACTTGGATTTAGCACCCACGGCGCCTACAAAATCACCTGTCCAAAAACTAGCATTCTTCTAATTTCTTCCCATTTCAATATACAGCAGAACTGCATTAGTAGGGAATAAAGGTAGGATAAAGTAGCTTCGATTTAGATGGAAAATCAACTCTCATTTGGCGTCTTAAGGGCATCTACTTAGAGGCCCGAAAAAAATGGCCAAATTCCGATTTTTTTTCTGGGAAACGGTTGGTGATAAAGAAGCACCTTTATGTAATACAAAAGTATACCGACACTGCTAGATGGGCGGTCGTGATTCGGCTCTCGCGGTACTTCGAGTTACGCAGCATCGTGCGCGGCCAATACTCGGAGCGGTGACCGCTTAGCCATGCACCAGCTGGCGCATCAACCGGCGAGCGGGGGAGGCCAATACTTCTGATACCTTGGTTTAGATACTTGAGTTGAAGTCGGTACACCAGAGAATGAGAAGAATATAGGCCCGTCTATACCGATACGGGTTTTCCAGTTTCCCCGTGCCCTCGGCAAATGCGGTAGGGGAGACCGGGGCAAAATGGTATAGCGGGGCATAATGGGACCGGGGCAAAATGGGACCGGGGCAAAACGGGTTTGGGGCAAAATGGAATAGTGAAAATCAACACTGCTGGAAAATACGTCATTGGGGCAAAACGGGACTGGGGCAAAATGGGCCGGAGAAAATCAGGCTCCTCAGAAAGAGGCGGTTGGGGCAAAACGGGATCGGGGCAAAATGGGACAGTGGAATAATTCGATGCAGAAATGAAAGAAATGCAGGGGTAAAAAACGAGGGGTAATAAATGAGTGAAAACAGGTTTTATTGTATGTTACACGATATTTGGGTCACACTCGACGTACGATACTATAATTTAACGGTGGCAATGTTTAATTTTTATTGCTTGTTTAACTACGCTAATTTTTATCGGCGCAATTGTCGCAAACGGACTCGATTAAGTTATCGTCAGCATGGGCACATGAATAGTGGGCCCATTTGTTATTAAAGTTTGTTAAACAATTACTTTTGATTCTGCGGTCAGAACTCTACCAAACTTGACGTAAATTGTTATTTGAGCCTTCTTATTCGATTGGTACAATTTCTTTGTCGTTATTAATTATTTAAATAATCAAGTAATTTTTATAATCTGACGCGTGAAATTTATGTTTTTTTTTGTTTTTGTCTTTCTTTGTTTTTTTTTATTTATTTTCTGCCAACTGCACGTTACTGATACTGATTTTCAAGCCATTGATGAAAGTCTAACTCTTGTCAATTTTTACGTAAATTGTTTTATGAAACTAGGACCGCCGCTCCCCATGAAATCGACGGATATATGTCGACAAATATATCGGTCAGTCCGTATTATCTGCGTATATGTGGACTGAAACGAACCACAAGCACCATTTAGATTAGATTATGTTTCAACAGCTCTTTCATAGAGCCGAAGCATGAATTTTCCTGTCATCCCATTTTGCCCCAAATTCAGCGGGCTGCGACACTTCATTTTTGTGTGTCCCATTTTGCCCCTATCCCATTTTGCCCCAAATCAAGCACCAAGAAACTTCATTTTTTGCTATCCCATTATGCCCCGATCCCATTTTGCCCCAGTGCCGTTTTGCCCCGGTACCGTTTTGCCCCGCTATACCATTTTGCCCCGGTCTCCCCTATAGTGTAGCTTATGACGGCCGTGAACGCAACGGAAGTTAGGTTAGATTAGCGAAGTAAGGGTAGGTGCTGGTAAGAAAGGGTTCAATTGGAAAGGGTTAATATGTAAAAAACCGAGAGGATATAGGTATCTTGGAACTCAGGAGTTAGTTGAGAGCTTCTTAGAATCGAATGCCAGTATATATCTGAACTTTTAAAAAGTTTTAAAAGTACCCCAAGAGGACGTCCATATATAACATCATCGATGTTTGCTGATTTTTACCCCCCCCCCCTCCCCGACATTATCGATCCTTTCGATCATCATAATCTAATTATCGTTACCGTCATCCAACGACCAGACCCCCCAACCCCTATTTTGAAATGACGTGATTTATGGACTGCCTCCGAGTAATAAAAAATCCCCGGGGCAAGATTGTTGTTTGTTTCACCTTAAAAACAATCGTGGTTTACCTGGAAAATAATAATTATTTGTTGTTATTCAAACAATGGGTTTATTATATGTTGTCCATCAATCAATATAAAAAAAACATCAAGTGTACAAGAAATGTGCATAAAATGATTAAAGGGTTACCCCCACTTGCGATTTTGAAAAAATCGATTTTTTTTTATTGCATTTTTTTGAAGTATAAGTATCCGGGCCCATACAGAAGTATGGGCTCGGAATAGATGACTCTATGTAAGTTTACAAAAAAAAATATTTTCTTCGTGCAAACTGAAATTGAAACTTTAAACGTGTTTTTCTCAAAATGGCATTTCTGAAGTCGGTGACCAAGATTACTCGAACACTAATGAACCGATCTTCTTGAAATTTTGCAGGCTTAGATTTTTTTTTCGAAAAAAATGGCCGTTTTATAGCCAAAAAACGGCCGTTTTTTTCGTTAAAATCGAACCATTAACTTTGACTGTCCGCCATTTTGTGAAAAATGAATATTTTTTAAAATCCTTCGATTAAAGACTAGTTTATACTTATATTTGACTAAATCCATCCGCATTTTTTTTTCAGATGATCCACTTCGCCGCAATGTTGGTCACCGCAAACCGTGTATATAAAAACATTATTTCATTGACGGCCATTTGCCACTAAACAATGTAATATTTTTCAATAAAAAAAATTACTGAAAGTTCTTCATGATGTGTTCTTTAAGATGGTATATTGATCGATTAAAAAAGTTTTGTAGTTTTCTTTCAAAAAATTCATGAAAAAGGCCTTTTTTGCGCTACAAGTGGGGGTAACGCCTTAAACCTTAGAAATAATATTTTTCTAAATATTTGGTTACTATCAACAGAAAAAAAATTTAATATTGTAATAAAAAATTGATAACAGCATTATATAAAAGTACAGCGTATGTAGCACACGAGTACATTGAAAATCTTGTGCAACAACTTGACGTGCGTGATTAAGAAAAAAAGGCTCGGCGAAGGATTTCGCCCTCTCCACTACTCAATTCTCAGGTTGAAAAAAATTAAATTGCCTCATGTCCAGACCTTAGAAATACGAGTTGATCAGATTCTTTATAGTATATATCGCATCGCCATTTGGTCGTTCTAGAAAATTAATTTTGCAGAAGTGAATTTTGCATGATTGCGTTCCAAAGAAGTAATAGTATCGACGACTTCCTCAAATAATCCTTTGTAACCCTCTATTTGTTATGCAAAGTGGGGATCATATCAGTGTTGTACTCCTGGACCATACGTTACTTGAAATCTTATTTTGTTTACACAATTTAAAAAGTTACATAAAAATATGAACTTTATCGCGAAACTATTACACATTGCATAAAATATATTTAGTCTCATTGGCTTTGGCCGTCGTCTTGCTAGTGAATAAATAAATATCTCGGTTTACTTCTGACATCTATCGCACTATATTCGATGGTTTGAAACGAGCATAGTTGAATATTTATCGGCAGTGGATATAACGTAGCTACGGCACCGTGGAGCGAATTAAGTGGTTCGACGTACACACCGATATATATATATATATCAATGTTACCTTATTCGAATCATAGATAGCTCAAGAGACAGTAGATTCCATTGCTAATAACCCTGGCATTTGATGCGACGCAAACATTTTTAATAATCTATATACTATCGCAAAAGTTAAATATACAGGCGGTAGAAGCGGAAAATGTTATTTATTCGCAAGCTTTTTTTCTTAACCATGCACGCCAAGCCGTTACACAGCATTTCCAGTGTACTTGGGTGGCACATACGTTGTACTTTCATATAATCCTGTTATAATTTTTTTATTATAGTAGCCATATTGTTTTTAATAGCAATGAAATATTTGGGAAAATATTGTTTCTAAGGTTCAACAATGTTAAATGCAACATTTCTTGTACACTACCATAATACGTACATTGTACACTTGGCTATTTTATAAATCATTTCATTTTTTCTTATACAATTCATTCACTGTACAATATTTCATAAGGAAAAATAAACAACAACGTTTTCGAAGGGATTTTTTATTACATGGCGTACTTTTTAACTTTGAAAAAGTTTTTCATAGAGATTCCATTTCTTTTTTCAACGGAAAGGATGCTATTTTTCGTTTAGCTTCAATCCAAAAAATTGTGGATTTCAAATATGTTGGACGAAACGATACGTGTTTAACGGAGACTTTGTCCTTGAAAGCAGCGGGAGATGTTAGCGGCTCAACATGAGCAGCTAGAAGAAGAGGAGGGATGCCTCTATGGACCAGGCATTGCCGATTAGCGGTAATTATAAACACATTTGTGTAAACACATTACAAAACTTTAAACGCGTTTTTCTCGAAAACACGTTTTTAAAATTGGCTGACATTCTCCTGACCGCTGTAATTAACAAATCGACCTGAAATTTGGAGAGCATACTCAGAAAATATGTCTCCACGGAATGACGGATAATTTTTTCGATGGATACATTTTTGCATTTATTATTTATCTTTTTATGCGAAAAAAAACGCGAAAATTCGATTTTTTTTTAAATTGCCGCCATTTTCCGAAATTTGTACTAAACGAAAAACCCATCCGTCATTCCATGACCAAAGGGTCACAGATTGATAATATGCTTTGAATTTGTGTTTCAGATCAACAAAGAGGGGGGGGGCAGTGATGTCAGCCGTTTACCTCCCGCGATTTGAGGACCTGTTTTCGCGGAGCTGCAACGGCCGCCATTTTGGTTTTTCTTTTTTAATTTTTTAACGTTCTGTATATCATGAATAAAAGCAAGAAAAAAAACCGCACTCAAAAAGCTTTACTCGTTTCCTTTTAAAAAAAAATGTAAACACCTGAAATATGGCACTCCAAGGACAAAGGCTCCCTTAATTTGGAATTCATATTGAGAAGGGAAAAATGATTCAAGATATTTGAACCCGTGAAAACCTACGAAATGGACCGCAACAATTAGTGACATGATCGTATCATAAATAGTTTTTTTAATTTTTCTTATTTTTATAATAATTTAATTTTAATTATTTTCATAACCATGAACTCCGGTCAGTGAAGTGCATATTTCTAAGATACTCATACATTGTATTTATATGAATAGTGCGCTATGTTGATCCCACTTGAACCGCTGAAGAACATACATTTTTTATTGTCTCGGAACGAATTTCGGGTTCACAGTATGCTAGTATGTTTTTTTGCCTGATTGATTTAAGAGAAATTCAGATTTTTGCCTTTTCGATGCGTAAAGCTCTGAGAATTTTTTGTCGCCCAAGTCCGATGCAAGAAAAATTCATATTTGTGGCCTCCTGTTCTTTATCTCAATCTTCAAACATTCATATTTACCGGCTATTTAGTACCTGAGCTTATGAATTTCTCTTTACCTGTGCCCGATGCGAGAAAGTTGCATATTTTTACCTTTCCATTATTTTTTTTAGTGTGCAATATTATTACGATATTTAATTACCTCTGACATTTTTTTTGCTTGACGGTAATAAAAGATGTATGTTTTTTGTAAATCCAATTGACTCAAAATAAATTAATTTTTGGTTGCCATTCCACTCTTAATCTGAGAAGTTCTCCATGGCCCATGTTCGAGCGAAAAAATCCTATTGTCGGCCTGTTGATACCTAAAGGTGAGCATTTTTTCGTTGCCCGCGGTCGAGAAAGCAAATCCATAGATTTAACTCGGCGATGCTAAGACATTTTTTATTTATCGTGCTTGGTGCGAAGCTAATTGATATTTTCAGCCTCTCGACACGACTACGGGTATGCATTTTTCGTAGACTTTGATTTGCAAAAAGGTCCAAACATTTTTCCGTTAGAACATGTATAGTTTCTATGTGACGGTAATTAAAATGAAGAAAATGGCATGCATTTACAAGAAAATGAACATTTCACACATCATTTCTGTAAAATGTGGATTAAAAAGTAGTTTTTTTTTCCAATTTTTCAAAAACAATTTTCGTCAAGCAGAACGTACCAATAATATCGATATTTCTACCAAGATTCAACTCAATCGACTTAATAGTATTTGAGTAATCCTGCGTGCCAATTTCGATAATGCAGTTTTGAGAAAAAACGCGTTTGAAGTTCACGCCCGCTCCGAATTCGAGCGGTAAGGCACAGCGTTGACGGGCTGTAACGTTTGAAGTTTTTCGAATTTCACTTTGAAACTTTAGGAAAAAATTCTACATCTATACAATTGATAAAGTGAGTTAAATGTTAATTCAAATATGAAATTCTTTATGAATACTGTTTTCATTACACATTTTCCAAGTTTGCACTAAAAATAGTTTTTACGAATTATCGTTTTACTTTATATCTAGTTGTAAAAAACATACACTGGGCTAAATATGGAGCAAGAATATCCTCTATTTTTATTATTTATTAAATGTTAATCAAATAAAATAATAATGGCAAACGTCGATTTCTAATTAGGGCTCCGAAATTTTCTAATGAAACAAGTATCACTGAAAACTTGGATATTTTCTTACACACTTTTGGAATCGCCTAAAAATTTGGTTATTCCTATAATATATCAATGATATAGAAAGATTATTCATAATGCTGCATTGTTGTCCCAAACGATGCGGTATGGTAACGATAACTGAAAAAAAAATTAAAACGAATAAAAACATAATTATTTATACAATTATTTTGTCAAAATTTCACGTTGTATCCATAGGCAAATGCAAATCGAATGTGGTTGTCGAGTCAAGACTGTGTAATCATGCAAGAGTTTGAGCATGCGGTAATTAACCTTTGTCGTTAATGGAGATCATTTTTATTTTGATAGCTCGACATTTTTTTTACTTGCCATGCGATGAACATTACGAGGGCTATTTCTATCGAAACTGTTGTAACAACATTTGCATTTATATGTATTTCGATGAGACAATATATATTGCGTTGCCTATATCAATGAAAAAGAACTAGAATGAGACAACCTTGTTGATATTTGTTTCATTTTTATAACCTTGAATAAAATGTGAACTATTGACCCCACGTTGCAAAGACGTTGAACACATTAATTTCATTTATCAATAATTTCCCTAAATCAATTATTTTTATTACACTGGGGATGTGATATTATTCGTCGAAAGAGAGAACATGTATTCGGTAGGCTCGAGCGCAATCGAAGCAGGAGCTACAATTACTTAAGGGGGTTACAATAATTTTTTTCATGATTTCTTTTTTAAAGCGAAGTTTTCTTCCCCATTTTTGAGACTTAGGGTATGTGTTATTACTACTTTTGGCTGTTACGTGGTCTTTTTTTATTAATCTTCAAAAAAAAGCGGAAGTATGGCACGCACTTCTAAACTGCACTTTCAAAACTGGCGTGACGTATAGCTAACAACCTAATCAACCAATTCTGATGAAATTTGCTATAAATCTTTCTAGCCTTATTGTCTAAAACATGAACTGATTTTTTTTTGAAAATTGAAAGCAAAGTATTTTTCTATTGCAAAATGTTGCCATATTTTCGCCAAATTTTATGTTTTTGTTTCAAAGCGTACCATTTCATAGATTTTCAACATTTCTCACTTTTTCTTCGTTCATATTCTGCTTATGAGTGTAAATCGAAAAAAAGTCATCGTTTTTTTTTCAGATTAATTCCAGTGACGTTACGTGTCACGCCGTCTGACAACATCCGCCGCAACCCGTTTAGAAGACCGTGTAACACTTCCGCCATTTTTAGAGATTAATGAAAAAATACCATGTAACAGCCAAAAGTAGTAACAAAACATACCCTAAGTCGTACAAATGGTGAAGAAATCCGAAATAACATTATCCGATCAATGACTTAATTGCGTTTGCATTGAAAGCGATAGTCCCATAAAATTACATAATCTTAAATTGTATTTGACCGTTCATTTATTCCGGCTAGTGCGGCCGCAGTTGGCTAGTGTTGGCTAAGTCATCGCAAGATACCCACTTGAGGATTTTTTTTCATTGGCAACGCCATCTGTAACTTAAGTTGCTTAGCCAACCATTCGCCAATCACTGGATGTGACGTAGTCACATAACCTCACTTTGTCATTTGTGACCATCATTGGCCAGGTACGACTTAGTCATTAGGTGGTATTTTTGTCATCAAGCAGCGATATCGATAATCAGGATCAGGTGGGAAGTGAGTAGCCAAGGAGTGCATAGCCGCAGTTAGCAAGTGTTGGCTAGGTCATGGCGAGATAACCACTTGAGGATGTCTTTCATTTGCAACGCCATCTGAAACTCAAGTTGGCTAGCCAGCCATGAGTCATTCACCAGATGATAGTACGTGTAAGTCACGTAACCTCACTTTGTCATTCGTGACTGTAGTAGACTAGTACAGCCTAGTTATTTTTTACTTTAAATTTAGGCATTTTTATTGTGTCACAGCGAAATCTACAGTGAAAATCGATTGGGCAGTGGCTAGACAAGGCCTGGATAACAAGAAATTCAAAGTATTACCAGCTCATAGAGAGGCAACCAATGGTCAGTTCGTATGAGCTCAATTGGGCGAGCCAGTTACTAGGTCATAACTCATTGCCAGACAGGCTAGCACAATTTCTACTCGGGCTAAAGGTATCCTCCCCTCGCCCTTATATTGGGTTTTGCGCAGTAGTTTCACCAGCAGCAAAAGCGCAAAAGTGGATTTGGGTGACACTTTGAGGCTCTTGAGGACACTTGTAGCATCATCAAGTAGCCTCAAGTGAGTATCAAATGGAGCCTTCAAATGAGGCTGCAAAATTTCCACTCGGGACGACGCGGCCGAGTGTCGAAAAGTATCTACGTCAGAAGGAAAAATTTCAAAATTCGTTGCGTTAAAAAAAAGGCTAATTTGCGAGAAGTAAAGAGAGCGAACAAGCAAGACGCTAATTGCCTACGTTTCGCAGCGTTGATTCGTACCCGTTGCCCTTTCGAAATGTTATATCTAGGCTCAAGATCCTACGAGAAGTCTGCTCGCACATGTATCGCCCCTGCAGGGAGAGTGCTCGTAAAATGTCCCCCCTCGCGGGGAATATCACACGCGGCGGTAAAGTGGACAGGCGTACGCGCCGACTATATTATCCGCGCGACTAACTTGTATTAACCTGGAAAATTACGAGGCACCTGTAAACCGCTTAGCCGAGATCACCGCCAACCGCGATCCAGATAAATACTCAAACGCGTTGGCTGAGTACACGTGACGCGTTTAGGATCGAGCCACATCCTACGCGGTCGAGTCATCATCCCGAACGCTAGCGATGTACAAACTCGGCTTACGCAAAGAGTTTCCACCGTGTATAGAAAGTCGAGGGGAAAATGAAAACGGGATAAAGGAGAACGATGCCAAAATAAACTCTTCCGTCAAATTTACCTGCATGTTTGTCAAATCATCATTTTGGAGCTTTATTGACAATTTTGAGAGATTTATCGTTATTATTGAATATCCGGATGATTCAAGCGGGTTTACTCCTCGAGTCGCAAAAGTAGGCTCGGAGCGGAAGAGGGGGTTCGATTCCCCGAGTGGAAATTGTGCTAGCCTATCTGAGTTACGACCTAGTAACTGGCTCGCCCAATTTAGCTCATACGAACTGACCAATGGCTGCCTCGCTATGAGCTTGTAATATTCTGAATTTTTTGTTATCCAGCCCTTGTCTATTCACTGCTCAATCGTTTTTCACTATAGATGTCGCTGCGTTACATTAAGGCGTTACCCCCACTTGTAGCGCAAAAAAGGCCTTTTTCATGAATTTTTTTAAAGAAAACTACAAAACTTTTTTAATCGATCAATATACCATCTTAAAGAACACATCTTGAAGAACTTTCAGTAATTTTTTATTGAAAAATATTACATTGTTTAGTGGCAAATGGCCGTCAATGAAATAATGTTTTTATATACACGGTTTGCGGTGACCAACATTGCGGCGAAGTGGATCATCTGAAAAAAAATGCGGATGGATTTAGTCAAATATAAGTATAAACTAGCCTTTAATCGAAGGATTTTAAAAAATATTCATTTTTCACAAAATGGCGGACAGTCAAAGTTAATGGTTCGATTTTAACGAAAAAAAACGGCCGTTTTTTGGCTATAAAACGGCCATTTTTTTCGAAAAAAAATCGAACGATTAAAGACTACATTTTTATGTATTAAATAAGCCTGCAAAATTTCAAGAAGATCGGTTCATTAGTGTTCGAGTAACCTTGGTCACCGACTTCAGAAATGCCATTTTGAGAAAAACGCGTTTAAAGTTTCAATTTCACAACGGATTCTTCTCTTTCAACGCTCATATCTCAGTCAATTTTGTTCGGATCGACTTGAAATTTTCAGGACATATTCTCAGATATTTATACGTCAAAAAAATGCAATAAAAAAATCGATTTTTCCAAAATCGCAAGTGGGGGTAACCCCTTAAAAATGCCACCTAGTAACTAGGACGTACTGGACTAGCCAATTACGGTTGCGCACGACAAAGTGAGGTTATGTGACTCATACGTACTATCATATAGTGAATGATTCATGGCTGGCTAGCCGACATGAGTTTCAGATGGCGCTGCAAATGAAATAAAGATTCTCAAGTGGGTATCCCGCCATGACCTAGCCAACATTAGCTAACTGCGGCTATGCAGCCCTTGTCTAGTCACTGCCCCGCCGATCTTGGTCACAAATGACAAAAGTGAGGTTATGTGACTCCGTGTAGTTCCATGGAGCGAATGGCGCATAGCTGGCTAAGCATCTTGAGTTACAGATGGCGCTGCGAATGAAAAAATCGCAAGCTATGCTGCCCTTGGCTAGTCACTGTCCGGCCGATCTTGGTGACAAATGACAAAGTGAGGTTATGTGACCACGTGTACTTCCATGGAACGATTGGCGCATAGCTGGCTAAGCATCTTGAATTACAGATGGCGCTGCGAATGAAAAAAAAACCCCACGTCGGTATTTAGTACGTACGGAAGAAGAAGTACGTACGGAATTTCTGATTAATCGAAAACTTTTCATTTTATGAGCAGTTTTATACGAAATTTTTCACTGAAAATTAATTCAAATACCTACAACTCAATTCAAATATCTAGAACTTTTCAATAAAACAATATTTTTAAAATTCCGTATGTACTTCTCTAGGTATTCTAATGTAGATTGACGAGAATTTTTGTTTTTTGTTCTAGGTCAAAAATTGTGGATGCTAAATGTCACGCCGCTGAGCGCCTAAAAAAAAGATAACAAAAGAAAATATTAGTAGTCGGCCATTTTGTACATCGAAAAAAATGCTAACAGCTTGATATTCATACTAAATAGATGTGTAATTAATTTTATGAATGAATCAATTTTTTATACGAAAAAAATGTTAAATTTGCACATGATTTTATACCCGTTACTGTGGTCTAATCCCTTAAACAAGTAGAACTGGCTCAGTGGACATCGTCACACCTCATCATCCAGAGGCCCCGGGATCGAAACCACGTCACGCGTAAGCGTTTGTCTGATATAATTTAAAATTGAATCATCAATATATTTATAAGGCAAATATCACAAGCGTAATTAATGAATAACGAAGAATATCGTAAAAGGGTACAATGATGTAAGTAACGTGCAAAAAAAATCACGAAAAAAAACATACAGCTGCAAGATTTTTAAATCTATTCCTCACCTAATTTTTTGTTCCCAGACACTAGCTGAAAAAAAACTAGGTCATGGTTACGTCAGAAACATCAATACAGCCGTAAGATATTTCTTTCTATCTAGTAACCGTCTATTCTTTCGTATTCAGGGGTCTTCTCACTTCAGACGCTAAAAAAAGCTATTTTCATGAATTTTTTGACAGATTTATATTATGGATATTGATATAAAAGTTGTTACACTTTATAAACACACTTTCGAAATGCATCAATTGTTTAAATGTATTTATGTAACCCAAACAAACTTTAAACGCGCTTTTCTCGAAACAACGTTTTTCGACAACTTGTTGATCAAATCTTTGAAACTACCGTTTTTGGCAAAACAAAATGGTAAATATCAGAATTTAAGAAAACCTTGATTGGCGCTATAGTTGTAAAGAATATGTGGTTAAAATTTCATCAGGATCAGATGAATTCATTTCACCCATGATTTCATCCATTTCACCCATAATTTCATCCATGATTTCATCAGCATCGATTTTTAAAATTTTTTGCCAAAAACGGTGGAAACACACGTTTTTTTTTTCGAAAAACGTCCGCCATTTTGTTATTTTTGCATACATCAAAAATCGTATGATACGCGCCATAGCAATTGACACACTCAATCTAAAACCGTTTGATTTGTTTGTTTCGGATGATCCATCTCCGAGATTTAATCCACAGCGCAGACCTACAATTTTTTTAGGATATTTTTATAACTACCACCTTAGTCTATAAATAGTGACTTAAATAAATAAAAAATACTTTTCAACGTATTTCGAAAGTGTATTTATTTTGTGTAACAACTTTTACATCAATATCTATGATATAAACCGATCAAAAAAATTCACGAAAATAGCCTTGAGCGTCAAAAGTGAGAAGACCCCTTAAGGGGGGATTGTCTTTTTTTCGCAAAATTTACCGCTTTTTGGGAATTTTTTTATGAAGAAAGTATACAACGGAAAACTTGTGAAATTTGGCATATAGTTTTATTGATCTGTTTACTACATACAAAAAAATTTTAAACAATTTCATCAAAAAATCCGCCTCCCACCCCCTCGACGCGCGATGGTCCTTTTTTGATGGTGTGCACGATTACAGCCTTTACGTTCATCCTGCAACAAAAACCCAAAAAGCATTTTACTTTAGACACATATAGCTATCGTTTGATGAAGCAAAAAAGCAATACGTTTAATAGTTTTTTATTTATAACAAAAAATCGATCAATTTTTTTCGAAAAATCGACACTTCAAGTTAAAAACGTCACCAAATCGTCAATTTTTTTTCCCCTTCATCGAACGATAGCTATATGTGTCTAAAGTAAAATGCTTTTTGGGTTTTTGTTGCAGGATGAACGTGAAGGCTGTAATCGTGCACACCATCAAAAAAGGACCATCGCGCGTCGAGGGGGGTGGGAGGCGGATTTTTTGATGAAATTGTTTAAAATTTTTTTTTGTATGTAGTAAACAGATCAATAAAACTATATGCCAAGTTTCACAAGTTTTCCGTTGTGTACTTTCTTCACAAAAAAATTCCCAAAAAGCGGTAAATTTTGCGAAAAAAAAGACAATCCCCCCTTAAGTCACTAGACGTCCAAAGCTCTACAAGGCTGGGTAGTCGATAGCTAAAACGGTTAGCTAATGGCGACTGGAAACATAAATTTACCAGCTTGTGGCTAGGCTGTGACGGGTTACATTTTCCATTCGGGTCCGCTTGGTGTCCACTCGTCATGGATTTCTCGCGTGCGGTGGTCACACATCTCGCCGATACTCCGCGAGACACGAAGAGAGGGCAAGGCAAGTTCCGGGTCTCTCGTTCCCGCCGCGTCAAAATCGATCGAACGCTCAAGAACGCGTTCGACCTTCCGAGCGTTTTTCTCTTCTTTCCCACGCGAACGATGGCAAAGTTGAAGATGGAAAAATCATTGCGCCACACATATCGCCCGGAGTGGAGTGGAAAAAAAAACTCGCTAGATATTGGCCGTTTGATCGCTGTCGGGATACTCGAGGCGAGCCGAGAATACAGCCGATGCAACCGGGCTCGTGGCAAACGAGACTGATTTACTCTCCGCGCTGGATACACGTGCTCTTCTCGCCTGCGGACACCTTCCCATACCTACCCGTAGCTTAATTACGCGTGTGCGCGCGAATTAAGCGCTTCGTCATCTTGGCCAATTTGTCACTTGGCTCAGGCGAGTGAACATTACCCTCGTACACACCTGTCCCGTGTCTAAACGGCCCGGCCGCGACGTCTCGCGCTAAATCACCGCGCGCGTCGTCCTCGCGGCTGACGAGCGGAAGGAAGTGCTTTCCGGGTGCTCGGATCGACCCACGCGAATACCCTCCGTATCGCGGATTCTCAACGGTCGATTCGTTATCCCAATCGTATATGTAACGCGCGTAAGGTCAATCGTTGAAAGCTCTTAATCTATCGAGCTTATTTATCAGCGCGTGTCCGCGGCGATAATTAACTCGGCGAAAATGCTTGCGAAATAATTGCATGCTCGTTAGAGCGGTGAATTATGTTGCATTATTTGTACACGTGTGTACGATCGTGCATGTATAGCGTTTAAAAATGGCGCCTCAATCGCGTCTCGAAAATCACGGGCAGGAGAACCGCGCGTCGTACGAGTACGAGATATAGGTGGTTATACTTGCGCACAGCCTCGGGAATAAACACCAATTCAAAGTACCGTAGAGTTCTCACAGAGTCTCTTGTCAGTCGCGGCACGGAGCGTGCGCGCTCTTGTTCCCCTATATACTTGTATACGTACGTATAGAAAAAGTAGAGAGAGAGAGAGAGAGAGAGAGAGAGAGAGAGAGAAAGAGAGCGATACCGATCTAATAACCCATACGCAGTGTGACAGTTGAACGCGGCGGCGGCGGCGGCAAACTCGACTTCCGCGAGTGTCCGCCGCTCTTTTGCTGATTCTCCGTGGCGCATCGCGAGAGCCTCTACCCGTTTTCATTGATGTACCGCGGTTAAAAGCCCCGTGTAAAACGGCGCGGCGCTGCTCTCTCCGCTGAATAAACCACCGCGTATAATATTGTGTATGTACACTCGATAACTTTGCCGAGCTACAACCGCCTACACCGCAACCTCTATTATCGGGACCTCCGCAGGCGCAACGGCCCTCCACTCCGTGCCGACTGTCGATCGGTGCAGCGCATGGTGGGGGAAGCGGCAAGCCCCAGGGTGAAGCTTGAAGCATGCACAATAAAAGGGGTTTGAGGGGTACTGCTATGTCAACTGCGCAGAGTCGCCTCGAATGGATGCTGCGCAATCTCTACTTTTGCAAGTGTGATGCGGAGCCGATTTCGCGGCAGTGCCGATTATAAAGGTCGCAGTGTAATATTAACAGGTTAGGCCACAGTAACGGGTAGGAAATCATGTGCGAATTTAACAATTTTTTTTCGTATGAAAAAGCGCTTCACTCGTAAAATTAATTCGTAAAAACTCGTAAAATTAACTCGTAAAAACATCTATTTCGTATGAGTATCAAGCTATTGGGATTTTTTTTTCGATGTACAAAATAGCCGACTACTAATATTTTCTTCACATGACATTTAGCATCCACAATTTTTTACCTAGAACAAAAAACAGAAATTCTCGTCAATCAACATTAGAATACCCAGAGAAGTACGTACGGAATTTGAAAAATATTGTTTTATTCAAAAGTTGTAGGTATTTTATTTTATTTTTTTTTTATTGTATCTGCTACGGCGAACGCTTCGCCATTTTGTAGCTTCCATGTACAGGGATTTCCCCTTTTTACATTTTCCACCATTTTTCTCCAATCCACATCCCTGATCGACCCCCACCTTGCGGCCGCAGCCGACTTCCCCCTCTGTATCGCATTCACCATGACATTTTCTGTCATGGGTATAGGGAAACTGCGGAAAACCTATACCAATACAGCCGGTCACGGATTCGCTTCCCAGCCTCGGAGCTAGTCGCGTTTCGTCGAGAAATAGCTCACAGGCTACAGCCATACACACCCGACACACACACGTACCAGTCCGTGTGCGCGACATCTGTGTAGAACTGGAGCTACGTCACGCCTGTGTTTTTATTTCTCTCCGAAACTACGAGACGGTGATTCGAACCCGCAACCTCCCGATGTGTTGATTCCAGAGGCAAGTACTCTAACCACTAGACCAACACATCGGTTGAGTTGTAGGTATTTGAATGAATTTTCAGTGAAAAATTTCGTATAAAACTGCTCATAAAATGAAAAGTTTGGGATTAATCAGAAATTTCGTGCGTACTTCTCTGCGAAATGCAATTGGGAACATAACTTTTAAATTTGAAGTAAATCGAGTGGAAATTGTTCAAGTTATTTGTCACGCCAATTGGAAAAAAGCTGTTTCGTGAAAAACGCGTTTAAGGCGGTGGTCTGGTCTAGAAATTTGACAAAATCGATTTTTCTTATTTCATTTTATTATTCCTCAGACCTTTGATATTTCAAAAACTAGCAGAGTAAAAGAAATTATAAGCAAGCCGCGCGCAAACCTCATCTAATGGTATCAAAACTTTGAACGCGTTTATCTCAGAACTATGTTTTTCAAATCGGCGCCCACGATATCTTGATAACTAATTGACCGATCGAGCTCAAATTTTGCACATACCTTCGGTAGCCTCTTTCTGAGGACTGGTAGCAGAATTGAGTCGAACAATAATTTTGCCCACATTTTATAACTCGTCGAATACCCGAAAATGTAGGAAATATCGTTAATCAAAGTTTAACAGGCCGCCATTTTGTAACAAAATTTTTTTTAAGTACTAATTCTGCTACCAGTGCTCAGAATACTCATACAGATTGAGAATATATATATATTTTTTCAGATGCATACAACATCACCCAGAGTGGGCGCCGATTGAGGCGGTTTTCGGAGGACCATGTTGTAAAAAAATAAAAAACTACAGGAAAATATTTAAAATAATTTTTTTTAACGTAGATACATTCTCAAAGGAACAATAAATACATATGTGAAATTTCATCAAGACAACTTCAACGATTTAAAAGTTATTCCAACCCAAAAATGACGTCAAAAATCTCGCTCTAGACCAGACTACTGCCCTCAAGTTTTAGGTACTCTATGGCCGTGCCAGAGGTAGGCTCGCGTTATACGCTCAAAGTCAGTGAAAAAAAATGTTCTTGCTATAAATCGAACAGTAACTTATTCTTATGATGATAAAGCACCGTGTTAGCGAAAAAAAATCGATTTTTTAAATATTCTACTGTGGCCTTGCCCCTTAAACATCACGAGTCACCGACAACACGAATTGCCTCAAGTTTTCTCTTTCCCAGCACGGTTCGTTCCGGAATTCGATAATCGCGATCGAGAAGTCTACACGTGTCCGTACTTTGTTGTCATCGACGCGATGAAATTTCTTCACAATTTCGAACATTGCCGCGCCACACCTGCGCGACGTCGCACACTTCCGATGGCACCGAGGGAAATAATTCGAGCGCGCGGCCATACGTGTGGTAACCCCATAGGTGAGCCAAGGCTATGAGGATCTCTTTCTCGCTCTATACTCACGGCGGCGGCGGCTCGAGACTCTCGGAGTCTTCTTAATTACGGCATTTTACGATCGTACGAGCTTTCAGCCTTCCATCGGTGGATTATGGACGTTATTTACGAGCGAATAAAATGAACCGGCGTATACCCGCAGGGGGGGGGGATAATATATAAAACGAGGATTCTCCGATTTCGGTTTTTGATGGCTCCGTAAGTTTCTTCGTACTTATATCGCGCGCGCCTTTCTACACACACCGTAGCCCCGCGCGCGATCTACGCGACCATTCGGACAGTGTCCACCGTAATCTTCGATAAATTGGTTATTTAGGCAAAACGTGTTTTTTTATTCTCTCTTTTTCCTACCTGCGTCATCGATATATCGTTCGACGCGTGGATGTTTGAGGAAACGCGTTTCGTCTCCGTTCGTGTAGAAATTCATTTAGAATTTGATATTATTCCACGTCGAGAGAGCTCGTTATTGTATTTCTCTTCCCACACGCGTATATGCGCGATCGCACGTCCGGCGTCCGGGAACGCGACGCGGATACACACCGGGCGATCTCGAAAGATTAATCCGAGAAATTCTCGCGAGGTGGACGGAGATAGAGGCCCGCGACCTGTACACCAACGCCGGCCGACCCATCCTTTTCTCGAGGAATTTCTCATCCCGCTTACCAGACACTCGACACCGCGAGAATCTATCTCTTGCCGCGCGCGGTCATCTCCGCGATCGCTCTTCGACTCGAGCCAACTTTCGGAAGGCTCGTCGTCGCGCACCGATATACTTCCACGACCCAATTTTTCTTGAATTATTGTCAAGAGAGAAATACGACCTGGATCGCCAAGAATGTGGACCGATGGAACTTTGAAAATATGACGCAACGTGTTAAGGGGCCAGTCCACTTTGGAGCCACGAAGAAAAGGCTATTTTCGCGATTTTTGCGGATTTTATAAAAGATGTGAATATAAAAGTTGTTGGGCTTGATGAATAAAGTCTTGAAATACATTTTTAAAAATTTTTATTAATTTTTACTCATTTTTAAGTACAAAAACTATAGTTTAAGGTAACGCATAAAAAATAGATGGGCTAGGTAGCTCCATCACAACTCGGCAACAGCTTGTCTGAAACAAAAAAAATCAAAGTCCATTAGATTCAGTATGACACCACCTACAAAATGACTTACGGATATGAAGTTTCATCAAAAAATAAAAAAATGGCAGATGAAAAACGAAAACGGTAACAAAAAAACGCGTTTTTCATCAGTTTTTCGCAAAAAAAAGAGTAAAAATCAAAATTTTTGAACCATCGAGGGTTATCTTGTTGCGAATCATGTTTACAATATGTGGTTTAAATTTCAAGAGAATCGGTTTATTAGTTTTAGAGATACGATGCAGCTAGATTTTGAAAACGTTGTTTCGAGAAAAACGCCCTTGAAATTTATACTATGAAAAACTCTTACCTAAACGCAATCAGCAATTCCTGCACCGTACAAAATCCCTTCTGATTGCTCATCATCATCGATTTCTGCAAGTCTTGCTTGCTTTCGATTTTTTGAAATTTTCAAAGTGGAACTGGCCCCTTAACGGGGTCGTCTAGTGTGAGGGCCATTTTTTAATGCTTTTTCGGGATTTTTTTTGTATTCTTGAATGAAATTTCGTTGATTCAATTGTAAAATTGTTCATGTAAATAATCGGATTTATTAGTCCAAACAAAACGCTATTGACTTCAATAACATGATAAAATAAAATAAAAAAACTTCTTTCAAAAGATATATTGTTAGCCGAGAAGAATATATTATTGAAACTATCTAAAAAATTATCGCGAACAAATTATATAGTTTTGAATGCATTTTCTGTAACGAACAAAAAAAAAGCGTTTCAATTCATAACATGAATATTGTTGATTCGAGTACACAAGAAAAATTAAATTTCGCTCGCTTGATTCAGATAAAATTTCTATTGAGTAAATATGTTATTTTTTTTTCACCATATCCGATATTGATTTCCAAGTCCATTATTCGTTAAAATATTAATATCATATTTTGATTGAAAAATATTAAGCAAATGTCTGAATAGGTTAAAAAATTATGCGAAAATAAAGTTTGTTTCTTGCGCATTTGGTTGAAAAAATTCAAATAAGTCATGGCCGAGCGCCACCGAAATGATAGATATGAGGAAAGCCGTAGTTCTTGGAGTAACCGCTAGAAGCCGCACGCGCGCTCGTTTCTCGTAAGCGTAGCGCGAACCGAAAATCTATTTAAGCTATTTAAATCTACTTAAGCCAGAGAAACTCTGAAGAGTATCGCTTCTTGGGCTGTGGCTAAGATCAAAGTGTAGTATCTGTTCTTATCAGTTGAATATCTGATTTTCTCTCCACTATTATTGTAGATGATCATTCTAATGCTCACTTTTTATTTAAGATTTAAAACAAATTGAAAAACTTACGTCCCATGGCATATTCGTTTCAATGTAGTAAAGAAATAATTAATTATATTGATTATATTTTTGTACGAAATAAAAAATGTTGTAGCAACCGCTTAATTACTTCATCCATACATCTACGGATTGCATATAGAATGATTTCAATAGAATAGAATTTTATTTGAAGGGGTTACCCCCACTTGCGATTTTGAAAAAATCGATTTTTTTTAATTGCATTTTTTTTAAGTATAAGTATCTGAGAATATGTCCTGAAAATTTCAAGTCGATCCGAACAAAATTGACTGAGATAAACTGAAACTTTACACTTCGCGTAAACTGAAATTGAAACTTTAAACGCGCTTTTCTCAAAATGGCATTTCTGAAGTCGGTGACCAAGATTACTCGACCACTAATGAACCGATCTTCTTGAAATTTTGCAGACTTATTTAATACATAAAAATGTAGTCTTTAATCGTTCGATCTTTTTTTCGAAAAAAATGGTCGTTTTATAGCCAAAAATTTTACACATCGTGTAAACTGAAATTGAAACTTTAAACGCGTTTTTCTCAAAATGGCATTTCTGAAGTCGGTGACCAAGATTACTCGAACACTAATGAACCGATCTTCTTGAAATTTTGCAGGCTTATTTAATACATAAAAATGTAGTCTTTAATCGTTCGATTTTTTTTTCGAAAAAAATGGCCGTTTTATAGCCAAAAAACGGCCGTTTTTTTCGTTAAAATCGAACCATTAACTTTGACTGTCCGCCATTTTGTGAAAAATGAATATTTTTTAAAATCCTTCGATTAAAGACTAGTTTATACTTATATTTGACTAAATCCATCCGCATTTTTTTTCAGATGATCCACTTCGCCGCAATGTTGGTCACCGCAAACCGTGTATATAAAAACATTATTTCATTGACGGCCATTTGCCACTAAACAATGTAATATTTTTCAATAAAAAAATTACTGAAAGTTCTTCAAGATGTGTTCTTTAAGATGGTATATTGACCGACTAAAAAAGTTTTGTAGTTTTCTTTTAAAAAATTCATGAAAAAGGCTTTTTTGCGCTACAAGTGGGGGTAACGCCTGAAGGATTATGTAGATATTCAGAGAACAGAAGAGCTCTTTCAAATAAAATAATATTTCATTTAAATTCATCACATTTTCCAATATTTTACAGTATTGTAACAATCTCATATATCGGCACTGCGCAACAGCACATTTATTTGGATTAACCAATATATTTTTTTGATTCAATTGTTTTTTTTTTCTCATTGCACAAGTAGCGATATCAATGCGGGTGTTCCAGCGTCTTCTCCCTGCTCTCTTCGTGCGGGATCACGAATCGATATGGTTCGCATCACCGTTTGCATATCCCGTAGTAGCAGGACGCGAGCGAGACGGATCGATCGTGAGACCGTGATGCGATGGGCGGAGGGGGGGGGGGGGTTTGGGTCACGAGCCGCGCTGGGTCATCGCCGGTAGCGAGCAACCTTGCTCCGTCGATGTATACCCGCCGCCGTGTCATCCCCCCTGCCAATATCCGCTTCCGGTATTGCATTGTTCAAGAAGAATGATTTTATTACCCACCGAGCGATCCGTTTACCTGTCCGCATCTCTCCCGCACAGTACGAATAACCGAGAAAGCCCGTGCGAGGTTTAAACTTTACGACGCGGGAATCTCGTATAACTCGTCGGAATCGCGTCCTCGCGCAGTCTCACGGGAGCCCCCGCGTTCGGAGCACCGCGCGGTTTCACCTACACAACGAATAATGCTCGCGCGAGTGCGGTGTCTCCTCGTTAGACCGCTCTATCTGCTCGGCCGCGACGCTAGGGATCCGGAAATAAAAGTGTGTCTCACCTCGTGCGATCTATCGGCACTCTCGTGTTGCCTCTTCGCGAAGCCGATCTCATCCTTGCGATCGAATCTTGGAAAATTCTCAGGCTCTCGTGCGACGATAGATCTCACTTATTTCAGTCGACCGCGTTGACTTTTTGGTCCAGGGAGTCGTCTCTTCGGGTCAAGATGCGCCGGAGGATAAGCGAACGTTCATTCTCGCCCGCTCGACGATTCTTCCCTCTGCGGCTTTAGTGGCTCGATCGTCAGGGCGGTGATTCCTGCGCGACGCCTATCGGTGCGTATCTCTCAAAACTCTCGTTTCATCGAGAGAGTCGTATCGCTCGACTCGAGAGAAAGATACAACTGGCCAAAGATTTATAATCTCGGGGTTTCTCGATTCCTGGCGGTCAGTCGACTCGGTGAGCAATGCCGAAAAGTCAAGGGGAGGATCGAATTCTCGGCGTGCGTCGTCGAGCCAACGATCCTAGAGGCGGCTTTTAGGATGCCCGCAGTCATTAACTCGGTTGTCACTTTTCGATCTGGACGATAGCGACGAGGGGGCTCCTTTCTTGTTTTTTACCGGACCGTGAGAGCCTACGCGCAATAGACTGCTCTTTCCGCGCTTCGTCGTTGCCCCCACGATTAATTTGCCCTACCTTTGTCCCTCGTATACAGTGCTTCGAACATCCCGAGTCGAAATTTTCAGCCTATTTTGAAGGCCTTTGATTCTATGTCAGCCTCACTTGAGTCTCTTTGCTGCTGGAAGTCCTACTATGGGCTCCTAACATGCTCTTCCTTTGCTGCTTACCTCCTGCATAGGCCCTTGTACTCCTACCTAACCTGGCTGAAGTCGGTGCAGCTCCTCTTTTGCTGCTGGAAGTCCTACTATGGGTCCTAACATGCTCTTCCTTTGCTGCTTACCTCCTGCATAGGCCCTTGTACTCCTACCTAACCTAGCTGAAGTCGTTGCAGCTCCTCATTTGATTGCGTTTGAACCTATCGCGCATTTGGCTGTTTCGACGAAACGAGGGTGGGGATGGTCGCATTCGAAAGGGGGGGTCTGATAACTTTCAGTAACTAAAAAATGGAAACCGGACCGTGAGAGCCTACGCGCAATAGACTGCTCTTTCCGCGCTTCGTTGTTGCCCCCACGATTAATTTGCCCTACCTTTGTCCCTTGTATACAGTGCTTCGACCATCCCGAGTCGAAATTTTCAGCCTATTTTGAAGGCCTTTGATTCTATGTCACTTGAGTCTCTTTGCTGCTGGAAGTCCTACTATGGGCTCCTAACATGCTCTTCCTTTGCTGCTTATCTCCTGCATAGGCCCTTGTACTCCTACCTAACCTGGCTGAAGTCGTTGCAGCTCCTCTTTTGCTGTTGGAAGTCCTACTATGGGTCCTAACATGCTCGTTCTTTGCTGCTTACCTCCTGCATAGGCCCTTGTACTCCTACCTAACCTAGCTGAAGTCGTTGCAGCTCCTCTTTTGATTGCGTTTGAACCTATCGCGCATTTGGCTGTTTCGACGAAACGAGGGTGGGGATGGTCGCATTCGAAAGGGGGGGTCTGATAGCTTTCAGTAACTAAAAAATGGAAACCAGACCGTGAGAGCCTACGCGCAATAGACTGCTCTTTCCGCGCTTCGTCGTTGCCCCCACGATTAATTTGCCCTACCTTTGTCCCTTGTATACAGTGCTTCGAACATCCCGAGTCGAAATTTTCAGCCTATTTTGAAGGCCTTTGATTCTATGTCAGCCTCACTTGAGTCTCTTTGCTGCTGGAAGTCCTACTATGGGCTCCTAACATGCTCTTCCTTTGCTGCTTACCTCCTGCATAGGCCCTTGTACTCCTACCTAACCTGGCTGAAGTCGGTGCAGCTCCTCTTTTGCTGCTGGAAGTCCTACTATGGGTCCTAACATGCTCGTTCTTTGCTGCTTACCTCCTGCATAGGCCCTTGTACTCCTACCTAACCTAGCTGAAGTCGTTGCAGCTCCTCTTTTGATTGCGTTTGAACCTATCGCGCATTTGGCTGTTAAGACGAAACGAGGGTGGGGATGGTCGCATTCGAAAGGGGGGGTCTGATAGCTTTCAGTAACTAAAAAATGGAAACCGGACCGTGAGAGCCTACGCGCAATAGACTGCTCTTTCCGCGCTTCGTTGTTGCCCCCACGATTAATTTGCCCTACCTTTGTCCCTTGTATACAGTGCTTCGAACATCCCGAGTCGAAATTTTCAGCCTATTTTGAAGGCCTTTGATTCTATGTCAGCCTCACTTGAGTCTCTTTGCTGCTGGAAGTCCTACTATGGGCTCCTAACATGCTCTTCCTTTGCTGCTTATCTCCTGCATAGGCCCTTGTACTCCTACCTAACCTGGCTGAAGTCGTTGCAGCTCCTCTTTTGCTGTTGGAAGTCCTACTATGGGTCCTAACATGCTCGTTCTTTGCTGCTTACCTCCTGCATAGGCCCTTGTACTCCTACCTAACCTAGCTGAAGTCGTTGCAGCTCCTCTTTTGATTGCGTTTGAACCTATCGCGCATTTGGCTGTTTCGACGAAACGAGGGTGGGGATGGTCGCATTCGAAAGGGGGGGTCTGATAGCTTTCAGTAACTAAAAAATGGAAACCAGACCGTGAGAGCCTACGCGCAATAGACTGCTCTTTCCGCGCTTCGTTGTTGCCCCCACGATTAATTTGCCCTACCTTTGTCCCTTGTATACAGTGCTTCGACCATCCCGAGTCGAAATTTTCAGCCTATTTTGAAGGCCTTTGATTCTATGTCAGCCTCACTTGAGTCTCTTTGCTGCTGGAAGTCCTACTATGGGCTCCTAACATGCTCTTCCTTTGCTGCTTATCTCCTGCATAGGCCCTTGTACTCCTACCTAACCTGGCTGAAGTCGTTGCAGCTCCTCTTTTGATTGCGTTTGAACCTATCGCGCATTTGGCTGTTAAGACGAAACGAGGGTGGGGATGGTCGCATTCGAAAGGGGGGGTCTGATAGCTTTCAGTAACTAAAAAATGGAAACCGGACCGTGAGAGCCTACGCGCAATAGACTGCTCTTTCCGCGCTTCGTTGTTGCCCCCACGATTAATTTGCCCTACCTTTGTCCCTTGTATACAGTGCTTCGAACATCCCGAGTCGAAATTTTCAGCCTATTTTGAAGGCCCTTAATCCTATGTCAGCCTCATTTGAGTCTCTTTACTGCTGGAAGTCCTACTATGGGCTCCTAACAAGCTCTTCTTTTGCTGCTTACCTCCTGCATAGGCCCTGGTACTCCTACCTAACCTGGCTGAAGTCGTTGCAGCTCCTCTTTTGCTGTTGGAAGTCCTACTATGGGTCCTAACATGCTCGTTCTTTGCTGCTTACCTCCTGCATAGGCCCTTGTACTCCTACCTAACCTAGCTGAAGTCATTGCAGCTCCTCTTTTGATTGCGTTTGAACCTATCGCGCATTTGGCTGTTTCGACGAAACGAGGGTGGGGATGGTCGCATTCGAAAGGGGGGGTCTGATAGCTTTCAGTAACTAAAAAATGGAAACCAGACCGTGAGAGCCTACGCGCAATAGACTGCTCTTTCCGCGCTTCGTTGTTGCCCCCACGATTAATTTGCCCTACCTTTGTCCATTGTATACAGTGCTTCGAACATCCCGAGTCGAAATTTTCAGCCTATTTTGAAGGCCCTTGATTCTATGTCAGCCTCACTTGAGTCTCTTTGCTGCTGGAAGTCCTACTATGGGCTCCTAACATGCTCTTCCTTTGCTGCTTACCTCCTGCATAGGCCCTTGTACTCCTACCTAACCTGGCTGAAGTCGGTGCAGCTCCTCTTTTGCTGCTGGAAGTCCTACTATGGGTCCTAACATGCTCGTTCTTTGCTGCTTACCTCCTGCATAGGCCCTTGTACTCCTACCTAACCTAGCTGAAGTCGTTGCAGCTCCTCTTTTGATTGCGTTTGAACCTATCGCGCATTTGGCTGTTTCGACGAAACGAGGGTGGGGATGGTCGCATTCGAAAGGGGGGGTCTGATAGCTTTCAGTAACTAAAAAATGGAAACCAGACCGTGAGAGCCTACGCGCAATAGACTGCTCTTTCCGCGCTTCGTTGTTGCCCCCACGATTGATTTGCCCTACCTTTGTCCCTTGTATACAGTGCTTCGAACATCCCGAGTCGAAATTTTCAGCCTATTTTGAAGGCCCTTGATTCTATGTCAGCCTCACTTGAGTCTCTTTGCTGCTAGAAGTCCTACTATGGGCTCCTAACAAGCTCTTCCTTTGCTGCTTACCTCCTGCATAGGCCCTTGTACTCCTACCTAACCTGGCTGAAGTCGTTGCAGCTCCTCTTTTGCTACTGGAAGTCCTACTATGGGTCCTAACATGCTCTTCCTTTGCTGCTTACCTCCTGCATTGGCCCTTGTACTCCTACCTAACCTGGCTGAAGTCGTTGCAGCTCCTCTTTTGATTGCGTTTGGACCTATCGCGCATTTGGCTGTTTCGACGAAACGAGGGTGGGGATGGTCGCATTCGAAAGGGGGGGTCTGATAGTTTTCAGTAACCGTCATGCGTTGGACTAGGTAGGACCGCGCGTTCGACGTAGAGGCGTACTTTTACAATGGACTTTCCAGTATCTCCACCCAGCGAACCTTTCGCATTCGCTTCAAACTTGCCCCTGCAGCCCCAGCAACTCTCCAAAGTGGAAGAAATGGATCTTGGGCGAACAGTGACAATATTTTTGATTGGAATTGCCCTCACGAATGCATGTATACGCGGATCCCTATAGCAGGCACGCATGCATACGTATAGGTACTAGTATACGTGTGTTGGTGTATGCTTAGGCGTGTATGTGTGCGGTTATATACGTGTGTCTACGCATGCGCGTATTCAGGCATATGTATGTCTATGTGCGTCATAGAGTGTATGCGTGTGCGTGTATACGTGTGCCAATCGACGTCCTCCTTAGCGCCTGCAAGTGGAGAAAAGGGAAATTTGTTCCCGTTCTAGGCGTTAAGTAGGAGCTCATTTTATATTGAATACGAAGCTGCTTTACTGCATTCGTTTCCTACCACTGTGAGGATCTGGAGGGGCAAAATAGGCTGAAAATTTCGACTCGGGATAGCTGACGAAAAATGAGCCTAAAAATGAGAATTCGTTTTGGTCGTTGTTCGATATATCAATCCTTGGCGAGTTCAACACTCGAGAACCGCGTGTCATGTAACACGTCTATCTTCTCGCTCGGCGCGGTTGGAACCTGCGATTTGGATTTCACCCGCACCGCGATAAGTATACCGCTTCATCGAAGCGAGCAACGAGCCGCGCCAAGTAGAGCCCCTACTTCGCCGTGAGACCGCGGGAGTATGCACGGCTTTTCGTGCTTTTGGCCATGCGCTCCATATAATTTGGAGCACCGAAACGTGACCCCGAAACGAGCCGTCTCGGGTCAACACCGCATCCCTCCGGTGATCCGCTGTTTCCATCACGATCGCTCCACCGCGGGTACCACTCAATTTTATTTCACACCTATCGATACATTTTGTTTTTCGTTAATTTCGATTATTCTACGGGAGGCTACTTCGCCACCATAACAAAGTCCGATTTGACGCTCGTCTTTCGGGTCCTCGCCTCGCGTCTTTTGACGCGGGATGCCAGCGCCGGGGTCAACAGATCCGGATCGGGATTCTTTCCGAAAGAGTGGAGAAAGACGCTCGCGACGTAGCCGAGGATCATCGTCGTGGCTGTTCCCAAAGGAGTGTACCACATGTAGGATATTCGATAGAGGTAAAAGTAGTCGAGGTCCCGGCCAGCCCTGAAACGCCCAAAAATAACGTCGAGTGCGAGGGAAAATAAGACGAGACGTAAAGAGCACGGCTAGAAGTACACTGAGAAAAACAAACCAAGTGAATCAAAAAAATGTACTGGTTGATTCAAATAAATGACTGATCGCGGAGTGCCACCGATATATGAGATTGTTACAGTACTGTGAAATATTGGAAAATGTGATTGATTCAAATAACATATTATTTCATTTGAAAATCTCTTCTGTTCTCTCAATATCTACATTATCCTTCAAATAAAATTATATTCTATTGAAATCATTCTATATACAATCCGTAGATGTATGGATGAAATAATTAAGCGGTTGCTACAACATTTTTTACTTCGTACAAAAATATAATCGATAGAATTAATTATTTCTTAACTACATTGAAACGAATATGCCGTGAGACGTAAGTTTTTCAATTTGTTTTAAATCTTAAACAAAAAGTGAGCATTAGAATGATCATCCACGATAATAGTGGAGAGAATATCATATATCGAATGGAATATCCATGGAGAGAATATCAGATATTCAACTGATAAGAACAGATACTACACTTTGATCTTAGCCACAGGCCAAGAAGCGATAGTCTTCAGAGTTTTTCCGGCGTTTAAGGGGTTACCCCCACTTGCGATTTTCAAAAAATTGATTTTTTTTATTGCATTTTTTTGAAGTATAAGTATCCGGGCCCATACTTCTGTATGGGCCCGGAATAGATGACTCTATGTAAGTTTACAAAAAAAAATATTTTCTTCGTGTAAACTGAAATTGAAACTTTAAACGCGTTTTTCTCAAAATGGCATTTCTGAAGTCGGTGACCAAGATTACTCGAACACTAATGAACCGATCTTGAAATTTTGCAGGCTTATTTAATACATAAAAATGTAGTCTTTAATCGTTCGATTTTTTTTTCGAAAAAATGGCCGTTTTATAGCCAAAAAACGGCCGTTTTTTTCGCTAAAATCGAACCATTAACTTTGACTGTCCGCCATTTTGTGAAAAATGAATATTTTTTAAAATCCTTCGATTAAAGACTAGTTTATACTTATATTTTACTAAATCCATCCGCATTTTTTTTTCAGATGATCCACTTCGCCGCAATGTTGGTCACCGCAAACCGTGTATATAAAAACATTATTTCATTGACGGCCATTTGCCACTAAACAATGCGATATTTTTCAATAAAAAAATTACTGAAAATTCTTCAAGATGTGTTCTTTCAGATGGTATATTGATCGATTAAAAATGTTTTGTAGTTTTCTTTAAAAAAATTCATGAAAAAGGCCTTTTTGCGCTACAAGTGGGGGTAACGCCTTAAGTAGATTTTCGGTTCGCGCTACGCTTACGAGAAACGAGCGCGCGTGCGGCTTCTAGCGGTTGCTCCGAGAACTACGGGTTTCCTCACACCTATACTTTCGGTGGCACTCGGCCATGATTTGGTTGAATTTTTTCAACCAAATGCGCAAGACACAAATTTTATTTTCGCATAATTTTTTAACCAATTCCAAAACTTGCTTAAATTTTTTAATCTAAATAAAATAATAATATTCTAACGAATAATGTACTTGAAAATCGATATCGGATATGGTGAAAAAAATAAAATAACATATTTACTCAATAGAAATTTCATCTGAATCAAACGAGCGAAATTCAATTTTTCTTGTGTACTCGAATCAACAATATTCACGTTTCTTATTAAAACGCTTTTTTGTTCGTTGCAGAAAAGGCATTCAAAACTATATAATCTGTTCGCGACAATTTTTTAGATAGTTTCAATAACATATTGTTCTCGGCTAACAATATATTTTTTTAATGAAAAAAAAAACTTTTAATTTTATCATGTTATTAAAGTCAATATTTGTTTGTACTAATAAATCCGATTAATTACACCAACTATTTTACAATTGAATCAACGAAATTTCATTCAGTAACACGAATGCCATTGGATCAATGATTTGTTTTCTCAGTGTATCTTACTTGAGAGCGAGCAAACGCGCGTCGTAGAGGGACGTGTCGAGGCTGCTCGAATTTGGGCAAGCGTCGATGGAAACCGGAAGCTCCATGACCGGTGGTTTTGGCGAGCCGAAAACGACCCAAAGCGAGAACGCGAGACTGAGAAGAATTCCGATAACGGCGCCGATCTCGTTCGCGGCCTCGACGAAAATTCCGAGGCTGAAGAGGCCCAGGATCGGACCACCCATGGCGCCGTTTATCGCGAGGGCGAGTTGCATTATGCTGCCGAGTTGAGAAGCGAGATAGGATACCGCGAGAATCAAGAGTCCGTTGAACAGACCGAAAATCTTGCCGAGCAACGAGGCCGTTGTGTCCGATAGTTCTTGGCCGAATTTCCCGTAGAGCGGCTTTACGTAATCGGCAACCGCGACCGCGGCCAACGAATTTATCATCGCCGAGACCGTGCTGAGCGAAGCGCTGAATACACCCGCAACGAAGAAGCCCGAGAGTCCCGGTATCTTCGACATCCGAATTTTCGCAAAGTACGGCATTATCTGATCAAAGGTGTAGATGCGACCGGTGGCCACCGGGTCGCAGCCGTCGAACCAGGCGTACAGAGCCAGCCCGGCGACCGCGGTCACCACCGCCATGCACACCGTCAACGGTACGTTCAGGAAAAGCGCCAGTTGAGCCGCCCGAAGCGATCTGCAAAGCGCAATTAACCTTACGCGAATATATCGAAACTCACCACCCACCCCCGGCGAGAATACGGCGCATCGTTACTTTGATTTGTTCACTTTACTCCAAAATGATGATCGTTTGTTCAACATTTTAAATTCAAAAACTATTCTTTTGCCCTATTTTCTCGCAAATTGTCTTCATTTTGTTTTCCTTCGTTGATTGTTCGTTCAATTTTCTTAATTCCACTAAATGTCATCGATTCAATTCAAGTTTCATCTATTTTTCAGCAACTTTATTCATCGTCAATTTTATTTCTTCGCTTTACTCCAAAATGATGATAATTTATTCAGCGTTTCAAATTCCAAAAGTAATCTTTTCCAAGTTTCATTTATTTTGATTGTCTTCAGTCATTCTTTCTTTAATTCCTCAAAATGTTATCAATTTTCAAATTTAAAAACTCATGTTACGCAAATTCCATTAATTTTGTTTAATTCCACTAAATTCGATTTAATCGAATTTTAATCTATTTCCTTCAACTTCATTAACCCTCATCGGATAAAGGTGGGTCACTCGTGACTTGAACAATACCCTGAAAAATGCTTGCATGCCTCCGGATTTTGCATGAAATTGTTATTAAAAATTAATTTTTTCTGGTCGGATAAATTATAATTATCGAGTAAAGGGTCTCAACAAGGTCCATGAATTTTTCCAGATTTTTTGCAGCACTTTAAGTATTGCAAAATTATCGAAAAGCACGAGTGAACCACCATTATCCTTAACGGCGGTCGAAAACACCCTTATCTGATGAGGGTTAATCGCCAATTTAATTTCTTCATTTTACTCCAAAATGATGATCATTTATTCAGCGTTTCAAACTCAAAAAACTGATCTTTTCCAAATTTCACTAATCTTGATTTCCTTAATTAATTTTTCATTCATAAAAATTAATCCTCTTTCTTTCAATTCTCAACATTCATTATTTTTTCTCACACCAATTTCCAATTCGTTATACTTTTTTTCTTATACCAATCCTACCAATACCGATTTTCGGACAGATTACCGAGTTTCGCATCGTTCGTTGCGGTAATCGATCCTCCTCCGCCTCCTCCCCCGCCCTACCCTACCCCCATCAAAGCGCAAGTGAACACTCACTTGGCAGCGAGTAGCCGCTGGATCGCCACCTGATTGACGGCAAAATTCGAGAGAAAGAAAAACGCCCCGCCGATCGTCAAGCCCCAAAAGTTGTGTCTGAGCGTAGGATCCGGATCGAAGCTGTTACAAAAACACACACACACAGTCTCGCGTTATGATTTTGCACCCCGCGAGAATACGATTTTACGTACTCCCAAAAGTCAAGACGACCACCGTCGCCGGCTGTTTTCCATATTGCGGCAAGTCCACCTTCCGTGTCGTACCAGGCGACCCCGACGATGCAAAAGAGCGAGGCGAACATGAGGAAACCTTGAAAGACGTCGGTCGCGAGTACGGCCTTCATACCGCCGATGCTCGAGTAGAAGGTGCAGATGAGACCTATGACGAGGACGCTCGTCATGCTGGACATTCCGGTGGTGGCTTCGAGCGCGAGCGCCGGGGCGTAAAGTATCACTCCCGTGTAAAGGATCATTTGAACGAAATTCGTCAGGCTCGCTACCAGTCGCGCGGTCATGCCGAATCGCCTCTCGAGATACTGCGCAAGAGCCCCACCAACGCGCCGTTACGATCGTTCGAGCGACCGATAAAAAGAGCCTTTTCCATCGAGCCTCCGTAATTGTGGGAAAAGTAAGGCTTTTTTACACGTACCTCGTAGATACTCATAGTCTGCAGTCGATAGAAGACCGGTAGATAGAGAAAGGCCGCGATCGGTGTACCCAGACTGAAGCCGATATTCACCACTGTGAATTCAGCCCCGTAGATGTAAACCTCACCGCTGATACCGAGCATCGCGATCGCCGACATGAAGGCGACCATCAGCGCGATCGCGAGCAGTGCCACGTTCATCGAACGATCCGCCGAAAAGTATTCCTTCGCGCGTATACGAATGAAAAACGGGGTGGGGGTCAAAATGTCGAATGACCAAATATGGAACGACAAAGATTTCGAAACGACAGAATTATGAACTCTCAAAATAACGCAGGTTAAATTATTCGAAATTTTATCCTTTGACCGATGACGAAATCGAATAACTATTGCACCAAAGGATTATTTATTCGAGAACTCATTTATTCGAGAACATATATTCAGATAGTCTGCAGTTTAAGTCATACAAATACAGATTTGAACAATCTACGACATTCATATCTCCGAAATAGAAAAAAAAGTATCTAATGTTCGTAATACCGTTTATAGCAAAAAGCCATATATCGAGACTACAAACTTCAAATGTGTAGATCTTCGAAACGCAAATGATCGATGGTTCGAAATGGCGAATACCGAAATGGCGAACATGACATGGCTGCCCGACCAGACTGACCACTAGCGCCATCTGCCATCTTCATTCTGAAGCGCAAGTAGTATTGCTCGATCCAAAGTTTCGCTATCCGAACCGTTCGCCATTTTGGCCCATCGCTATTTTAACATATCGACTCTATGGTCCTTCGCTTGAATGAATTCGAAATTGTAAAGTGTCGTATTATTTACAATTCGACGATTTGACGTCTTGAATAGTTTTGTGTATATATACAGGCGAATCAATATTGTATCTCTCATTATTTTGTTAAATCTGATATTTGTGTTCGCTATAAAGCGAATCGAGATTTTTGTATTCACAATTACGATTAACTATTTTACAGGCTATCATAAGATTGATTTATCTATAGTGGAACGTTCATCATTACTGATTTCGAAATTTCGGTCCTTCTGAATATTGATCGTTCGAATTTCCGATCCCCACCCGAAAAACAGATAAGGGAACTTGGGGCAAGACGAATACGCGGGGTAAGATGAATCTCAATCGTACGAAAAAGAGACGAAAACGCAGCACTTTTAGCGTAGAATTAGAATTTTTACTGAAGCTAGATGGTTGCATACTGGAAGTAACCCTAATTAAATTGTGCCCCTCAATTCCCCCCTGCCCTAAGAAATAAGGGTTGAAAACTTGAAAACCGTGTATCTCGATAATTAGTAGCCCGATCCAAAAATGTTTTAAACAAAAGTTGCTTGAAATAATAAAGTACGTTTAAAGTTATCTCACGTCCAAACTCCTATTTTTGAAAATAGCGGCATAAAAACGCGAGAGACACAACCTCGAATTTTCTAATCGTTTTTGTGCCGCTATTATATACATATTATTTTATTTGAAAAAGCTCTTCTGTTCTCTGAATATCTACATTATCCTTCAAATAAAATTATATTCTATTGAAATCATTCTATATACAATCCGTAGATGTACTGGATGAAATAATTAAGCGGTTGCTACGACATTTTTTATTTCGTAAAAAAATATAATCAATGGAATTAATTATTTCTTTACTACATCGAAACGAATATACCATGGGACGTACGTTTTTCAATTTGTTTTAAATATTAAATAAAAAGTAAGCATTAGAATGTTCATCCACGATAATAGTGGAGAGAATATCAGATATTCAACTGATAAGAACAGATACTGCACTTTGAGCACTTAGCCACTGGCCAAGAGGCGATACTCTAGAATTTCTCCGGCGTTTGAGTAGAGTTGAGTTTCTGCGGCTTCTAGTGGTTACTCCGAGAACTACGGGGTTCCTCACACCTATAATTTTGGTGGCGCTCGGCCATGATTTGGTTGAATTTTTTCAACCAAATGCGCAAGAAACAAATTTTATTTTGGCATAATTTTTTAACCAATTCCGACTTTTGCTTAACATTTTTCAATCAAAATAAAATATTAATATTTTAACGAATAAGGGGGCATCCATTGATTACGTGAGGTGATTTTGGCGATTTTTCGACCCCCCCTCTACCCCTGGTGAGATGTGAGATTTTGCTCGACCCCCTCCCCCCTCCCCTAATCTCACGTGAGATTTTTCAAAATGCATACGTTCACGGAAAATAAATTGTAGTAGAAGTAACTGCGGTTGTAGTACCATTTACTTCACCATGTAAAGTAGTAGGGAGACTCTCCCTACGTGATAAAAATTATGTGATTACTAAAATTACTAATTGAAAAAATTACGTGATATTTGCCGAAGCCCCCCTCTCCCCCACGTGAGATTGGGTGAGATTTCGCTCGATCCCCCCCCCTCTAAACGCCTCACGTAATTAATGGACGCCTCCTAATGTACTTGGAAATCAATCAATCATGTCATCAATCAATCATGGTGAAAAAAATTGAACAACATATTTACTCAATAGAACTTTTATCTGAATCATACGAGCGAGATTCAATTTTTCTTGTGTACTCGAATCGACAATATTTATGATATGAATTGAAACGCTTTTTTTGTTCGTTGCAGAAAATGCATTCAAAACTATGTAATTTGTTCGTGATAATTTTTTAGATAGTTTCAATAATATATTGTTCTCGGGTAACAATATATCTTATGAATGAAAAAAAAAACTGTTCATTTTATCATGTTATGAAAGTCAATAGCGTTTTGTTTGGTCTAATAAATCCGATTATTTACACCAACAATTTTACAATTCAATCAACGAAATTTCATTCAATAACACCAATGGTATTGGACCAATGATTTTTTTTCTCAGTGCAGGGGAAGAAATAGAACTTACAAATGATTAAAATTATATGGAAGCAAGATTATTGGGACTTAATACTACAGAACTTGGACGTTTGGCTTATCGAATTGCTGGTATAGAGAATGAAACCACTTTCATATGCGAAATATGCCAATAATTCGTGTTCCGTCATTCTCCCAGCGTTGTTTTATCTTGCCCCGCATACGGGTCAAGATAGGAAAAATAAAGGTTTGATTAAAAATATACACTGTATGGTAAAAATCAGAAAGACCGATTTTTTTTGCTTCCAAAATTGAAAGATTAATGAATGTCGATTACTTTAAAAGAACAATTAAAGTTGTCTGACACATATATGTATTGTTTTATTTGAACATGACCTTAGCGTTATCATCTTGCCCCTACTTCCCCTGCATTTGCCTTACCGTCCTTCGATACTCGTACGAATTCCACGGATCTAACGTACCTCTGCCGTTTTTTGGCGACCGCCGCTGAATCGAAAGTAAACTCCTATCAACGCGGAAACGAGTAGGAGTCCACCGAGGACCGCGTAATCTGGCCATTGCAATGATCCCGTATCCTCGTCGATGCCCTTCGGGGGATTGGATTGAAAATTCCTCGCAATGTAAATAGAGATGGAGCACACGGATCACTCTTCAAAGTGGCACTTTACAAAACTTACGTCCATGCGAATCGTTTTTACCCAACGAATATTGACGAATTTTTCGCTGATCCGCGATATCCGCTCAACTCGAGATACCAGATCGGAATGTCCGCTTCGCGTTGCTCGCAGCCTCGCGTGCCCTTTGTTGCGTTACGTAGATCGCGTTTTGTCTATCCGCATTTGCCATCGTCACGTTGCTCTTGATATTAGTTGCTCGCCCAGTCGAGTCACGGCAATGACTCGACTCGAGGGCGTGCTCGTTACTATTTGTCGTAAATTCCGCGCAATCTCGCGATACGAACAAACAAACGAAATAGTTTTAAATACCATTTTTGGCATGTCCACGGCGCGTCACTCAAACTCGATAAATGAAACGCCATTTGACGGAGCAACGAGCAGAGTGGAGTTTAAATTCGAAATAAAAAATAACAAAATGAAACGAAAAATTCACGATTTCTTTTTCCGTGAACATTCAATTTTTATCAAAAATCGTCAAAAGCGTGCGCGCGTGTGTGAAAAGAATGGTTTTTCGGGTTTCGCTTAGGAAAAATAAACAAAATTTCGACCCTTTTGGCCACTTTTCCGTAATCGCCATAACCGCAAAGTTTCAAAGTCCCATGGGGGAGGGGGGGGGGGGGTGGCGTAGAAAGAATTTTTGTATACTCGAAGAATGCCGTTGGATCTCGATATCTTGAAAAGTTTTCTTACAAAGTCGGTTGAAAAATAGCCGAAAAGGTCGCAGAAGAGTGGTATGGGAAAATCGGCAAAAACCAATGGTTCGAATTTGAAATTCTACCAAAAATCTAAAAATGACCAGATTTCATTGAATTAATCGCGATTTTATCGAGAAAACGATAATGAAGAGAACGAGCACAGAGTGGAGTTTCAAATCTAAAGGGAAAAAGAGAGTTATCGACGATTCAGGGAAGAAACTTTTTGTTGTTGTTGGGATGCTGAATAAAGTTGGATTAAAATTTTTTTACAGGTCCAATGCGTCGTATTTTAACTCCCTGGACACATGTTCACCATTAGATTCGCCCTAAACTCTTTATTTCCATGAGAAATCGTCAAAATGTATCCGGACATGTTTTTCGCGTTTTCCCGAATTAATTGTGGGCTTTCGAAAAAAAAACTCGGACATATTCGTAATCGGCAAAGAATATCGTCTTGAAAACCATTTTAAGGGTCTATCTAGTGAGATAGACCCTTAAAATGGTTTTCAAGTCGATAAAATTTTCCGTCGACCCGTTTGGCCACCTTCCGGAATCGCCGAATAGCGAAATTTCAAGCAGTCGTAGCATCGGTTCTATTTGAGGGCCAGACATTTATTGGGGAAAGGGGGGGGGGGGGGTAAATGGATTTTAGTAGACTAGGGCAATGGCGGTAGAATTATCGTGATATCTCAATTAGGTTTCCCCGAAAGTGGACTTGGAAAATGGCCGAAAAAGTCACAAAGGGGTATGTAAAGAAAAATCGGCGAAAATCAATTATTCGTATTTGAAATTCTTCCGAAAATACAAAAAATAATCGGAGCTCGATGAATCAAACGGCATTTTAAGGAGGTACGGTGATGACCATGCTAGTAAACTTAGAGTCTATTTCACGCCGCAATACCGCCACGTTTTAGATATATGTATATGGCCTATTTTTCGAGAAATATTTTTTAAGTATTGAATTTCGAGTTTCCTATTATTTTTATAATATGGAAACAACCTTAATAATCTACTACTCGACTTCAGTAGTACGCCATATCGTTGGCGTTTAGCATCGTCGCATTTTCGGTGGCTGTCATCGGTTCCACGCGCCCGGTTTATTATTTTTTGTAGCCGGTTAACATGGAGAATGAAAGTACTGTGGAAGTTTATCAAAAGAGTAACGGGATTGTACCTGAAGTCCAGTTTAGAGACAAATGTAGATTCTGACGAACAAGAATTAGGAAATGAAAAGATAATATTGCGATTGCAAATAAAAAACGTCGCGTTGAAGTTAACCTCAATGTCCAATGTCCAATCTGTCCAAAGTCAAAACATCTTTCATCGATTGTTATGTTATTTTTCCCTTTCCCAATTTTCACAATATTTGCAGGTATAAAAAGGAACGTTTATTTTATATGACGGTTCTCCTATGCTGAATTTATATATAGATGCGTTGTATAGGTACATGTCGCCAGAAAAATTGAGATGCCTTTGCTGTACGTAAAAGAACTTCAAGTAAATATCGACGAAAGGCCCTTTATAATCCATTAAAAAATGTACGGCTGCGCACAATCGTATTTTTAATTCGCGTTGAAAATATCCGATAGACGAATCAAATTTGCGCGGGTATTCGGCGTTGCCACACGTCGAGCAAGATGGCTGCTGTTACGTCACGAGAAGTCTCGCTCTCCGAAAACTTCGGTTTTTGCGACTTTATTTCTAAATTCATTGCTTATTTCTGCGGTGAGCTTTCCAATTCAAGGTGCCTTATCGATCACAAAGATTCAACGAACGCAACCATCAGTTGTTTTAACATATTTCTTGGCTCCAAGTAGCACAAAAAAATCGATATATGAGAGGACAGGCACATTTTGTCGTCTACGTGTGACTAATTCACCAACTTTAACAATTAATAACTCGGAAAATGTACGGTAAATCTCGTGGAAACTCCGCATACGCATGGACGAAGGTCTCGACAATGCTATAAAAAAAAATCGGGCTTTTATCTTGAACTCGCTCCAATCACCGTACCTCCTCAAAGAGGATACGGTTACGAAGAGAATGCGCACAGATACTCTAAAAGATAAGTCCGTTGTTTCAACACGTTTCAGGGTTGGAATTCGACCGCCAACACGTGTCAACACATTTTCTCGTGTGTTGTTCAAATCAACACACTTGCGCGTGTAGCTTCAACGCACTTATGCCTTTAACACATTTACCCCCCGTTGATTTGAATGAACGCAATGCATGCATGTTGACTGAAGGCATCACAGCTCGTGATGTCTTGAGCGGGATTTAGAATATTATTAATTCCAAAATAAAATTTTAAACAACTCCTCAGTGAGTTCCATCTCAATGGTTTTCTATTCAATGTCACCCCCCGTCATTCCCTGACCTCCCGAGATGATTTTTTTCGAAGAATATATTTCGCCCATACATGGAATCAAACCTGCCTATCCTGCTTATACTATACGCACGCTACCACTACGTCATCAAGTCCTGGTGGCATGTTAACGGCAGATATGGCGTTAGAGGCTGAAATAATTCCAATGACGATTTGTATAATGTCATTGCGACAATCAGAGAGTATTATAAAATATCGTACTACAGATTTTTCAAGAATAACCTCTGTCGCGTGTGGAGACTTGCGGCGATTAATTATGTGTCTTGTCATTCGCGGAAAAAAAATGGTGTGCTCATTTGACTGCTTTTAATATTTATAGCTCGATTTAAGGCGGTCCTCTAGTTTCTCGGGTCGAAAAAATCGATTTTTTTTCATAAATCACATCTACAACATGTGTAGAAAATGTATGCCAAAGGACTTTTCGATATTCGAAGTGGTTCACAAGTTACGGCCCTGGAACGGAGCAGGTCTACGGAGCAGGTATACTTCCAAACACGTTTTTCTCGAAACACCATTATTCGAAACGGTGACCACGATATTTCAGAAACTATTGCACCGATCGTATTCCAATTTATATAGCATCTTTAATATGTTATAAGCCAGCGATTGAACTAGAATTATCATGATTGCTTCGATAGTTTTTTTTTGTACGAGCGAAAAACTTAAGAAAAAAAGAGTAAAAAATAGAATGTAATTTTCAAAAGTGTATAAAAAAGTCAATTTTTGTAATTTAGAATTCACTCTAGTTCAATCGCTAGTCTTAAATATGAAGATTAAAATGCCGTTTGGTTTTTTGATTTCAGATAAGCACACGGAGAGAATTAAATGTTAAAAATTACCGTGCAGTAACGGTAACCAGATGACAACCCTGAAACTTCGCTTATTATTGCTGAGTAAAACACAGATTTTCACGAAAATAAAATAAAATTTCGTCTTCAGATAGAAAATTTTACCAGATTTTCTAGTAAATTTTGATGTGTAACAAAATGCGCAAAACTTAAATTTAAAAAATATATAATATTAGCGAAATTTTACTGTGCATTTTATTATTTTATGCCTTTTAAAAATCTCCATAAAAAAGTATCGTCTTTATAACAGTTATTTTAAGATTTATTATAAAATTTAATGAGTGTTGTAGGAAAATGTATTGTGCTCTCGGTAAAAATTATCGTGCGCGCTTGGTTAAAACTATCGTGCGGTACGGTACGGTAATTTTGAGGCACTGCATGGTAAAAATTCCCCTTCATACCAAGTAGCGGTGCGCGGTTCGGTTTTAGTGGTCTATCTATTCCTTATATGGCGCGATGGAAGTTTCCAAAAAAATTTCGTCTAAACTGCGTACATAAACTGCTTATGAAATTTTTAAGAGTGAATACGATTTTACGATTTCAAATGTTGACAAAATAATATGTGCGCAAATTAGTCACATCACTCGAGCCTACGATGGTACGAGATGTATTGTAAAAAATGGTAGTATTAAATGAAAAATAAATTCTAATAATTAAATTTCTCTCCTTATCCGTTTGTTGAGTATACCAATTTATATGAGAGAAAAAAAAATTCCCAACAAAAAACGAACAGCGTTAATTTGTACCAATTTTTCAATAATAAATAATATTTATTATTATTATTATGGTTATTATTATTTCGGTTATTATTATGATTATTATAGCACCGGTCTTTGAAGAAAAAATACATTTTACTAAGAAATCAGAGCGATGGTCTAGTGGTTAGCGTGCTCGCCTTCAAGTCGGGAGTCCCGGGTTCGAAACCTAGTTGCGTACATTTCGTCGTGAAATGTTTTTCTTCGGCATTTCACGGCGAAATAAGACACAGAGGGGGAAGTGGTTGGGCCGCAAGGGGGGGGGGCAGCGAAGAAGGTGAAGAGAAAAAAGGTAAACAAAACAGTAGAGGAAAAAACGGTCACAATGAGGGGAAGATATATAAATTTTACCAGCCTTTTAGGAAATTTTTCTTCTGAGGCTTACGCAGGTAAATTTTACTGTGCAGTATCGTAATAATACCGCGTACCAGGGAGGCTAGAGTAGGAGGAGTCCGATCTCTTATGGAGAGACTTGAAAAAAGTGGCTACAAAAATATGGTCCTACCGGGATGGCGCCACTATCTCCAAAATCTCGAGACACGAGCTGGGTGTGACAGAGACGGAACAAGTAAATAATGAGAAGTGAGCTGCAGTGCAGCCAGATCGCGCGCAAAAGTTACCCCCTCTCTAGTCTCTTGCGCGCCCATCACACAATCATAGTAGCGCGTGTCCGTGAGCGAGCGACGCTCGGACGTCTTCGGAAAGAGCCGAGCGCCATCGAAGTTTCCCGACCGCGCCTTCGGCAGCTACACCAATACATGGACGCTGAGCACGTTCATGTGCGGCCAAGCCGAAACGAAGGCTTCGAAGGAAAAAGCAATCTGAGCACGACTCGCGCGTGCGGTCACCCGACGGCACGAGCGAGGCTTTTAGATGATTTCAATGCTTATTTAGCTCTTGATTCTCTGCGTTATTAATGTATACAAAAAAATGTATCGCACACTCTGATCGCTTATTTTTTTAGTTTATACGTTAATTTAAATATAATAATAAATCTAAATTACAACTTATTTATCTTCTAAAATATTGTTTACGCTTTACTCACACCCGTCCTTACGCCAAATAAATTATAATTCATAAAATTAGGCGGAAATATATTTATATTCGTATTATTATATTAATTCTCATAGCTCTCATATGAAAACTCTCATATGAAAAACACAAAAAAAAAACTTCAAAACCTTAGATTTCAACGAACCGAGAACATACATCTTCACATTTTCAATCATGACGAATTTTTAAGAACAATATCATCACAAACACATCTGAACCAAAACAATATACATTACCTAAATTATCAAAACATAAATCAAACAACACAAAATCACAACATCTTATACCCAACTCTTACCAATAGACAACAGGACACAAATAATAATCTTTCCACTGATCCTCTGAATAATATAAATTCGACAATCACATTAAATAAAACGAAAGAATGGCTTGTAAATCTCTCCAACATTGATATTCCGCTACACATTTCCACATTCTTGTCTCTAGGTGAAAAGTTTTGTTTTCCTTACCTGAAACTCTCAAACATAAAAACTCATATCCACAAATCGATCTCCGAACTTGAGTCCAAATTAGATTTTTTACTCGACAAACCTAGACAAATCGAAATTAGAAGCAGATTCACTAAAATCTTAAACAAAATAAATATTCCAACATCATTTTCCAACACCAATCAAATTATAAAACACACGTCCTCATTCTTAAAAAACAACCCTCAACTTTTAGTTACACGAGCTGACAAAGGAAATTCAACAGTCATTCTTAACAAATCAGATTGCATTACAAAAACTCATAATTTACTCGCAGATTCCTCAACTTACAAATTAACAAATAGAAATCCCATCAACACTCTACAAAAAGGCATTAACAATATTCTCTCCAGATGGAAAACCCTGAAATTCATTGATGAAACAAAATACAAATACTCAAAAGCTGAAAATTGCAACATATCTCGTCTTTATTGTCTGCCAAAAATTCATAAAAATAATTATCCACTTCGTCCAATAGTATCATCAATAAATAGTCCAACACATAAACTAGCTGAATTTATACAATCTAAACTTTCTAAATTAATCAATACGACTAATTCACACGTCAACGATAGTTTCCACCTAAAACATTCACATTCTAACATCTCAATTCCACTCAACTACAAATTGGTCTCGTTTGATGTTGTTTCTCTCTATACCAACATCCCATTACAACTTGTTATTCAAAGCCTTCAAAGAAGATCAAATCTATTTTCAAAAACATTTCTTTTAAACGAAATAATTAAAGTCATGGAATACATCATGTTCTCAACTTTCTTTATATTTGAAAATAAAATTTACCAACAAATCTCAGGGTTACCAATGAGCTCACCTTTGGCTCCAATACGGCATATAGGGCATATGAAAAAGAGAAATTTCTGGGAAAAAAATGAGAAATCATGAATTTTCAGTAAAAAAAAATGTGTTTTTGGGAAATAGACCAGAACTTGAATATGTTTTAAATAATTTTTTCGCCGAAAATCTCAAATACGACTAAAATATGAGAAATTGTGAAAAATTTGGAGAAAAATTTGCACTAGGGACCCCTGCGGACCGAAGTCAGGAACGCTACCAACGGGACCATCTCATCGCTTGTAGAATATGTACACTTTCTGGTACTTAGGATTCGCGGCCGGATGGATGATTAGCTTGTTTTTGGGGATAATGCTTTATCGCTTGATGAAAGTATGAGAATTAATATAAATACGAATATAAATATATTTCCGCTTACTTTTATGAATTATAATTTATTTGACATAAGGACGGGTGTGAGTAAAGCGTAAACAATTTTATATAAGATAAATAAGTTGTAATTTAGATTTATTATTATATTTAAATTAACGTTTAAACTAAAAAAATAAGCGATCAGAGTGCGCGATACATTTTTTTATACATTAATACCGCAGGGCATCAAGAGCTAAATAAGCATTGAAATCATCTAAAAGCCTCCCGCGTGCCGTCGGGTGAAGTCACGCGCGAGTCGTGCTCAGATTGTTTTTTCCCTCGAAGCCTTCGTTTCGGTTTGGCCGCACATGAACGTGCTCAGCGTCCATGTATTGGTGTAGCTGCCGAAGGCGCAGTCGGAAAACTTCGACCGTGCTCGACTCTTTCCGAAGACGTCCGAGCGTCGCCCGCTCACGGACACGCGCTACTATGATTGTGTGATGGGCGCGTAAGAGACTAGAGAAGGGGTAACTTTTACGCGAGATCTGGCTGCACTGTCTGGCTGCACTGTTTCCTGCTCGAGATTTTCGAGATAGTGGCGCCATCCCGGTAGGACCACATTTTTGTAGCCACTTTGAATTGCACAGATCGGCCTCCTCCCACTCTAGCCTCCATGCCGCG
>OX101790.1:24411904-24477580 GCA_944452715.1 Ophion slaviceki | reverse complement strand
ATTCACCGGTTCGCGGGATCTACCTATAAACGTCCATAATTCCTTTAATTTTAAACGGATCGACTTGAAGTTTTCGGAGAATATTTTTGAAACGATATATTATGAGAATACGTCGAAAATCAAACATTGATATTTTCACAAATTTTAATTAGGTGTGAGCCCTTCATTAGAACAAATGGAAAATTCTTATATTTATGAGTGTGGTAGAAAAGTGTCGTAGGATTTCTTCACGTGAAATAAATGCGAAAATAAGAATAAATACTTAGCAAGAAAAAACGAATGACGAGGTTAGAGGAAGAACGCTATGAAAGTTCAATTAAATTTCTTAATTTTTATTATTATCAAAAATATGTTTGCCCGATTTTAGCCCCCTAAATCCGCCAAAAAACGTGACGTCGTTAAAGTTTGCATCGTTAGAATACAACGAAAACACTTCTTAATTTTGTAATGTCTTTATTTTTATTACTATCAAATTTTATTCTGTAGATTAAAGTCGTATATCTCTAATATGGATACAAAAAAACATTCGAGTGTTCATTCTCGCCTGAATAAGCCAATAAAAATGCAGCAGAAAAAAATTCAATTCCCTTGCATTCCAACATCACAAAATATTGAATCCAAAAAGAACCAATACGAATTGTCGAGACAAGCAAATGAGACGATTGCATTACAATGAAATTTCGTTAAAATAAACTTAAGTAAAAGCAAATATGACTTCGTTGCAGTGAATATTCTTTTTAACTTTACTGTATTTTTATTCGATTCAAATACACCAATTTTTCACATTTCAATAAAATGATTTATTTCAAGCCCAGAGCCCTTTTAATGAAAAGGGCTTCGATGGAATTCAGTTGAAAACTTCGTCAGCCTGGATGTAAATTTTCCTCCAAAGCAAATATACTTTTTTCTCCTCACTGTACCCATAAACAAGTTTTGAAAAATGTTTTCCACCCAACGGAATTTCCTCGTTCCTCAAAATACTTGCATACCTCCAGTCACTGCTCATATCTCTGTCCATCTGAGCAAACAATCGGAAAACCAACGGATAGTCAAACAGAGGAAGCAGGAAAAGTAACAACAGCCTCTGCCACCGTCCGTATCTTGATGGAAGAGAACGGAGAATGCGTAACGATTCGTGGAGAAAAAAGTAACCTTACAAATTTCACGACCACAAGAACGTATCCATTTTTCTGTCACGTGGAAAAGTATTGCTAAGACGCGAGGTGTGTAAGGCAAGCGTTCGTTTGTTCGCAGCATTCGGAGAAGGAAAAAGCAGACTATGCAGCCAAGCTACAATAAAATCCTAAAGCGCTCATTCACTCTCGCCCAGCTCCTTTTGCGCCTTGAACGCACCGAGGATGTTAATGACTTTTTAACGAGCTCTTAAAACACCTAGCGAGAAAAGCTCGTCAACGAAAGAACCAGAGAAGCGATTTTAGAGGGAGAGAGAGAGAGAGAGGGCGAAGGTAAGAGAGACAGACAGACAGAGAGCAAGGCAATGAATTGTGCTTGAAACCAGCCGGTGTAGAACGTACCAGTCACGTGTTTGCTTGTGGTCGTGACGTTTACTCATTTTCTCCCCATCCCTTTCTCTCTCCCGTATCGCATGGAAATTTCTGTTTTTTTTCCTACACCCAACCACTTGGCAATTTCCACAGCCCGTAGCCGACAGTGTTCGGCGGAGGCGAAAAAACTCCCAGGAACAAAAAAAATAATCATAATACGGGTAAATTCATCACGTCACAAGAGAGAACTGAAGAAAAAAATTGCGTTTCAAATCTGCCCTGAGTGTTGTCAGATCAAGGTGTTTCCTCTAAATTGTGGCCTTTCTGCGTGTCGAGGGGTAAATGGAGAGTAAATTATTTAGAGTGTTGCTAGGGATTTTTAAGTGACAGCCATTTTTTATTGACTCTCCAGCTCGCCTTGAAAGATACCTCTTCGTCAGTTCGTACCTCAGTTTGAAACTCTAGAATGGAGCGACGATTGTAGTTACGGTGCCAGCGCAGTACTGTGCATAAAAAAACAAACGATTGTTTTGTAATAAAAAAAAAAAAACATTTTTTCACCGTTTCGATGGACGCATACGACTAGAAAACGTGAATAAGAAGACTGTGCTTTGTAGACTATAAACAAAAATAGTGTCGTGTAACCCCAAGAAAGATTAAATTGCATGATGTTGTTGAAGTTTGCATCGTTGGAATGCAACGGAAATTCTTTTTTATTTTCTTTTTCTCCATTTTTAATGTTATCCATAATATTTTTCGACCGATTTTGGTTGCAGGATTCTTATGAGGGTCTTAGAAAAGTTTATGGTGGTTATGATCTGCCAAACAAAATTTGCAATCGAAAGAAAAACATGTTCATTACATTCCAACGATACAAACTTCAATATCATCATGCACGTGCATTGGTTTGCTTAGACTGCTTAGATGAATTTTTGGCGCATCGCAATAGGTTTGTACCATAAAATAGTGATTCGTACCATATTATAGAATACGACCTGTTATATGCACAGTGATGTGTGCCCTACAAGAACAGAAGGCGAGCTACAAGAAGAAATGAACTGATACCCTTTTCTCGCAACGCAACAAACATACTATGTACGGTTTGTGAGACACGCGTAGTGCTTAAAACTACGAAGCCGTAGTTGCTCCAACTATGAATGATTTACACGTCTTCGCAATAAGTAAACATTGTCATAATTTTTTTCGAATAGTCACTTTTCATAAAATCTTCCAACAAATTATACTCGACAAACGTTGATCTTAACCAAATGAATTGTACAAACTTGAATGGAATAGTAAAAGTTTGACTTGAACTTTGTACAAACGTTAATGCTAACTATATACATTGTACCTACAAAATTGAATAGAATAGTAGAAGTTTGACTTGAACTTTGTACAAACGTTAATGTTGACCACATGCATTGTACCTACAAACTTAAATAGAATAGTAGAAATTTGACTTCAACTTTGTACAAACGGTAATGTTAACCATATGTATTGTACCTAAAAACTTAAATAGAATAGTAGAAGGTTGACTGGAACTTTGTACAAACGTTAATGGTGGCCATATGCATTGTACCTAAAAACTTAAATAGAATACTAGAAGTTTGACTTGAACATTGTACAAACGTTAATGTTAACCATATGTATTGTACCTACAAACTTAAATAGAATAGTAGAAGGTTGACTGGAACTTTGTACAAACGTTTATGTTAACCATATGACTTGTACAAACTTGAATAGAATAGTAGAAGTTTGACTTGAACTTTGTACAAACGTTTATGTTAACCATATGAATTGTGCCTACAAACTTGAATAGAATAGTAGAAGTTTGACTTGAACATCGTACAAACGTTAATGTTAACCATATGAATTGTACAAACTTGAATAGAATAGTAGAAGTTTGACTTGAACTTTGTACAAACGTTAATGTTAACCATATGTATTGTACCTACAAACTTGAATAGAATAGTAGAAGTTTGGCTTGAACTTTGTACAAACGTTAATGTTAACCATATGAATTGTACAAACTTGAATAGAATAGTAGAAGTTTGACTTGAACTTTGTACAAACGTTAATGTTAACCATATGTACTGTACCTACAAACTTAAATAGAATAATAGAAGGTTGACTGCAACTTTGTACAAACGTTTATGTTAACCATATGGATTGTACCTACAAACTTGAATAGAATAGTAGAAGTTTAACCTGAACAAAATCTAACGTACAGTATACAACATTAGTATTTGTGCGCCGATTTTGTAATAGCACCGAATCAACCATACCTGTCTTGTCAAGCCTTTTACAATAGTTAATAATTATTTACCGACATAATAGATAGTCAAACACGCAATCCAAATCGAATGTGTAGATATATTTTCCGCTTATATGTGTGTTAACCACATTATGATAGCGGTGTCAATAAACTATAGAGAATTTTACTATCTCCCTTTCTACCACGGGCGTTTTTTTGTTGTAAATGCCTTTGATCATCAGGGACGTCATCCGTTCAGGGGCTATCGAGATTTCTTTTAACCCGACCATTTGGCACAAGTTTCGCAATAGTGCTCCGAAAGAACCGGATATGAAGGTCTTGAAGTCGCGAAACGTAGTTTCAATGAAGCTTGACTGTGAAACCACGCCGAGGAAGAACAAACGCAAGTTAGAATCGCGACTCGATCACGGGAAGAAAAAGTTGCTGCTATTTTTGTAAACCGATTCATTGTCAGCTGAAATGAAACGAACCGAGAATGAAGTACGCAAGAAGGGGAGATAAGTTCAGGCCGTAAAACTCTGCGGCTGTTTTATGTCTCATTCAAAGCTGTGCGCGGCGTCCGCACCGTTTATCCCTTCGCCCTTTCGAAACACCATCTCGTTCCGCTGTACAAGCGATGATGAAGGTAGCGGGCTGAAAAAAAATGTCCCTGTTTGTTTTTCCTTCATGCAGGATGGCCGTCGCCACCGCCGCAACGCGGAGAGGAAGGCTTGACACGGGGACGAGGAACGATGGTGCACGAAACGAGCCACGCGGACTTCCGGTCTGCGGGACAGACATCGAGAACTTCCTGCGACGCGATATTCCGCGATATGCGCGCGACAGTTGCACACACGTTTGTGAATATTTCACGGGGTCGCGCTACCGAAAACGACGCGCAGCACAGTCCGAACCTGCGCGTAGATAGTGCGCAAAATATGTATCGGACGTCCCGTGCGAACAGGTTGGACCTGCTGATTCTCCGTACACGTAGGAAAAACGAAATTCAAGCAAAAAAATCACCGATTTGAGAACATTGCTCGAACACAGGCTTCGCATGATATATATCCGATATATGTGACGATATACAGGGTGTCCCAGAAATGAATGCGTTCCCTGAAATGGAGGGTTGGTGGTGAAATTCTGAATCGATTGATATAAGCATGTGTGGGCCTCAGATCAACCCCTGAATTATTATTCATTTTTAAAGGCGGGCCAATCAAGTGCGCCGGCCTTTAAAAATTAATAATAATTCAGGGGCTGATCTGAGACCCACACATGCTTATATCAATCGACTCAGAATTTCATCGCCGGCCCCCCATTTCAGGGTACGCATTCAGTTCTGGGACACCCTGTATATCCATTGATATTTGTGTTTGATATATATCATTGAAATTTATCCTAAAATACAACAAAAATGCGCATTTTTTAGAAAAATAACTTTAACTTGCAACTATACTAGCGCTCCGCGGTCTCGACTTCAAAATATCTAACTATGATGACTTATCTATGTATTTGTTCTTGGTATTTATTATCATTAGGCTTAAAAAGGCTCCCGAAATTTTTTGTAAGTGCCGAAATTTCAAAGAATACTATAGGTATTCAATATTAATAATAAATATTTCAATAATAATAATAGGTCTTTCGACCAGCTGCGTTTCTTACATTGTTCTCAATGTTCTCATTTGCGCTATGAATTATGTTTTATTGAATTAGGTTGCGCTATGAATTATGATAATAATATGATGTTAAATTGAGACTTGGTTGGCTAGGCTCTGATGTGTGCATGCGCGTAACGATTATAAAGTTGTTACATTGTTTACAACAAATGTTGTAAATATTGAATGTGAGAAGTTTAATAGAAACTTTTATTTTAACTGTTCATTTATTAGGTAAAAAGAGAAACATACCCAATTATTTTTTTAATTTGAAAAACTTGATTTTGACAATGTGTCAGACTCATTACCATAATAAAATTAAAAATAAAAATATATTAAAATAATCTAAATTGGGATTTAATTTCACATGCATATTTTTTTAAATTCGCAACACACTAAAAAACCGCAAAAAATAGGGGTTATTTTGATGAATATCGAAAGTATCGAAAATATCAAATAATCGGATATAGGTGCATCAAAATATCAGATGCTTTAGATATTTATGATGAATATCGGATGTTTACGAACTCTGCTCAAAAGGGATATTGAAATTGGAAATTGTTAGTTTTATAAAAAGCGAGGTTGCATGGAAAGGATTTTTTAGATCAGAGGCATCGATATGGCATTTTTTAATTAACGAGATACATACCGGCACGCGTCGTAGAATATTTATTACAAACATTTTTTTTTATCAATGACCTTTTTATTCAATATTTTTTATCTTTATTTTATTTATTTTTTAATCTTTTTCATTATCGTTTCATTTAATAATTTTGCATCGTAATTTTTTTGTTTATATTTTTTTAACCATTTTTTTGTGAATGATCTTTTGCAAATTATACTTTTACCTTCACTTTAAAAAACCCACCCACCCACACACACACACACACACAATCAAGAAATATACAAAATTCCGATTGAATAAAGTAGCATAGTCTTAAAATTTTTGCGAATGTCTGGATCGTTCTTGGCTCGAAATATTATTAAACGATTGCATGATTAAAAAAATACATTTCTTGGGGATATTAATCAGGTATGCCCCCCCCCTCTCCACTCCTACCCTTAAAAAATTCACGACTAAAGATCCGTCACTCGTAAACTTTTCCGCCAAATGCATTCCCACTTTATCATCTCTTCCAGTCATCTCATAATCGTGCAACGTGCGTGAGCATCGTGGGCCTGGATGTGGGGGGTTTATTTTTTCAATTTATACGCTACGGGAAACGAAACCATGAAAGTTCGTCGTTTCGCATTCCGGCGCGAAATGCAACACGCGTGTACATTTTTTTCAGCATTCTATAATATCCGACGAATAACAATCGGCGAAGAATGTGAATATTCTGCAGGGCACGATATATGTATATAGATTAGAGTGTGCACGGGGAGCACAGTGAGGGAACCGGATATTCCTGAGTTTTGAGCGACCACATTTAACCGCCTCCGGTTTTTGCAAACCTCAATGAAGCCCCCACCTACCCCTGGTTTTCCCATACACCGACAAAAAAAATACGTTTAAGGCAGCATTGTTATATAGAAATTTCAAAAAATCGTTTCTTTTTTTTTCAATTTTATTTTATTATTCTACAGACCTTTCTGAATGCGTCTGTGGAAACCGTTTAATGATACTTATAAAATTAACCAAGTTATACAAATTATAAGGAGTATGCTCGGGGAGACGCGGCAACTTTAATCGCGTTTTTTCTCGAAACTATGATTTTCAAATCGGCATCCACAACCCAGGTAGGAAATTAAAAGGCTGACGATGGAAACAAGCTTGTGCGAGCCTTGTTTCACCGAACCTGAGTGAGACAGACCTGGCCCAGGTTTCATTGCATCGTTTGGAGCAGCCTGGAACCAAGACTGGCCGCTTAGCCTAAACTCAGGGTTATTTCAAGCTTTATTCAGCCGGTGAATTTTGAGGCTGAAAAATCAAGGCTGGATGCAGGCTTGTTTCAGGTTGTGATAAAATAAAATACGTTTAAAATAATATTTTTTCTGTACTTTTATGAAAAAAAAATTTAGCAATAAATTTGTCGGGTGCGAAGGCACGAAAAACGAAAGCGAAGGAGGCAGCTCAGAACATTTAAACATATGCTCTCATCGATATTTATGAGGTACACAAAAAAGTATATACGAAAATAAAAGTACGCAATAAAATAAAGTTTTGTTTTTTAAAATATTTTTTATATATATTTTGTAATAAATAATATAACAAATAATAAATTTATATAACAAATCAAATGAATTCTTTACAAATTTATTAAATTTACCCCAATGTAAAATATAGAAAACTAAAAATAGGCCTCATATAGCCTCGGGAAGAGTTTGGGAAAAGCCTGGTCATAAATGCTCGTGAAGGATTCATTAAGGCTCGTTTTGAGCCTTGTTGTTTCGTCGTTTCAGGCTTAGTACAGGCTTTTCTACCAGCCTTTGGTCAAGCCTGTGTGCAAGAGCCTGAAACCGCGTTATCATTCAGAGGTTCAGCTAGGCCTGAAATCAGACTGGTGCTCAGCCTGAATTAAAAAATGTGAGCCTTGTTTCAGAGCTTGGCGAGCCCTTTCTTCATCGTCAATTCCTACCTGGGAATATCTCTATAAGCAATTGGCCGATTGAGCTCAGATTTGGCATTCACTTTCAGTCTACTGTTTTTCAACGTTAGTAGCAGAATTCAGTCGAAATAATTTTTTATATACGACTCGTAGATCGCTCAAAAAATAGGAAAAATTGATAACCAAAGTTTAGCATGCTGCCATTTGGGTTTTTTTTGTTTCTTTCGCTGAATCTGGTACCAGACATCACACGATTCATACACTGAAAAAAAAAATTCGTTCATCCAACCAAAATTCAGTTGGTTCAACAAAATTTATCTTTAAATACGTTCAACTTGATTTTTGATTGGCATAACAAACGTTTTGTTAATCTAACTGATAGTTTCAGTGGTGTGAACTGTAGCTTATTTAGCATGTCTGAGCAACTGTTAAAACAACAAAATTTCGAGATACCAAAATGCATTTTGCACCTTCAACGATTTCTTTTTCTCAGTGTACGGAACAAACAAACGTACAAAAGTACATGATAATTCATTTTTCAAATTTTATATCTGTACATATTCTTGAAGGATCAATAAACATGTGTACTTTTTAAGGTATTTTTAAAGTTATTCCATCCTAAAAATGACCTCCAAAACAGGTCATAATGTTGTTCAACATTTTTTTGCAACGCATGCCGCAAAAATTTCATTTGTTGTTTAGCGTCTGTAAGGCGTATTTTTCCACCCTTCAATATTCATTAATTTCCGGTTCCGCACCTGTGTGGAACAATCCTCTTTATTCACACTCAATATTATCTTTCCCGATTTTCTTACTGTAAAAAAAGCACCTCAAACGTAGTTGGAAAACAAAAAACATTTATGAACGTAGTTCTATTAAATCGCAATGTAGTAACTCCGAAGAAAAATGACCCTGATTAGGCCCGTACCCTTGATTGGAACTTTTTCCTCGGTATAAATGGTCGAGGACACAATCAATTTTTAAATCCGCGTAATTAAGACAAACGTGAATTACCATTGGGTCAACACCGGCCCGATATTTTCCACAATTGTGCAAATTGACAAGAAACATAACAGAGGCCAAACAACTGTCAAAGATGCCAAAGTGTTGCGATTTCAGGGATTTCCCGAGCACGTGGTTCGTCAGATACTTCGGAGACGAAGTGGACCAACGCTTTTGGGACTGTTTCGATAAAAGGGACAATACAGGTAGAAAGTGAGGGGATTACAAAGGCTTACTCGAGTTTTGAAGATGTTGACAATGGAAAGCGCCATATATATATATATATGTATGTATATCAAGTGCATAATGGAGGACATTTGCTAGAAAAGATAGTCTTTCACGGGCTGACGTGACAGGCTTGGAGGAATGAAAAAGATGACAGCCACCAGGTAACGAAAGGTGTGCGGAAAAATTGGGCACGAATTTGCTCAAGTCTGTCTCGAATCGTACAAGAGGGTGGCGGGCTTTCTCGGATGAATTACGAAGCAAGTTGTCACCCTGTGGCTTCGCTATTGTCGGACAGATGTTCCCCAACATGACCGAGAAACGTAGAAATGTTTCACTCTTAATTTCACAATGAAGAAGAGGATTATGGGCGACGGCGTGATCTATTTGCCGAATGCAAGCGAAAGGGCGAGGAGAACACAACGAGAATCGATTTTCCAGCCGAGGCACATAACCTCTCTCACTCTCGATCTTGGCCCTATGGTAATCCTGTAATTGCCCACCGCGAGACCATTCCGCAGCCTCGACAATTGCTTATTTTTTTTTCTTTTGCCATGTCCCTTGTCCGTTGCGGTTAAAACGCAATACTTGTCCTGACGAAATATCCGACACTATTTGCCAGAGGCCCATTTACGACCGAGAGGGTTTAAGGGGTCTTCTTTAGACTCCTTTTTAGACGCTAAAAAAGGCTATTTTTATGATTTTTTTGATAGGTTTATATTGTAGTTATTGATCTAAAGGTTGTTACACTTAATAAATACACTTTCGAAACACATTTTTTTTAAATTATGTTTTTATCTAACCCAAACAAACTTTAGACCCTTTTTTTCTCGAAATAACGTTTTTCGACGGCTTGTTGATAAAATCTTCGAAACTACTGAACCGATCCTTATGAAATGTTAACCACATATTCTTTACTACTATATCTATAGCGAATGTCAAGGATTTTTTAAATTTTCATATTTACTATTTTTTTTATGCCAAAGACGGTGAAAAAACACGTTTTTTTTTGTTTTTGCGAAAAATGTCCGCCATTTTGTTATTTTTGCATATATAAAAAATCGTATGATACGCGCTATAGCCATTAACATACGAATCTAAAACCGTTTGATTTTTTGTTTCGGATGATCCATCTCCGAGATTTCATCAACAGCGCAGACCTACAATTTTTTAGGATTTTTTTTAGCTACCATTTTTGTCTATAAATAGTGACTTAAATAAATAAATATTTTTTTTTCTGTGTACTTCGAAAGTGTATTTATTAAGTGTAACAACTTATATAATGTAAACCTATAAAAAAAATGCATGAAAATAGCCTTTTTTAGTGTCTAAAGTGAGAAGACCTCTTAATCTCTGACAAAAAAGGGCTAGATAAAGCTTAGAAGCTTTATCTCTGGGGCCTCATGCTGACAAAAATTAGAGGCAGATTTCCTGATGTATTTTCGTGTTTGCAACGGTGAGCAAGAGCAAAAAATGGTGTACCTGCAAAGGACAACCCTAAACCTGAAAGAAAACTATTTTATCAATAATTTTCCGCTCTATTTTTACCTTCGAAATGTTTTGGAATGAATGAACGTCTGCAATGGAGAAAAGCAGCGATTTTCGCACGCAGATTAGTCTTAAAACAAATGAGCAACGGAATTTGTAGTTGGAACTATAAACAAACAATGTGCGAGCGGTAATGAGCGTTTATTGTTCATTTTTCGAGCGTTCCTACCCCTCTCGAGCTTGATACCGTCGCTGTCACTTTTATCCTCGACTTGTCACTTCTTCTCCCCAGTTGCTCATTAAAGACCTTCGCAGTATTGCCCCCAGCTACTCTTCACTGGTACACACTACCGTATCGCATTTTCACTACGGGCAAGGGAAACTATGAAAAACCTGGATCGATGCAGGTGACACGATTTTGCCGGCTTTCAGTTGAGTTATTATTAGAAACTCGTATCGGTAAAATTGTCTCCCGCACAGTAGTCGATGCACAAGTCACTGAAAATCCCTAGTCGAGAAAAATATTCGAACCCAGACAATTTAACGCATGTTCTTTTCGAGAATTGCGAATCGAGATCACAATGAACTTTGAATCGTTGAACTGCAATGATTTTATTTTTCATTTCTTTATGTCTCTTGCTATGCAAAACATTATGTTTGCATAATGTTATGTTAATTTATTTTACTGCAAAACATTAACATAAATGTCCAATTGGGATACGTAAAAACGTTGAAGTGATTTTTACTTATTTTAACACTTAGGCTACAAAAATGACAAACATATTTTTGAAGATCCTTATTACGGGCATGTACAAGGTCAACATAACCTCACAAATTTTCTAACCCAATTTTCTTATAGATGGTTAAATTTTTCAGGAAAAACAAAGCATTAGGCTCTGGAGAACTCCCTGACGCAGAGCTTAATGATTTCCTTTTGCCTTAGATATTATTCATCTCTGAGAAATCTCTGTTCGAAAATTTCAGCTGTCTCTCGCACTCATACGTCACGTGGTAGATGTTCTACTTCGCCTTAAGGGTTTTATAACCTAGGCCTGAAAGAAAACGTGTAGCTAGTGATAAAAATAAAGAAATGAAAAAATAAAGAAGAATTTTCGTTGCATTCCAACGATGCAAACTTCAAGGTCGTGATTCGAGCTGGCATCTCGTTGTTGTTAATGCGCGCAGGGAATATGTCAGCGAGAGATATCAAGTGCAGCTGATATTACGATTTTTCATAAGAAACTGTTGAGTTCCTTGGATTTGATTGATTTGTTTGATTCTCGAAGACGATATGGTAAAAGTTGTGAAAACTTCGAAGTTGACGTTTTATTGGACATACCTGCGCTAAAACATGAGTATGCTTTAATTTTCATCAGTAGAACGCAGCTCCCCCCCCCTCCGCCCCTTTAAAAAGGTATGCATGATTTAGCAGTTCGGAATCCGTGAGAAAACAACCCGGGGATTTATTTGTCAGGCCTCCGCTCGTCCAATGTAGTTTTACCCAAACTAAACGCAATCAAATGCCTAATGTATAGCAAAGTAACGTTGCAAACTAAATCCAAACAATCCCAAACAAATTGCAAAAGTCTAGCATAGTAATATTGCAAACTAGACCCAAACAAATTCCTAAAGAACAGGAAAATAACGTTGCAAACTAAACCCAAACGTAAAAGATTCAAACAAACGCAAGCAAATTCCTTAAGTATAGCAAAGTAACTTTACAACCGGAACCCAAATAAATCCAAACAAATTCCTAAAGTATAGCAAAGTAACGTTCCAAACTCAACCCAAAAAGCTTCGAACGAACCAAAACAAATTCCTAAAGTATATCGAAGTAATATTCCAAATTTAACCCCAAAAAACTCTAAAAAAACCCAAACAAGTTCCCAAAGTACAGGAATGTAACGATGCAAACTCATCCCAAACAAACTAAAAAACTCAAACAAACTCATGCAAATTCAAAAAGTATAGCAAAGTTACTTCTATTAGTAAGAAGTGACCACCAATTGGGAGAAGAAGTTCTATTAGTAAGTAAGAAACTAAACCCAAACAACCTCGAACAAACCCTAAGAAATTCCTACAGTACAGGAGAGTACCGTTGCAAACTAAACCCAAAAAACTCAAGCAAAGTAACTTCACAAGCTTAACCCAAGCAAATTCCTAAACTAACGCAAAGTAACGTTGCATGTTCCGAATGAAGCTGTCTCTCGGCTGTCACCCAATAAAGAGTGTCCTAACCTATAAGGATTGCCTACCCTAAACGTCGCACGTGGCTTTTCCCTCCAGACTTAGAACTCTCTGCGATTCAAGTGCACTCAAAAAAGCGATTTTCTCCTCATTGTCCTCGGCATTCTTTTCGCCGAGTACTTTTCTCATGAGCTTCGAGCAGAAAAAAAAACCTGTCCGGCAAAAGGGACTCGAGAAGCTGTCCGCTGCGTGACGCGAATTTTGCGTGAAATTCGATTCTCGATAAAGCATTGTCCGCGCCCTCTCTTTTTGCACAAAGAGTATATATATATACGCGTGGCGACTCGGGGGGGGGGAGTAAAAGAAATAATTTCCGGCTACGCGGTGAAGAATGAGCGCATCTGGCTCCCCGGCGTTCTCGAAACGCCAGCACGGTGAGACACCCAAACGTAATAACTCTTAATACCCGGTGTGCCGCCCTTAAAGGGACACTCGGGAGGAGAGATTTCAAGTGACCCTGGGGAGTTGTACAAATGAAAAATAATGCGAGCCTAACGGTCCATCAAGCCCAGCGTGGGTCTCGCGCGCGTACAATTCGCCGGCTTTTCTTGCCACGTCTCATTGGATTGTAACACCAGGTATAAAAGTAACACGGCCACGGGAGCTTGAGCACTCGCTCACGGTTGCAGTAAATTCACTCACGCCTCCGGAGGTCTTCAACGACATATATATATATATATATATATATATATATGGAAACGTTGACCAAGAGGTAAGTATGAATGAATGGAGACATTTTCTTTACACTTGAGATACTAAATCGTCAAGTTCCTGACGGACCTGTGTCGCGCTCGAGTGGCTTCTCCACTCTCAAACGGATACCCACAAGTACTTTCAGCAGCTCCGTGTTATTGCAACATCAACCTGAACGATCTCTAAATCGACACAAAGTGAAGATTGATCCGGTCTATTTTCGATCTTGGCTTGTTTCCTTTTTCCGTCACGAAATTTCGAAAATATCCTTTCTCTTCGTCTGTCAGTTGCAGAACTCTCTTTGGTATTGCTTTTGGATGAAAAAGTACCTGAAGCGTCCGAAATGTTCGCTTCTTGCAACCAATTCCATAGTTTCGTTGCTTGTTTATTTTTTTTCCATTTGGAGGACCAAAAAAGTATGGGATTTTTTCTCGGTGCACCTGAAAGGGGGGGGGCGGGGGGGGGGGGTGCTTTCATCCAAAGTGCTCGGATTCCCAGAGACCATCGGAATGTTTTAATCCTACGTTTTAGCTGGACAAAGTTTTCGGAAAAAAGAATAAAGCAACGCCGATTAGTTTGGTGCAATGGCGGGGATAGAACATCGACGCACACGGTCGTGATAGGAAAAAAGCTGCTCGACACGCGTATATATCCGCGGCTTATTTGGACACGTAGGGGAAGAAACGAAGCCGTAAAAACTCTATACCACTTGTGCAGTAACCAAAAAAGGAACAGGAGAGAGAGAGAGGGAGAGAGAGAGAGAGGGAGAGAGGGAGAGAGAGAGAGAGGGAGAGAGGGAGAGAGAGAGAGACTACATTTTCGGCAGGCAAAGCTTTTCCATCCTCACTCCTACCTTTTTTCTTTTACGAACGTAAACGCCCTGAGCACGGGATCAGAAGAGCTCGATTGGGAGCAAATAACTTTTATCGGTATCCCCGAATCGTATATGTGATACGGAAGCCCAACGAACCTACCACAGTACATATATAAGGGCAAGGCAATTATGACGTTTAAGTTTGCATCGTTGCAATGCAACAAAATTGTTTCTGTTTTTTTTTTTTTTCGATTTCATTTCAAAATTTCCTTCGGCATATTTGAGCTTCGAAAATCACGCAAATATTTCTGACGATTGTTATTTTGCAATCTACAACCTAAATCTGCAATATAGGATTTTGGATAATAATGAAAATAGGAAACGGAAAGGAATTTTCGTTGCGTTTCAATGTTGCGGACTTCAACCCCATAGGTAATTTTGCAGATGGACTTCGAGGACCGTCCTCATGGTAGCCGATGGTTTTCAGACAAACACTTGTTTGGGTTCAGTCTGAAAACCATCGGCTACCATAAGGACGGCTCTCGACGTCGAATGTCGTCAAAATTACCTATGGGGTTGAAGTCCGCAACATTGAAACGCAACGAAAATTCCTGTCCGTTTCCTATTTTCATTATTATTCAAAATCGTAATTTGCAGATTTACGTTGTAGATCGCCAAGTAACAGTTGTCAGAACTGTTTGCGTGATTTTCGTAGGTCAAACGTGCCGAAGGAAATTAGCAAATGAAAAGAAAAAAAAAACATTTTTGTTGCATTGCAACGATGCATTGCAACGACGTCTTTAAAATCACCTTCCGATAAATATAAGCATATTTATATAAAGGTCAAGAACTTTCGGGTCCCTAAAAGCTTTTATAGAAAGTTATGTTCAAGATCATTCGGTCCCCTAAACGAACGATTGTTTCGAGAAAAAATTGAGGACATCCTTGAAACAGCTTCATGTACCGCTAGTCAACATTACGTAGATATAGTGAGTTGGAATCACACTTTTTTTATATGTGTACGTATACATATACATATGCATATAAATATACGTGTTCTCATCCGGATTTTTTTTTATTAGAAAAAACTATTGTTCGTCTGCGACATATAGGAAAAAGTTATCCCGTAGATAAAACGATTCGACAGCTATTTACGAGGTCAGACAATATTTCTTCGTTTTTTTGTATCTTTCACGTTTCGTTTTTCCCATTATTTCGTCGAACGAATTTAATCCGCGGCATGCTCATTCCCTTCGGGATATTAAGGTACGTGAAAGCGAGTCCGTGAGAGGAATGATCCTAAAAAAAGAATAGAGAATGTAAATGAGTATACTTTTTACGTTTCGAGTCAATTGCTATTTGGATGGCTGGTTCTTATTTTATTTTTTATTGTACAGAGTAGAAATTTGGTATGCTGATTTTTTTCACTGTTATTTTTTTATTTTGTAGAGTAGAAATTCAAGACGCCACTGTGATGGGTAAAAATAGTAGACAAAAAAATCGGAGAACGATCTTTTTCGGCCTGTCACAGTGGTGTTCTCCCCTAAATGTCCTCGACGGTGACGCGTTTTATTTTTAATCGACCTTCCATCAAAAAACAATTTGAAAGTTGACCTACAAATTTAATCTCGTACGAAATCAGATAAAACAATACCAAAAAAATCATTACTGAGAATGTAACCTGCAAAATGGTAAATCAATATAATTATTGGATATATTTATTTGATTATTGAATTATTCAATTATCAATATAATGATTGAACGAATAAAAACATTTATTATGTGTTTTTTAATACAAAAAACACATAGTCAATGTAATCATGACACGGTTTTTTTTAATTTGAAGCATTGATCGTTAAGTTTCGAAAATTATACGAGCCACGACATAATTAGGACACTATACTTATCAGTTGTCCATTATGAGTCGCGAGAGGAAGAAAACCAAAAACACGGCAAGACGGGAGAGAAATATCTTTCAAGAGCATAGGAAGCTGAGGAGATGAGAAAAAGAGCATTGAAATTTAGATATTGGTGGCCATCTAAAAAGTCTGTGCTGTTTCCACGTCGCAGATGATGACAGAGAGAAACGTAAAAACATCCCTTTTTTCTTTCTTCGAAAACAAAGATAGCAAACGGGGAAAAATGTCTGGGTGGTTGTTGCTAGCTGACAGCGTTGAGTAACGGAGTCGTTGCGCCTCTCTTACTCATCGGCTATAAAAGTCCTGGAGATTCTTCATCGAGCCGTTCTGCTCGGGCCTGTGGGGTGCACACGCTTGGCAAAACTTTTAATCAGCACCGAAACCCAAATGTACTCGCATTGAGGCTGATATTTTCAAAACTGTGAGTAGAAAAGAATGTGTATTAAAGAAGAGACATCGTAAGAACAAACGAACGATACGTCATTTCAAAATAAAACGACGAGGTCCGATTTTTATTGAAGTGCAGGCGGGAAGTGATAGGAAAGGGTTCAATGGGAAAGGGTAGTACGTCAAAACCCGCAAGGGTATACATCGGAGCTCAGGAAATTATATATATATGTGTGTGTATGTATGTATGTATGTATGTATGTATGTATGTATGTATGTATGTATGTATGTATGTATGTATGTATGTATGTATGTATGTATGTATGTATGTATGTATGTATGTATGTATGTATGTATGTATGTATGTATGTATGTTTGTATGTATGTATGTATGTATGTATGTATGTATGTATGTATGTATGTTTGTATGTATGTATGTATGTATGTATGTATGTATGTATGTATGTATGTATGTATGTATGTATGTATGTATGTATGTATATACACACATATACTGAACTTGGAGAATCATTAGGACTTGATGACACAACAGCTTCGAAACATTTGACAGCATTAGGAACGATTTCTTAACGTGAAGCATTCATTTTCACGAAATAACAAGAACTTTTTCAACGTCCCAATATATCAATGAAATTTCCGCAAATTTAAGTATATGTATGTATTTTTTCTTTCTATTCTCGATAATTTTATTGATAAGACATTATACATAGAAACATAATGGGTTATTAATGAAATCATGCAAAACAAAATAAATAAATTGTCAAAAGTTAATTTTACTGTCACGTATCCGCCGCATGAACATGCCTGTGCTGAAATGTTCTAGTCCCGGAATCGCCTAGCGCCAAAACAAACTGGGCGCCGAAAAACTTCGTACAAGAGGTGGGTTACCGCAAAGTTAAAGTACATAAATCGAAGAGTTGCTCCAGCTCAACGGCATCGACTGACAAGTGCTTAACCCAATTCACTTTTTCATGCCGTTGAAGTTTGCATCGTTAGTAGGCAACGATTCTTTCTCCCATTCTTCATTTCTGTGTTTTCATTATTACCCAAAGCCTTTTTTACAAATTGAGGTCGTAAATCTCTATGAGGATATGTAAAAATATTCGAGTGATTTTCATAGTTCAAATCGACCAAAGAAAAATTCGAGCAATCGGAATGAATTAATTTTACTTGGAACAGGTTTTGGAAGTTTTTTGTAGGTAACTTTTTTTGAACATGCTAAATTCCAACTTTTTTTGCTCCAATATGACAATGTGGCCTTTGGCTATTAGATGTATAAGAAAGTCAAGCCCCACCACCCGCCCACAATTTTGTATTAAAAAAAAAAGTGTCAAAGTAACCTCGAGAGTGACAAGGCATTGAAATGCGACTTATGTCAAACAACGACTTTTTACAATAAAATTGTGATCTTTATTAAGGAAACGTTTAACATAAAAATATCAAGTACCTAGGATACTATTATAGGCACTAAATCAGTCTTATAATTATCATTTAGGTCAAAATCAACTTGAGCAACATTACAATCAACTTTAGTAACATTATAATTGAACAACAAATTTAAACACATTTAAATGCGCGCGAATTTAAACCGTATTTTGGCGCCTGGTTAAAGTAGCCCCAAAAACTGCCACTTACCTTTAAGGGGTATTCTCGCTTTCGACGCTAAAAAAGGCTATTTTCATGAATTTTTTTGATAGGTTTATATTATAGATATTGATGTAAAAGTTGTTACACTTAATAAATACACTTCCGAAATACATTCAATATTTTTTATTTATTTATTTATTTAAGTCACTATTTATAGACGAAATTGATAGTTAAAAAAATGTCCTAAAAAAATTGTAGGTCTGCGTTGTTGATGAAATCTCGTAGATGGATCATCCGAACCAAAACTCAAACGGTTTTAGATTCAGTATGTTAATGGTTATAGGACATATCATACAATTTTTGATATATGTAAAAATAACAAAATGGCGGACAATTTGCTAAAAAAAGTGTTTTTTTTTCACCGTTTTTTGCAAAAAACATATTAAATATAAAAAAATGTTAAATCCTTGATAGCTATAATTGTAAAGAATATGAGGTTAACATTTTATAAGGATCGGTTCAGTAGTTTCGAAGATTTTATCAACAAGCCGTCGAAAAACGTTGTTTCGAGAAAAACGCGTTTAAACTCTGTTCGGGTAACATAAATACATAAAAAAGTTTTTTTTTTATGTACTTCGAAAGTGTATTTAGTAAGTGTAACAACTTTTACATCAATATGTATAATATAAACCAATCAAAAAAAATCATGGAAACAGCCTTTTTTAGGGTCTAAAGGAGGACGACCCCTTAATGTCAATTGAACCCTGTTTTACGGTAAAAGCGCGAGAAACGTCAGCAATCAGGAAAACGTCACATTTTCCAAAGTCACCCCAGGGTCGGAATCTACACCGGTTGTGCATTCTAGGATTACAGGTCTATGATCCACGGACGTGCGGTTATTTGCGCTCCGTTCCTTCTCTCGCAGCGATTCGATTATTCAGCCGCACGTGTATGGGGTCGTGAACTGGAAGAGCGAGACATTTATATGCGGATTAATCGCAACGAGCCTCGCGGAGATCCGCGGATGAATAAAAAATCGACGACGCCAACGAAACAAAAAAACACCCTTAACGGGTTCGAGAAAAAAAAACGAATCGTGTAATTCGCGAATGCATGTTACTTTATCGATGGAGCCAAGTCTGTGTACGGATCGTTGGGTGCTCAAGTGAACCGTAACGGTCTATGCAAGGGGAAAACTTTTTTCCATAACTTTATTGCGGCATTATTTGTAGTCGTATTAATAGCTTAAAAGAGAGAGAGAGAGAGAGAGAGAGAGAGAGAGAGAGAGAGAGAGAGAGAGAGAGAGAGAGAGAGAGAGAGAGAGAGAGAATGAGTATTATCACCATAGTAGATCAAAGCCTGCCTATGATTAGCCGGAATCAATATCAACTCCCCCTCATTCTCTTCCAGACGCGCCATTACAAAATATCCGGCTCGATCGCTACATCGATCACCGTAGGTCGAATTCATTCACCGACGTTTGAAAAAATCAACGGTAACAAGAGATATTAGAAAGAATAGAAAAACGCCGCAGATTTACAAGATCCGATGATACAAAGGATTGTGCAGAATGGATCGCTCGATCTGTCGGCCGGACGATCGTGATCGTAAAGAACCAAATGCTACCTGCCTCCTTCTACGATTCAATTCGCCGGATTCCCGCAATTTTTATGTGCTTCCCTAATTATAGGGGAAGGCTCAATTACACCGTTGCGAGGATTATTCGTTGCATTGTGTGTGTACGAGTGTGTAGCAGGAGACCCTAAAGGGTAAATACATTTTTCGTGTGCTGTCTGCGTCTTCACAAGCTTCTTGCCTCGTGAAATTCGGGGGGGGGGGGGGGAGCCCCGTGGCGGAAAGCCATTCAATTTGTTCTGGATCTAAAATAGCCGGCTTAAGATCCCTGTGGCTGTGGGAGGTCGTGTCGTTCACGTATTGGTTATGTACCTGGCTTATACACGCGGGGAATCCTTGAGGGTTCCCAACAGGCTTGTCGTCTGCTTTTTCATTTTTCTCTTCTTTTTCTTCGTCTTGATTTGTACATAAATATATAACTACCGTCCAAGAGTACGGGTACTCGGACTTTACGAATTTTTGATCGGCACAAAACTTACCAATCTCGGCCAATAAACGCCCAAAGCGGTGTTGAAGTTGGTAGTTGGAAAATTAAAAAGCAAGCTCCAAGAAGTTCGATCCCTGAGGATTTTTGTACCAGTCGATGGCTTTGAACGTGGTTTTTTCGCGATGTCCATACTCTCGTAAGTTCGCATGTCATTTTTTGGGAGATGTAGCGGGGGGAATTTTTTTCAGAGAAACCCGTGCAGAAATTGTGGGGATCCAATTGGATTCCCATACTTGTCCCCATACTAAAGGGCCACCCCCGTACATTAGACCCTAATCGGGATCTCCCATTGGAATGTACGAATCCAGTTTGAATCCTAAAGGATCTCCACTATCCAACAGAATCCAATACGATTCTTGAATCCCACCTATACATTGAATTCTCTAAACAAAATATATAGATATACAAAATGATTGGATTTAAAAAAAAGTAGAAATCATATCTGAAAAAAGTACGAATCGCTTCAAAAAGGGTATCTCAAAAATTGATTTGAGCCACATCACTGAAAGTCCACTTATTTATTTTACTGCACTTTAACGTAATGTCACCACACACGCTCACGTGCAGGTTATGTTTCAACAGGCCGTGTTTTTTCTCGTGACGTTTCACATATTTTCGATTCGAACGTGGTAAAAATGTTCAAACACCCAGGTAGGAAATGACGATGAAAAAAGGGCTCGCCAAGCTCTGAAACAAGGCTCACATTTTTTAATTCAGGCTGGCACCAGCTTGTTTTCAGGCCTAGTTGAACCTCTGAATGATAACGCGGTTTCAGGCTCTTGCACACAGGCTTGACCAAAGGCTGGTAGAAAAGCCTGTACTAAGCCTGAAACGACGAAACAACACGGCTCAAAACGAGCCTTAATGAAGCCTTGACGGGCATTTATGAACAGGCTTATTCCAAACTCTTCTCGAGGCTATATGAGGCCTATTTTTAGTTTTCTATATTCTACATTGGGGTAAATTTAATAAATTTGTAAAGAATTCATTTTATTTATTATATATATTTATTATTCATTATATTATTTGTTATAAAATATATATAAAAAAATATTTTAAAAAACAATACTTTATTTTATTTGTTGTTTATGGGACACGTAATACACAGAGTGTACGCAAACTCCAGAGAGTGAGTATATACGAAATCTGTGTGTGACGAGAAAAAACTTTTTTGTGTACCTCATAAATATCTATGAGAGCATATGTTTAAATGTTCTGAGCTGCTTCCTTCGCTTTCGTTTTTCGTGCCTTCGCGCCCGACAAATTTATTGCTAAATTTTTGTTTCATAAAAGTACAGAAATAATATTATTTTAAACTTATTTTATTTTATCACAACCTGAAACAAGCCTAAATCCAGCCTTGATTTTTTAGCCTTAAAATTCACCGGCTGAATAAAGGTTGAAATAACCCTGAGTTTAGGCTAAGCAACCAGTCTTGGTTCCAGGCTGCTCCAAACGATGCAATGAAACCTGGCTCACTCAGGCTCGGTGAAACAAGGTTCGCACAAGCTTGTTTCCATCGTCAGCCTTTTGATTTCCTACCTGGGGCAGCGTTCATCGGGGAACAGTGCAGAATCTAATTGGATCCAACAAATTCCGGTTGAGAATTACAAATAAAAAATCTCAAACTACGCGAATCGGGAAATAGCACAGAATCAACTTGAATTCCAATGTGGACTCGATCCCTATAGTGATGCGGTAGGTTTTCTCGACTCCCCAACAAATGTCCGCACGGAAAACTCTGAAGGAGAGATACACCTTTAATTTGCCTGTAAAAAATTGTTACTTCCGATTTTCACCGCAAAAACTACCAATTTCTGTAAAACCTTGCGATTTCCAAAAATGCGATGAAATTTAACAATTGTGGAATTTAAAATGCAATACCCAATCAGCTTTTAGAAATAACCTTTTTACAACTGCTTATGGTCGGAAAAACCACGAATATATAAATACACGTGTGCAATTGAGCTGCCGATTCTTCGATTGACAAATTTATCAAAGAACGACCATGACTGACCACACTCAGCCCCTCCCCATAATAAAGATAATGAAACATTTAAGGGAGCACACAGCTGTAAGTGAATCCCCTCAAACATTTGCTTCCCACACCCCTTCGCCGTCATAGTTCACTCAATGCGACTCGTGGCTTTCTCGGGCCACGATCGTGGCCCCGGAGGCTTAGCAAAGCGAAGTTTCCGCCAAGCCCAATTTCCCAACTCGACTCACACGTTATAATCCCTGCGTATACCCGTTGGGTAAACTCAATTTACGCAGTCGCGGAATTTCTTGGCACTGCGCGGTGCCTGGGTCCCCAATGTGTGTGTCTTTTACCCACACAATGTGCAAACGTTCACACACGGATCTTGGGTGATAAGAAAATAGGAGAGGCGACTAAAGCTTCCCTCCACTCAAAACGAGAAACCCCGCAAGTCTCTAAGGGACAGCATCACTCCAGCGTTTTCAAAAAATCGATTTTTTGTACGAAAAATTATTGGAATCATCAGGGCCGTTGACGGTTGACGTAAACAAAAATATTAAAGGGCTAATCCTGACGCACCATTCAAAAGGCTGATATCGAATTTAGAAAGAGACTAGTGTTTGATCCCGAGACAAAGCATCGATACTGAGTCGCTCGACTGAAACCGGAAGCACACTCGGAACCGGAATTTCTGATTGAGAGAACGCAAAACACGTCAGAGGCAGAAAGAGACAGGGAGGGAAGAAGAGAGGGAAGGAGAGATTGATTAATTCGTTGATTGATTTATTTATTTATTAATTGATTTAGTAGGAGCGTACAATACAGTTTCGGCTCTCTCCACCAAACGCAACAGGATTTAGTACAATAAAATAAAACAATATAGTGTAATAAAAATTAAATGTAATAAAACAATAAATCCAATGTTGAAGAGAGAGAGAGAGAGAGAGAGAGAGAGAGAGAGAGAGAGAGAGAGAGAGAGAGAGAGAGAGAGAGAGAGAGAGATTGATTGATGATTTATTTATGCCTTGGTTATGCCTTTAGCTAAATAAGTACAACTAATGTGCAATTTTGTAAACAAAAAAGAGAAAAATAAATGCTATATGACAATAATAATAACAGTAATAGTAATAATAATAAAGATATTGAAGATATAATGAAGATAACGCACTTTTGGATGACATCTAATTTCATTACCGTCACTATTAACAATACGTATAAAATAATTAAAAACTATATTAGATGATATAATAATATAAAGTAATATGAACAAAGTAAACTACGTGAACAGTATACTAGTATGCGGTGTACGTCCAGTACAGGAGGCTAAAGAGAGAGAGAGAGAGATGCCCTAAATGAAGCTCTCTCGTTTACGAGTGGACCAGGCTGAATCGCCCTTGTATAAATATTTTTTCATCACTCGGAATAATCGACAGGGAAATCGCCGTTACGTCGACGGGATTCAAGCGCACGCCGGGATACTTAGACGCGAACATCAGAATAAATAGGACGCGAAGGGTATACTTCGCTTAGCAGTTTCGTTTTTTCATTTCGTCTCATAGCGATTCGTCGGTTGCATTCCCTTATACAGGCGGTCCCCAGAGACATCCTCGGGTACAGAAACCAGATTGCACCATTCTCCGAAGAACAGTACTTATCGATTTTTCTCTCCGAGGCATCGTTATCGAGATAAAAAGCAATTAGTGATAGCCAATGCCATGTATAGCTCGACATACCGCATTCGTTATATTATTGGCTCATCAGTGTTTAGTTGACGATTAGTCGGGAGCAGATGAGGATAAGCGCTTGGCTCTTTAGAACTTTCCGATAATGTTGGAGTCTGCTGCGTGGAAATGCAATAAAAATGTTTTATTCGATTACACTTTTTTGGCGGTTCCAGGCTGCTCAAGTCACTCAAACGTTTTTTACGATCGCTGTTAAAAATGTACAAGCTAGTATATGTAAAAAAAATGTTTTTTTTTTCGTGCTGATATGAATGTAGAAACGAAAAAGGGAATTTTTATTGCCTTGGAACAATGCAAACTTTAACATCATAATTTGCTATCTATTTTCCCTGTAGAAGCCTTGTCACGACACTTTAGACAGCCTGTATTTTCATACTCACGTCCATATAAACATTTATTTTCTGAATTCCAACGTATACCCTTCAGGTGTTTACGAATTACCCTTCCTGTACCTGACATTCTGTCAGTAGAGAATTAAGCTTCCTTGTCAAGAGCGAGTTGATATGACCTTAATTTACGGAAGGAAATTCTGTCGCAGTACTTTGCATCGAAGGGAACAGCATTATTATGGAAATCACAAGCTTCTCACCGCTTTCCAAAACGAGTTGATGAGATTCTTACAAGGAACATCACTTAAGGCCTTAAGCCACAGTAACGGGTATAAAATCATGTGCGAATTCAACAATTTTTTTCGTATGAAAATGTAATTCACTAATAAAATGAATTACACATCTATTTAGTATGAATATCAAGCTGTTAGAAAATGTGTATATTTTTTTTCGATGTACAATATGGCCGACTACTCGAAACTTCTCGAAACATCTTTTTTCCAATTGGCGTGACAAATAACTTCAACAATTTTCACTCGATTTACTTCAAATTTAAAAGTTATGTTCCTAATTGCATTTCGCAGAAAAGTACGTACGGAATTTCTGATTACGGGGTTACCCCCACTTGCGATTTTGAAAAAATCGATTTTTTTATTGCATTTTTTTGAAGTATAAGTATCTGAGAATATGTCCTGAAAATTTCAAGTCGATCCGAACAAAATTGACTGAGATATGAGCGTTGAAAGAGAAGAATCCGTTGTGAAATTTAAACTTTAAACGCGTTTTTCTCAAAATAGCATTTCTGAAGTCGGTGACCAAGATTACTCGAACACTAATGAACCGATCTTCTTGAAATTTTGCAGGCTTATTTAATACATCAAAATGTAGTCTTTAAACGTTCGATTTTTTTTTCGAAAAAAATGGCCGTTTTATAGCCAAAAAACGGCCGTTTTTTTTCGTTAAAATCGAACCATTAACTTTGACTGTCCGCCATTTTGTGAAAAATGAATATTTTTTAAAATCCTTCGATTAAGACTAGTTCATACTTATATTTGACTAAATCCATCCGCATTTTTTTTTTCAGATGATCCACTTCGCCGCAATGTTGGTCACCGCAAACCGTGTATATAAAAACATTATTTCATTGACGGCCATTTGCCACTAAACAATGTAATATTTTTCAATAAAAAAATTACTGAAACTTCTTCAAGATATGTTCTTTAAGATGGTATATTGATCGATTAAAAAAGTTTTGTAGTTTTCTTTAAAAAAATTCATGAAAAAGGCCTTTTTTGCGCTACAAGTGGGGGTAACGCCTTAAGATAAGAGATAAACGAGTTAGTATCTAATTTTGGAAAACTTTCCAAAAATCATACTTACCATGATAAATCGAAATCCTTAGACTTTGGACTAAGCTAACCTAGATTACATATGTTCTTAACGAGACGACCTATCAACCCCTTAAGGCTTTGCATCGACCTTCCTAACACCCTGTATACCTGCAACCATCAAGTCGATGGATTGAAGCTCTACTGAAACATTTATTCCATCCGAATGAATGATTTCCTCGAAATTACCACCAAATGAAAACTTGATACGTCAAAATACCAGGCGTGCTCGAAATATAACCATTTCTTCAATTTTAATGAACATTTTCGTAGAATCATATATTGAAATTTATATATTTGTCCGTTTTGTGCTAAACCCACTGTAATGTTGGTTACCAGCACATCTGTCGAATCTGGGGTGAGTTTTTTCGAGTATTCTCAAGCGAATTGCCAATTATGAAGACAGGACGGTCCTTGAAAAGACCCTCATACGAATATACTCCCATTACTTGCAGTCGAATGTCCCCAAACCCACTTTTCCCCATACACACGTACATACGCACAATGGGCAGGACGCATCATCCGCATCTCGTTTCATTTGCCACCCCACTTGCAACGTTCGCGCTCTCGGCGTTGCACGAGGGAGTGCGAGAGAGCCGTGCTTTTAAACGCGACATTCACGGGGGTCGCCCTCGTCTGTTCTCCCCAAACCCCTTCAGCTTTCACATCGCACGTACGCGTGTGAAACTCGTTACGCAATTTCGATATTGCTATAGAGAGTCCGGGCAATATGGAACTGTCGAACGAGTCTCGAAAGCGAGGGATCGTTGTTGCCTTTTTTTCGTCACTTCCCGACAGTGCAATTTTTCTGCAGTTTTATAACCACAGGAACTGTGGGGGGGGGGGGGAGGTCGTTAAAAAGTGGATATCGACTGTGAAATAGAATCGCATAAAAAGGAGCCCACTTTTCTTCTTCCGAAAACACGAGTGCGGCGATTACCTTTGAGAAAAATAAAACTGTACCGTCTCTCCTGGTGTGGGCATTCTTTGCGGGATTATGGGGGAGATACCTTTAAAAGAGTAAAAAATTTGCTGATTTTCTTTTTTCTTTTTTTTTTTTTTTTTGAAGAAAAGATTTATTCACCATTTTTCAGACTTAGGGTATGTTTTATTACTACTTTTTGCTGATATATGGTATTTTTTGTTTTAATTAATATTAAAACCGTGCCATACCTATGGCACGGTTTTGTGAACTGCATTTTCAAAACTGGCGTGGCGTATAGTTAAGGCGTTACCCCCACTTGTAGCGCAAAAAAGGCCTTTTTCGTGATTTTTTTAAAAGAAAACTACAAAACTTTTTTAATCGATCAATATACCATCTTAAAGAACACATCTTGAAGAACTTTCAGTAATTTTTTTATTGAAAAATATTACATTGTTTAGTGGCAAATGGCCGTCAATGAAATAATGTTTTAATATACACGGTTTGCGGTGACCAACATTGCGGCGAAGTGGATCATCTGAAAAAAAATGCGGATGGATTTAGTCAAATATAAGTATAAACTAGTCTTTAATCGAAGGATTTTAAAAAATATTCATTTTTCACAAAATGGCGGACAGTCAAAGTTAATGGTTCGATTTTAACGAAAAAAAACGGCCGTTTTTTGGCTATAAAACGGCCATTTTTTTCGAAAAAAAAAATCGAACGATTAAAGACTACATTTTTATGTATTAAATAAGCCTGCAAAATTTCAAGAAGATCGGTTCATTAGTGTTCGAGTAATCTTGGTCACCGACTTCAGAAATGCCATTTTGAGAAAAACGCGTTTAAAGTTTCAATTTCAGTTTACACGAAGAAAATATTTTTTTTGTAAACTTACATAGAGTCATCTATTCCGGGTCCATACAGAAGTATGGGCCCGGATACTTATACTTAAAAAAATGCAATAAAAAAAATCGATTTTTTCAATCGCAAGTGGGGGTAACCCCTTAAAAAACTAATCGACCGATTCTGATGAAATTTGGTATAAATCCTTTCTATCCTAATTGTCTAAAACATTACCCTAAATGTTTTTAAAAATAAAAAAAGGATTTTTATTGCAAAATGTAGCCATATTTTCCGAAAAATCAATTTTTTTTTTTCAAAGCTTACCACTTCATCGATTATCAAAATTGTTCACTTTTTGTAGGTTCATATTCTGCGCATGAGTAGTAATGGAAGGAACATGGTCGTTGGTTTTTTAAATATTTATCCCGCCGACGCTACGAGTCACGCCGTCTGACAACATCCGCCGCAAACCCGTTTAGAAGACCGTGGCATACCTCCGCCATGTTAAAAGATTAATAAAAATAAAATACCACGTAACGACCAAAAGTCGTAATGAAACATACCCTGAGTCTCGAAAATGGCTAAGAAATCGTTCCTTGGGAAAAAAAAATTATGAAAATCAGCCATTTTTTCCTCGCCTAAAGGCATCTCCCCCTTAAGGGGTGCGCAAGGAAAATGATGGACGTGTTGCAGGCAAGATGCGGCGGGTGCGATGCTCGCACGAGTCGTTGTTCGCCCGGTTAGCACGCACAAAAAAGAGGGTAACGACAAGGGAGCACGTAGGGTGAGAACAGGGAAGCTGCGAGAATAGGGAGAAGATCAGGGTGGGAACTTCGACGAGCAGAAGGGCGCAACGGAAGTACCTGGTGAGGAAGCGTCATCCAGAAATTGACCGTTCCTCCCTATGCATGAAATCGAATGCATCAAACAAATGGACCGTTTATACGCTCCTATATCTGCGAAACCCGATTTTCAAGGAGTGAAACGCACCCTCAAAAATAGGGGTGTTTTCGTTTTTCGGAGATAACGTTGTCGTTCTCATTTCCGATGTATAGTACACGAAAAAATAAACATTGTTGCAATTTGAAATTTCTTCATATCTCGTACCGTTAATTCGTTACCGACGAAAAACGAAAAACACCCCAATTTTCTACGGTGCAACATCACATCGCCAATTCTTCACCGATCGACTCGACATTTTTTTAGGAACATTGTAACAACATTTGGCATCGAAGTACATAGGGGATTTTCGATAAAATCAAAAACTGTTTCCGAAAAAAAATTCTTCCCGGAGATTTTTTTCAACCGAAAACAATTTTTTTTAAACCTGCTCCAAAATTCATTTTCGACGAGGTAGAAGTTTGCATCGTTGGAATGCAACGAAAATGAATATTTCTTTATTCCTTCGATTTCTTTTAGCAGATTTTTCCTACGGAAATCTCTCAACCATTTTTTTACGATAATTATTTAGCGAACTACATTTTAATTCATAGCAAAGGATCTTTTATAATAATGAAAATAAGAAAAATGAAATGTAAAAAAGAACTTTCGTTGCGTTCCACGATGCAAACTTCAACACCATGTATTTTCGTTCCGGGTGAAAATTTGTAGGCGAACTCTTGCCGGATTCACGAGTCTTCATTTCTAACTCAAACTACAATGGGAAATTTTCAAAATTCCGAGTTCTGAATTTGAAATTTATCGTCAGCCTCTAATTATTACGCGAACTTCGTCGCAATCTCTATTCTTTGAAATAACGAATGTGCGGAAGCTCCCGAAGGGTTTGCATGCGCATAAACGGTACCAGAAACCCCTTGAATGATTCAAGGTGGCGCCCCGAAACTAGCGTGTTACCGAGGGAGTTCAAGGTACGCCATTGTAATGTCGTAGGTAAATCGGTCGTACGTTCTAACGTGTTCGCGTGTATGCGCGAGCTTATGCACTTGAAAGAACCAACCAGACGGGTATAGAAGACGGTTTTTACGTATTTATGAGGCGCATTTGCTACATACTATCCCACGTACCGCTAAGTAGGTATGCATTCACCTGGACAAGAAAAATCTATGCATGTGACAAATGTAGGTATATATATCTTATTTTATTTCCTGAGTCCCAACGTATACCCTTGCAGGTTTTTACCCATTGCCCTTTCCAATTGAACCCTTTCCTATCACGCCCTGCCCGCACTCCGCTAATCTAACCTAACTTCCGATGAGTCTGCAGCCGTCTTGGGGTATGGCCGCTCTAGAATTTTGGAAAACTGGAAAGAGTTAGTTTCGACACAAAAGGTGCTTAAGGGTCTTCAAAATAATATACCAAAATGTTCTGGGCGGTCAAAATCTCCAAGTACCCCAATTTCGAATAATCTGTGCCCGGAGGCGGACGCGTATCGCATCAAGCTTTCCGAACAATCTCTGCCCGAAGCTGCAAAAGAGGCATCAGCTTCAAAACGCTCACAAAAAACATCACTTAAGGGGTTACCCCCACTTGCGATTTTGAAAAAAAACGATTTTTTTTTATTGCGTTTTTTTGAAGTGTAAGTATCTGAGAATATGTCCTGAAAATTTCAAGTCGATCCGAACAAAATTGACTGAGATATGAGCGTTGAAAGAGAAGAATCCGTTGTGAAATTGAAACTTTAAACGCGTTTTTCTCAAAATGGCATTTCTGAGGTCGGTGACCAAGATTACTCGAACACTAATGAACCGATCTTCTTGAAATTTTGCAGGCTTATTTAATACATAAAAATGTAGTCTTTAATCGTTCGATTTTTTTTTTTCGAAAAAAATGGCCGTTTTATAGCCAAAAAACGGCCGTTTTTTTCGTTAAAATCGAACCATTAACTTTGACTGTCCGCCATTTTGTGAAAAATGAATATTTTTTAAAATCCTTCGATTAAAGACTAGTTTATACTTATATTTGACTAAATCCATCCGCATTTTTTTTTTCAGATGATCCACTTCGCCGCAATGTTGGTCACCGCAAACCGTGTATATAAAAACATTATTTCATTGACGGCCATTTGCCACTAAACAATGTAATATTTTTCAATAAAAAAATTACTGAAAGTTCTTCAAGATGTGTTCTTTAAGATGGTATATTGATCGATTAAAAAAGTTTTGTAGTTTTCTTTTAAAAAATTCATGAAAAAGGCCTTTTTTGCGCTACAAGTGGGGGTGACGCCTTAAAAACTAGATTCTCTACAAAAGTACGTAGGATTCTTTCATTATATTTCATCATTGTTTGTTATAAACAACAATCTAATGATTTTTTCCTAAAATTGGGAACCTTTTTTTTCCTAAAAAGCGCCATTTTTGCAAAGATCAATACATCGAAAAAAAAATCCTACGTTCTTCTGTACCTGTCCTCATACATGATCTAAAAAATTTTGTTTTTTTTTCCAGGTAAAAAGTCGCCTGAGCTACGTTCTCATTAACTGCATGGCGTAATGTTCGATGGCCTTAATGATATTCCACGCTCTGAGCTGTATTTCTATAAAAGATTCATGAAAATCGATTCAGTAGTCCTCGCGTTGTAACACGTAAGCGTACAAACAGATAACCAGACAACTCTGCTTTTTTGATCAATTTTTTTCTTCTATTTACTCAATACAAGCGAACTTTAGAGAAATTTTGTGAAAATAAAAAATTACCGTCGAGGCGTCCCTCAAATTTGTATTATTTGTATAGAACATATCCATAATATTGGCTATCAGCACATCTGGCTGTTTCAAAGACCGTCCTAGAAATCCCATATCTTCAAAATCATCTTTGTACACACATATATAGGTATATAGATGTATGTGTGTCTGTGCATGTGTGATACATTCTCTCGGGGACGCGGCATGTCATCTCGTGGCTTTACGGACAAGAAACGTGTACGGCACTAAACGCGACATCGCCGCACGAAGGAAAATCAATGAAGGCCTAGTGCTCGTTCCGCCACGACAAATCGATGTATTCCTTACCAAAAAATAAATAAATATGTCGTTTCGACGTAAAAGAAAAAAATCGAGAAATCCCACTCAACGATCGACGAATCGACTGGCCGAATAAGGAAGACTTGACCTTTGCGGTTACGTCAATCATTGAAATGACCAGCTGGATGTAGAAATGGTGAAAAAGTGACGTGGAAAATGTGGTATACCGTGTGAGGGGATTAGCACGGAGTCAATTTATCCTTAAGTATCAGAGAAATATAGCAAATTACGAAATTACCTTGGACGTGCGCAACTCGAATTGGGAGAATCGATAAATCTTCGTACGTTTTACTTTTTCCTTTTTCAATTTATTTTTGCCTCAGTAGCGAGTCTGGCGACGAGAGATGAGCAGGCCAATTAAAATAAAATTTGTATAAATCACTGATGAGGAATGCGTCGAGGGACCCTCGCCCTTTTCTGCCCTCGCCCTTCCTCAAGAAAAGAGAGGGAACTCGTGTGTGTGTGTGTATGTACATGTAGCGTAGGGCTGAGGTAGCCTGTGCCTGAAACACTATACGGTAGTTGGCCATGCCTTCTACAATGATCGCGTATAGATCGCGTCATATACGGATATGGGAAGTGTAACTCCAAGAAAACTTTTTGGTTATACCGGTCAACCATTTTGAGTCTCGAATTTTGCAAATTTGCCTTCAGATTTGCGATCAGCGACTTCGAAAACATAAGTTTACGGATTTTTTATCAAATTCAATAAAAGGTGCTATCGGTCGGCCATATTGGATCCGCCATTTTGAATTGTACGAATTTGACTACAGATTCGTGATCAGCGACCTCGAAAACATAAGCACAATGAGTTTTACTGAAATTCAATAAAATTTCGTGCTATCGGTCGGCCATGTTGGATCTGCCATTTTGAATTTTGCAAACTTGACTTCAGATTCGTGATCAACGACCTCGAAAACATAAGTATACGGAGTTTTAATCAAATTCAATAAAATGTGCTATTGGTCGGCCATGTTGGATCCGCCATTTTAAATTTTACAAATTTGACTTCAGATTCGTGATCAGCGACCTCAAAAACATAAGTTTACGGATTTTTTATCAAATTCAATAAAATGTGCTATCGGTCGGCCATATTGGATCCGCCATTTTGAATTGTACGAATTTGACTTCAGATTCGTGATCAGCGACCTCGAAAACATAAGCACAATGAGTTTTACTGAAATTCAATAAAATTTCGTGCTATCGGTCGGCCATGTTGGATCCGCCATTTTGAATTGTGCAAATTTGACGTCAGATTTGCGATCAGCGACCTCAAAAACACAAGTTTACGGAGTTTTAATCAAATTCAATCAAATGTGCTCTCGGTCGGCCATGTTGGATCCGCCATTTTGAATTTTGCAAATTTGACTTCAGATTCGTGATCAACGACCTCGAAAACATAAGTATACGGAGTTTTAATCAAATTCAATAAAATGTTGTATTATCGGTTGGCCACATTGGATCCGCCATTTTGAATTGTACGAATTTGACTTCAGAATCTGAAGTTCAGATTCGTGATCAGCGACCTCGAAAACATAAGCACAATGAGTTTTACTGAAATTCAATAAAATTTCGTGCTATCGGTCGGCCATGTTGGATCCGCCATTTTGAATTGTGCAAATTTGACTTCAGATTTGCGATCAGCGACCTCAAAAACATAAGTTGACGGAGTTTTAATCAAATTCAATAAAATGTGCTATCGGTCGGCCATGTTGGATCCGCCATTTTGAATTTTGCAAATTTGACGTTAGATTTGCGATCACCGACCTCAAAAACATAAGTTTACGGAGTTTTAATCAAATTCAATAAAATGTGCTATCGGTCGGCCATGTTGGATCCGCCATTTTGAATTTTGCAAATTTGACTTCAGATTCGTGATCAACGACCTCGAAAACATAAGCACAAGGATTTTTACTGAAATTCAATAAAATTTCGTGCTATCGGTCGGCCATGTTGGATCCGCCATTTTGAATTTTGCAAATTTGACTTCAGATTTGCGATCAGGGACCTCAAAAACATAAGTAAACGAAGTTTTACTCAAATTCAATAAAATATTGTGCTATCGGTTGGCCATATTGGATCCGCCATTTTGAATTTTGCAAATTTGACTTCAGATTCGTGATCAGCGACCTCGAAAACATGATATTCCAAAATTTCATTGAAATCTCAACGTTCGTGTACCTTTGCCGACTTTTTCGGCGATTCCGACCACTGTGTGACGGGCAGAACTAAGCGCCAAACGGTCGCGGAACAAAAAGGGAGACCTAACTGCGTACGGAATAAACAAGGTGCGCGGAATTAAGATGGATGAGCATGACGGTCAACGTCGCCCACGCGAAAGGTTATCATGCGAAACGAACCCTGTTAAAGAACCAAGAAACTTCTGCCGAAAATACTACAACCCGCCAGCTCCAATGAAGTCGGGTGCCACAAAAGACTTGTCCGTCGATCCATTTTTTCGATTAGTCGGCACTTGTATTTGAGTCAATTTTGCAAGCTTGCAGCAATCAATGTTGGACTACAAGCGTGGCAAAGGACTCCCGAAAGGATCTCCAGGCGTGTGAGAAACCGAGAACATTTGGTATTCCCAATACCCAAATATGAAATAGAGTTGACGTTTGCATCGTTGGATGGCAACCAAGATACTTTTTTTCTCGTAATTTCGTTATTGTTGAAAATCAAATTTAGCAGATTCGGGTTGAAAAGCGCTAAATGACGATCCTACAAAAAATGTTTCCATTATTATTCGTAGCGCAAATCTGCCAAGGGAAATTTGGGAATTCAAAAAGAAATCATCATTTCCGTTTATACGATACAAATTTCATTGTCACAATGTGAATCGAAAAAACATGAGTTTGGCGTTTGCATTTTTGGAGTGCAATGAACATCAACACTTCCAAATTGCTTTCATTTCGTTTGGCAGCTTTGGCTCACAATAATCTCGAAACCATCTTCCAAAATACAGAAGTACGATATAAATCTGCAAAGAGAAATTTCGTGTACTATCCAAAACATGACGTTCAACGCATCAATGGAATGCAATGATTTATTTTTGCCATTTTTTATTCCTCTATGTTTCGCATTACACAAATTCTTTTTGTTGCCCATTAAGGTCGTAAATCCCTAATAAGAATGCGTAAAAACATTGGACACTTTCCGTGATCTGAATCTGCCAAAAAACTTTTGAGCAACCGAAGATCATTGACTTCCGTTCCATTCCAACGATGCAAACTTCAACGTTGTCAATAAAACAAGGACACGAAAATATACAAAAGATCTTTGGTTGCATCCCAACTATCCAAAGTCCAAAAACACGACATAAGAAAAGTCCCAGCATTTTGGGAATTCCTCGACAAAGAGAGCTCGGCGCCTCAAAGGTAATGACCAAAGGACAAAGCAGATTGACAGAAAAAATGGCACGGAAGTCGTCTGTAACGAGTAGATTGAGTGGCCAATGGCTGTCACTAGTACCGGTGCGGCATGTGAAAGAAACGTGGCGTCTTTTTGTGGATGTGTGCGCGCGTGTGTGTAATACGCTCTATCACTTGCGCACGCGAACACGCCAGTGACACAGAGCACTGCGCCAAGTAAAGTCTTGGGGCTTCCTTCGGTTCGGTGCTCCGACACAATATTCTCCCTTTTTTTCTTACACACTTTTCCCCCTGGCTGGGTGCGAAGGCAAAGGAGGGTCAGGACTGAAATGCGCGAGTGCGTCCCACTCTCTCTCACACACACACCCAGCTAAAAATAGTGGATCTCATCAATCACGCGAACGTAGAGGTATACAGAGAGCGAGAGGACCCGGAGGAAAAAATAAAGAGACCAAGAAAGAGAAAGAGAAAGAGAGGGGGGGATGGCAAAGTGACGTTGTGCGCTCGTATAATCCCCGTACGATAATCCTCCCCGGTCTCCTCGGCCCATCCATCTACAGATATATACATACATCCCCAGGCGAATGCAACGAGCATGGGAGAGAGGAATACCGGTATCAATTCACCAAGGCTTCCATGTGTATTACCTTGAGGGAGCTTTAATGCGGTTGCTAGAGTACCACCCGTATTTCCGTTTCCGGTTAGACGCCATGGCTATAAGACAGGCTATGAGAATTCAACGCTCGACAGGCGGAGCTTGAGAGGAGAAAGAGTTACAAGCGGGCCAACGAGCTGAAGCTCATCAGGAACTCGTGTAGATTTAACGCTCCGAGTAGGAGGTAAAAGGTGTCTCAGTGACCTGACATTGAAATTTATGAATAAAACGTATTATTTATTCAACGGGGTCTTCTAGTTTCTTGGGTCGAAAAAATCGATTTTTTTTTCATAAATCACATGTGTAGAAAATGTGTGCCAAAGGATTTTTCGATATTCGAAGTGGTTCACAAGTATAAATCACATGCGCGAACTTTCAAACGCGTTTTTCTCGAAACACCATTTTTCGAAACGGTGACCACGATATTTCAGAAACTACTGCACCGATCTTGTTCAAATTTATACAGCATCTTTAATATGTTATAAGCCAGCGATTGAAGTAGGATTATCACGATTGCTTCGATAGTTTTTTTTGTGCGAGCGAAAAACTTAAGAAAAAATGAGTAAAAAATAGAATGTAATTTTCAAAAGTGTATAAAAAAGTCAATTTTTGTAATTTAGAATTCACTCTAGTTCAATCGCTAGTCTTAAATATGAAGATTAAAATGCCGTTTGGTTTTTTGATTTCAGATAAGCAGAACAGCCGCAATCTTGGTCACCGTCAAGCACCTCTTTTACTTGATGTCTTCCTGTCGGCCACTATAACGTTTATTCTATTATATATTTTGACTTCAAAAAATTTGTAACGCTTATTTAAATGTTAATAAAGATTATGCAAAAACAATGAGATTGATTATTTCGATGCTTTGCCCGTAAAAAATTATTGAAAAAGCCGTAAAAAAACAGTCGAAAAACTAGAGGACCCCGTTAAAAAGTACGAATATTTTTATTTCAATATAAGGTACAAACATGGAGGTTATGTGTGGAACACAATATCCGATAAATGGCCGCCTCCTCCCTGTTTGCAAACGTTCACTCTTCTGACGAAATTTTCAATAACATTTTGACATAATTGCGGACTAGGTTAATTAATGGTGCGTCCAATTGCTTCTTTCAGCTCCGGAATGGTCTGTGGGTCATTGGCAACACTTTTCGTTTTAGAAAACTAACTTTCAGTGTAGTGTAGTGAATTTTCACAACTTCTATGCGTTGCTCGATCGTGTAATTCTCCATGACTAAACCTCGATACTTCCTGATGTCAGCTGTCAAAGATTAGTACTTTATGTTCGCCATTACTCTATGTACTCTATGTTCGCCACAAAAATGAACTCTATGTTCGCCACAAAAATGTACTCTATGTTCGCCACAAAAATATACTCTATGTTCGCCACAAAAATGTACATTATGTTCGCCAATACTCTATGTACGCCATTAATACTCTATGTTCGCCACAAAAAAAGGGCCGCGCGATTTAAAATGTCAGGTCATTTTGAGACACCCTTTATTACGAGTCGTATGCAGCGTAGGAAGCAGTTCGAAATTCATTCGTACTTGTAGTCATGGGATTCAGTACTGCATTGTCCCCACTCACGGTGTTGCGCGAAGATCTTGAAAGCTGGTGGGTGACAACAGCCCAAAAACTTTTCTTTGAGTAATGATCGTGAGGGCAGCCCAGCAATGCGCAGCTGCAGTATGCGCGTGCGCATTATGAAGGTAGCGAGAGCGAGAAATGCGCATTATGCGGTAGCGAGAAATTGCGGAAATGGGTAAAGAAGAAGGAAGACGACAGGCACGACTGTGTTAATTCCGCGTTTGATATATAACGGAATTATCCATCACGAAGGTTGTGAACGAATGTGGAGAATTCTTTTTAAAGTACTCTGTAAGTCAAGTAATTTTTTCTGTATATCTATATGTTTTAATCTTCAAAGTATCTTTATACATCTCTAAGGTAAAGAATTATTTTCAAAGTAATCAACTTCGAAGTTAATAATATCCAAAAATGATTTCAAGAAATAGAAAAGTACTATGTCAAAATACAGAAAGATTAAAAAATGAAAAATCGATTTATCAATATATAGATTAATTTTATGGTATTTAAGTTTGCATCGTTGGGATGCAACTACAATATTTGTATTCCTACTGCCAAATTTTTTTGCACATTTACGCTTGTAACAAAATAAAGAAGAATTTTCGTTGCATACCGACGATGCAAACTTCAACACCATATCGTTCCATAAATCAAAGCATAGTATAAAAAATAATACATCAATAAACAAATCGAATGAAAAAATCAATATTGTTAGGGATGGGCTTCCAAGGTGCAAGGAAAAGATAAATAATCATTGACCCGAGTGTGGTTTAAGGGGTTACCCCCACTTGCGATTTTGAAAAAATCGATTTTTTTTTATTGCATTTTTTTGAAGTATAAGTGCCCGGGCCCATACTTCTGTATGGGCCCGAAATAGATGACTCTATGTAAGTTTACAAAAAAAAAATATTTTCTTCGTGTAAACTGAATTTGAAACTTTAAACGCGTTTTTCTCAAAATGGCATTTCTGAAGTCGGTGACCAAGATTACTCGAACACTAATGAACCGATCTTCTTGAAATTTTGCAGGCTTATTTAATACATAAAAATGTAGTCTTTAATCGTTTGATTTTTTTTTTCGAAAAAAAATGGCCGTTTTATAGCCAAAAAATGGCCGTTTTTTTCGTTAAAATCGAACCATTAACTTTGACTGTCGGCCATTGTGTGAAAAATGAATATTTTTTAAAATCCTTCGATTAAAGACTAGTTTATACTTATATTTGACTAAATCCATCCGCATTTTTTTTTCAGATGATCCACTTCGCCGCAATGTTGGTCACCGCAAACCGTGTAGGGGAGACCGGGGCAAAATGGTATAGCGGGGCAAAACGGTACCGGGGCAAAACGGCACTGGGGCATAATGGGATCGGGGCATAATGGGATAGCAAAAAAATGAAGTTTCTTGGTGCTTGATTTGGGGCAAAATGGGATAGGGGCAAAATGGGACAGAGAGGAGTGGAATATCAAATTGGGGCAAAATGGGACACACAAAAATGAAGTGTCGCAGCCCGCTGAATTTGGGACAAAATGGGATAACAGGAAAATTCATGCTTCGGCTCTATGAAAGAGCTGTTGAAACATAATCTAATCTAAATGGTGCTTGTGGTTCGTTTCAGTCCACATATACGCAGATAATACGGACTGATCGATATATTTGTCGACACATATCCGTCGATTTCATGGGGAGCGGCGGTTCTAGTTTCATAAAACAATTTACGTAAAAATTGACAAGAGTTAGATTTTCATCAATGGCTTGAAAATCAGTATCAGTAACGTGCAGTTGGCAGAAAATAAATTAAAAAAAAACAAAGAAAGATAACAACAAAAAAAACCACAAATTGCACGCGTCAGATTATAAAAATTACTTGATTATTTAAATAATTAATAACGACAAAGAAATTGTACCAATCGAATAAGAAGGCTCAAATAACAATTTACGTCAAGTTTGGTACAGTTCTGACCGCAGAATCAAAAGTAATTGTTTAACAAACTTTAATAACAAATGAAAAATTAGTATTTTTTTGAATGTTGAAGTCCTTAAATTTATTGGATTCAACAAATCCTGACGAGCCGAGCACGAACTGTTGTTGTAAAGTCAAAAATTCCACTGTCCCATTTTGCCCCGATCCCGTTTTGCCCCAACCGCCTCTTTCTGAGGAGCCTGATTTTCTCCGGCCCATTTTGCCCCAGTCCCGTTTTGCCCCAATGACGTATTTTCCAGCAGTGTTAATTTTCACTATTCCATTTTGCCCCAAACCCGTTTTGCCCCGGTCCCATTTTGCCCCGGTCCCATTATGCCCCGCTATACCATTTTGCCCCGGTCTCCCCTATATAAAAACATTATTTCATTGACGGCCATTTGCCACTAAACAATGTAATAATTTACAATAAAAAAATTACTGAAAGTTCTTCAAGATGTGTTCTTTAAGATGGTATATTGATCGATTAAAAAAGTTTTGTAGTTTTCTTTAAAAAAATTCATGAAAAAGGCCTTTTTTTGCGCTATAAGTGGGGGTACGCCTTAAAGCAGTGTGTGGCAATACTTTCATTAAGTTTTGCCCGTAGGTCTTTGAACGATAATCGTCCGCTTTTGACCGAGGCCGGGGACAGACTGCCTTCCAAATCTCGTTCAGTCTCCTAACTTGTGACCTATCACGTGGTCAACGATATGCGTACTACTTTACATACCAATATGTAGCGATATAGTATATATATATATATATATATATATATATATATATATATATATTACAATATGTAATATCAATTACAATGGCACAAAATCAAAGTATCAAATCCAAGAATCATTTCCTTACGAAGCAATAAACTTTTGGAGGTAAATAATAACTGTCCTTATCCATGTTTATCTCCAATGTTAATGTACAAGTACTCTACACTTTTTTCTAGTGTTTTTTGCAATCTGCACCTGTCGTCCTTCACTACTTACGCCAGATCCCAAACAACCCCAAAAAACTCACATGATTCTCTCGTATTTAAATACCCCCAGAAAAAGCCCCTTCCCCCTCTCGAAACTCGTTATTATCTCACTTCGAAATCATAAAGGCTCTAAGTGCAGGCTGAAAAAACATTGGTGACAGAAAACAAATCTATAATCCTCGTTTCATCGACAAGATCAGCAGTCGAGATCCTGCAGATCGTACTTACAAATAGGGTGAGAGGATATTCTATGCGGCAAACCTTAATCCCGGGGTGCAGCCACATAAATTAGAATCTGGAAATAAGGAGGATTGGGACGACGAGGAAGGAAGCCAGAGAGAGAGAGAGAGAGAGAGAGAGAGAGAAATACAGTCCTGTTGGAAGCATCAGACGCGTGGGCTGACTTGATCCAGAGGGATTGAATTCTATATATTCCGAGTGGAAAAGCGAAGAAAGTGAAAAGTTTTCCCTTCGGAGCTTGCTGAAGAGGGGGTGCTAATGGCCGTGGTGGAGAACTTAAGAACGCGAAGACGTCGTGGACCCGGAAATCAGCTGTCGAGGAAAACATTGCTGCGTGGTGAGGAGGTGAATACTCCTTGGGGTTCTCTCGTAGACCGATGGTTATCTTTCGGATATGCTCTACTATGGGTAAATTTGGTATAAATCCCCGAACAAAACTCTTTCGGAGCTTCAGGACAGACTGGTAATAATTCGAAATTTGTTTATATATATATATATATATTAGAGTGATTCGTTTCAGGGCAACTTTTTTTTCGACCCATCGTGCCCGAAAACCTGTAATTGGTACCCAAAAACGAACTTTCGTGAACAGGGGGTGTTGTCGAAAAATATTTAGAGGTCGCGAATAAAAATTGAAGGTTTCTCATTTGATTAACATTGAAAAAAATGTTTTTCTCATTATTAGTGTTACCATTCCGCGAATTTTGATATCGCGATATTTTCCAAGTGGGTTCTCATAGGAAATATGATACTCCACAATAAAGTTCATTGAGCCATGGCCGTAAATTCAACCGTTTCAGCGGCATCATTATTTCATGTGAATACTGTGCAAAATATCTATTCAAACGGCTGTAACGCCTAAGCTATTAGATATATCGAACAAAATTTAGATGAGAACTTTATAGAGAAAGTAATTTTCTACAAAAAAGTCTTATAAGCCGAGCCCGAAAATTCAACTCTTTCTCAGCCATTTGTTTAAAAAACAAATCTATTTATTTTACTTCATCCACCTATAGCTGAGAAAGAGTTGAATTTTCGGGCTCGGCTTAGAAGACTTTTTTGTAGCAAATTACTTTCTCTACATAGTTCTCATTTGAATTTTTTTCGATATATCTAATAGCTTAGGCGTTACAGCCGTTTGAATAGATATTTTTATACAATATTCACTTGAAATAATGATACCGCTGAAACGGTTGAATTTACGGACATGGCTCAATGAACTTTATTGTAAAGTATCATATTTCCTATGAGAACCCACTTGGAAAATATCGCGATATCAAAATTCGCGGAATGGTAACACTAATAAAGAGAAAAACATTTTTTTCAATGTTAATCAAATGGGAAACCTTCAATTTTGATTCGCGACCTCTAAATATTTTTTGACAACACCCCCCTTTCACGAAACTTCGTTTTTGGGTGCCAACTAGAGGTTTTCGGGCACAATGGGTGAGAAAAAAAAAGTTACCCTGAAACGAATCACCCTAATATATATATATATATATATATATATATATATATATAGATATGCTTGAACTGCATCTCCACTGATACCGGTATGAATAGTGCAGACGAAGCTCCCCAAATTGATATACTTGAGGCTCAAGCCGTGGCAAGATCGCGAGTAACAACGTCGGTGCAAGCTTAGCCCGGTGCTCGTTATTCGAAAGTTATAACTTTTGAGAGAGCCACTCGAGTCGGCTGTTCTGGAAAGAAGCGGAGGAAGAAGCCGGAATAGAGAGTTAAGAGCGAACAACTCAAGCTGCTCACGGTAGAGGCACGAGCCGTGCAATGACCGGCAGTCTATTCGACTCCGATCCCTCCTATATACATTTGGTGTACATTTTGTTTGCCGGCAGGTAAATGGCCACTAAAAATGTTTGAAATGTGCGAGCTCACAATCGTTTCGCCCGAGTACAAACCTCGCCAAGAGTTGGGAAACAAAAATCGACAGCGGTGGAGACACGGCTGTTGTCTTTTAACGTTGGCCTACTCGGGTGCTCATATTTGAGGCTTGATTTCCTTGTTTGAACCTACCTCTTTTATAATGCTGAAGTTTGCATCGTTAGAACGCAACGAAAATAATTTTTTTCCAATTGCCAATTTTTTTCTGGCACGTCAAAGCTACTGTGGACTTTTTTAACATCCTCATTGGAGACCTAGAACGTAAATGTATCAAAAGTGATTTTGGATAACAATGAAAATGGAGAAAAAAGAATTTTCGTTGCATTCCAACGATGCAGCATCCTTTTTTGGGGTCCTGTACTGAGCGAGTGCTGAGAACGGATGCTGAACACCTTTGCAAAGTCTCGACGTTACACTTGTCCGCACCGAAAGGTAATGTGAGTGGTAGATCATCAGAATTCAGAAACATTTGGTCCAGAATTTTTTTAAAGGGTCTGATCGCCCACTTCGGTACGGCGAACAGCCCTGGGGCGATTTACCCTTTTCTCGTTTCCATTTTCCTCGAAACTGTTTTTTGCGAAGTGCACGACGTATCTCAAAATCTGTCTAACATCTTCCATCAAATCACCACTTGACTTTTCGATTTGTTTATACATTTGTTGATTCATTTTGATGAATGTTGTTTTTTGGTCGGAGAACGAACTTCTTTTCTCACTCAACTTATTCGTCCGATTCACTTCACATTCGGACGGAACATAGTTTATAACATTTTCTATCATATGGCCGGACGATTTTTCGTTATGTTTAGCCATTTGTTGATAACAAAAGATTGAAGATGTTTTCTTTGATCGAAAATATAACTTTTTTTCTGCAGCTTGCCATTTTCGTCATTTTCAAAGTTTCAAAAAGGTACCCAGACATTAACCCTTCGTGGTCACCGTGGGTAAAATCGACCCGTCGATCAACTTTGGGCCCAAATACACAATAGTTCCCGGCTTTGAATGGGACTTTATCCATCTGAAGATTGGAATATCTATATACGTAGGGACCATTAGAAATTCGAATAAAATGTTAGAACCTTTTTTAGAGCGCGTACTACGCTACTATTTTTTTCCCATAAGGACTATCTCTAAGGAGTTTCAGATTCAAATTTTGGGTAATAATATTGAAAATTCGCGGAGTTATGATTGTTACAGTGAAAAAGTGATTTTTCTCGTTTTCATCTTAATATGCATTTTTAAAAATATTTTGCCATTTCATTTCTTATGAGTGAATTTTTCGTACGTCATCCACAATGTTCAAAGCATGTCCAGTAATTTTGTGAGCCTTTTTGGATACATAGCTTGGTTACAATACTGGTTTGAAAATTGTCTGTTTAGAATCAACCCAGTGTGACCACGAAGGGTTAAAAAGTTTTATTATTATAGTAAAAGTATATTTGTTATTTTACATTTCGCATCACCCTAGCTGCCAGAATTGGTGCATGGCCACCGCTGTGCCATGCAGCAACGGCGGCATTTTGTTCAAATAATAACTTCATTGTTTACCGATATTTTTCAACAAAAGAAAAACTCAACATTGACAAGACTATTTATTAATTGTGTGTAAAATCCCGACCTCGTTACTCCAATAGTTTCATCAGCAAAAAAATATAGAAAATCCACCTGCTTTATGTGCCCTAAGCTTACGCGGGCCCGTTAACGTAATTTGCCATACAGTGACATTTCGGCGACATAACACGATTTTTAGGCGATTTTTTCAGTTTCCGAAAATTTGGCTAAATAATCGTCAGATAATTGTTAATAACAAATGAACTATGCAATATAAAAAAAATCCTACGTACTTCCATAGAAAATGTTTTTTTCAAGATATGTTCAACATTTCAAGTGAATCGATTGAAAATTGTCTGAGTTACGTTTCCGGCCAACTTAAAAAATGCAGTTTCGAAATAAACGCTGCACAGCCGCCCTTTTGAAATGAATCGCTTCAAAAAAATTATTATATATAGTCACTGATATGTATGATAAACACCCTTTTTGTAATCTCGATTTATTTCGTAGTTTTTCTCAGAAAAAAATCTTCGAAAAGCCTATTTTTTCGGCCTCTGGAGTGGCCTAACCCCTTAAGACTCGTTTGAAACGTCGAAACGGCAGGTTCATCGTGACGTCGGAAATCTTCGTTTTCCAAGTTCTTCTCATGTTGCGAAAAACTATTAGGACTATGAGTATCTAAGAGTGTGGTATCAGCGTGTATTTCGCAACTGTAATTTCGCCAATCGTCAAGTCCGATTTGTAGCATTTGAGAGGAACAGAAACGAAGCCCAAGGAAATGGTCGATCCCTTCACTCCGCATTCCATTCTTGGGGCACTGCTCGGGAAAGATCGTGAACGGGAAGCGTTGCCGAACGAGCGTGTTCCAGCTTGCACGGATCGGAGAAGTGCCTCTTTCTTTTCTTTTTGTTTTCTTTCCTTCGTCTTCGCTGCTACATCTTTGCCAAGCTCGCAAAATCCCTCGCTCCCTTCGTCCTTTCGCTCCTTTCTCTCCCTGTCCCTTTTTGCCCAGTTGGACGTTGCCCGGGACAACTATACCTCCCGTACCTTCTTTCCTTTCTACGAGAGGCCGCCACCGCCCTTTTACTCGAAATTCTTTCACATCGTCGCGATGTATCTGCGATCCTACCAAACAGGAGGAGCAACAGCCACAACATGGGTGGACCGGAGTTTTGCTTACACACTCTCGGGCTCACCGTGCCGCACTTTCGACACCCGTTGGTCGCTCTTTCAGGGTGTGGAACAAGAACAAGCAATGTATACGGGGTGGCCCGCAAAGTGACCTTCGAAATGAACATCCTCGCATCAATACATATCCGAGTCACCCCCATTTATGTTCTACGATCTTTTTTAGTTTCCGAGAGAAAAGCATTTTTTTATTCCGAGCTTTCCTGTAGCAAAGTTAAAAATGTTTTCCTTTCGTGTATGTACTTTCCTCTTAGAGACTTGCCGAATCAATTGGGAGTCATTTAGACTAGTATAAGTTTTTTTTTGCATCATACGAACTTTAGTGGATGTTCCTCTGGAACCTATGTTTCTAAATTTTGTTCAGAGTCCAAGGCATTTACGTTAATGTTCAGTTGGTAATTTATTTGTTGCTTAACAGCGCTCTTCACAATGACAACACAAGTAAAAAAAATTGCGAGGAAAGTACATACACAAAGAACACTAAAAAATATCATAGAACATACGTGGGGCTGATTCGGATAGGCATTAGGCTTATACGAGGCATTTAGATTTTCATTTTGGACGTCACTTTTCGTGAAAACATGTAAATGGGGAAAGGATACTCTGAACAGTTATACCTGTGTGATGATGATCATCAGCACACCTGGCTATCCTTAACATTTTTCAAAACGAATCATGGATTTTGCGGCAACCTTTTTATAACTATGCTCACATTGATATAGAATTGACATTGCAGACATTAGGATTCGAATAATGTCGAGCATCAGAACACTACACAATGGAGTATGATGAGGACGATTCTCAAAGTCGAATGTCTTCAAAATGCCCTTTCCGCATTACACACACACACTCACACCTATACACACACACGCGCGTATACCCACCCACACATACACACACGCACTCACACCTACATCACACACACGTATATCACACACAGACACACACATCTACATCGCACGCACCTATATCACATACACCTACATCACACATACCTACATCACACACACACACACACACACACACACACACGCACACCTATATCACACAGACACCTACATCACACAGACACCTACATCAAACAGACACCTACATCACACAGACACCTACATCACACAGACACCTACATCACACAGACACCTACATCACACACACACCTACATCACACACACACCTACATCACACACACACCTACATCACACACACACACCTACATCACACACACACCTACATCACACACACACCTACATCACACACACACCTACATCACACACACACACCTACATCACACACACCTACATCACACACACCTACATCACACACACCTACATCACACACACACACCTACATCACACATACACCTACATCACACACACACACCTACATCACACACACACACACACCTACATCACACACACACCTACATCAAACACACACCGACATCACACACACACCTACATCACACACACACCTACATCACACACACACCTACATCACACACACACCTACATCACACACACACCTACATCACACACACACCTACATCACACACACACACCTACATCACACACTCTCTCTCTCTCACACACACAGACGCGTGCGCGCGCGCGCGCACACACACACACACCCAGAATCGATGAATGAACTATGCGTCACTCAGTCGCTGCATCTTCTTCTTTCTCCACTCTACGCTTCTCCTTCCCCTCTCGAGCTGGATGGTCCCACGAAAAGACTACACCGTATGACCGCCCTTATACCTGTTCCGCGCACAGGTACACACGGCCGGGCTGCACGGTAGAATGACGCGTTATGGAGAGTTTCGAGGATGTGAAGTGGGCAGCTTCGGATATCCTAAGCCAGAAAGATGTGACGCGACAAAAAAGAGCGGATAGAGACGTGGTGGAGCGGAAAACGAAAGAAAAAATGAAAAGCTTTAGAGCGGCGGCGAGGGGGATGGATTGAAGGAAAAATGCAAGGGATACCCGAGCGTGCGCCGAGGATATGATGAGCGCCGAACATTATGTCGGCGATGAAAGGAGAGCGATCAATGTACGACACCGGGGAGACGGAGAATTGCCCGGGAGTGAAAAAAAAGGATACGATTTCCCACTGCGCAAATTTGATGTGATCGATAATATATTATTCAACGTTCGATATATTTCTTGCCGAACCTCCGGGCATTCGCATCACCGAAGAGACGAATTTGATACGAGAGTAAATTGCAAATTTGCGATGACGATTGAAGTAAATGAGGTAATTAAAAAATAATTGCTCATCGATTGAAATACCCCATAGAGTCATCCACGTATGGGCCGCTCTTTTGCGGAACTTACGTGCCGTGAAACAAAGTTAATAATAATTATTAATACGTTATTACTGTATACGTTGTAATCACATCTGTGCGAGAGCTATTCGCGAAATTCACTTGCAATTAAATTGCCGCTGAAACTCAATTTCGATAACCAGATATCGTCTATAGCCGTAAACGTCAATTATTGCCGATTTAACGCTATTGACACAGTCGGGTATAGTGAACGACATGCAATGTGAAACGATATACATGCATGTGCATGTACATAAAGTTGTAGTACCTGCATGCATTTGTTGTTGCTTCCCCCGATTGCTCGAAATTTCGTTCACTGCGACATTTCACACCGGGTTGGAATAAAATTATTCCTCATCGTGTGTTAATTTATTATCGATTTGTGCCATATTCTGAATCATTTCGGGCGCCTCGCCGAAAGAAATGTTGTGTCAAAGAAGTCACACGATAAAGTGCCAATTTACGGGCGGTGTACCGCTGAAAAAACGTGTGTATTATTTGGTGAATATGGTACTTTGCTAAATCATATTTAATCAATACCTCAAGGATTCACCATACACGGTGACAACAAAAAAAAATTACTTCTTCATAATTCAGTACTCTGTGCTCAATAAAAATCTGAAGCAAAATTACTACATCGAGGATGTAAACATTGATTTGCAATAATAATATTATCCACATATTAGCAAACCGTTTGAACGCGAAATAAAGATCAAAACACCTCCAATTTTTTAGTGAAATTAATTATATAATTTTTAATACACACTTTCGATTTTTCTCTAAAGTTTTCCGGTTTTCCTCCATTTTCAAATAAAGCAAATATTTATAAGATCCTCGATATGCTATGCTATATAACTTCACGTGACATCACGATGCGTTTAATTCTGAACTAGTAGAATTTTTGTACCGGAAATGGATGCATATTCTTAAAGGCAAATGATTATTCGCGGCTCGTTCTTTCCACTCTAGGGATGAGTGAACCCTGTGGTCCGAGTGCACTGTCGAGAAAAGCTCCAAAGCTGAAGAAATAATTAAGCAAAGAATCTATATATGCAGCATTGACAAAACTATTATACATAATTTGATCCGGATAATCCGTCTTTTCGTCTCTCTTGGACTCTCCATCTCGCCTGCAACTTTTCTCCGAGATCTTACTAAGATATATATATATATATATATATATATATTCTAGCTAGGCCCTCGGCTTCATCCGTGTTGAGATCCTAATGATGGAATATCTACCGCATCAATACTATATTTTTTAAGATCTCCGGCGGGGTTGTGGAACATCTTATATAAGATACTTAGGAGGGTCGACACTATCTCACTGTGTGGGATTCTTACCCACCTAAATCTCTCTCTCCTTCTCTCTCTCTCTCTCTCTCTCTCTCTCTCTCTCTCTCTCTCTCTTCAGCTCTCTCTGTTACTCTATCCCCCCATTAATTACCAAGCATGCCTAATTATCTGTACATTTTGGTTTATGCTTGAAATTTTTTCAAAGTTCCTGGAATTTTCGATAAATTCGTGAAATTTTTTCAGGAATTTCCGCTTACTCACTGTAATTGTAATTAACGACACAACGTAATGCGCAATAGCCTAAACCGTATTCCACACGTCACACTCTATTTCTGTCATCTTCACCGAAATCGATTTAGTAGTTTTCGAATGATTAGCAAACAAACGTACCGATAGACAGCCGAACATTTTTTTTAAACTACGTTTTTCCTACTTGTATTTGAAAATGAAAAAAAAAATACAGTACACCACCTCTCACAGTTTTATGGATCGAAATATATATATATATATATATATATATATATACGCATAACGCATTCACCTTTCACAAAAGAAATTTTCGTGGACAAAAGGACGACGTCTTTGTTCGGTCTTCGAGCGAATCTATCTGTCTCTTACTTCCATTCACTCGGCTGCATGGAAATTTTTTGCCATCGATGAAAAAACCGGGAAAGAGAAGAAGAGGGGGAAGGAGAAAGGGAGACAGATACAGACAGGCAGGGAAAAGATCGCAGAAAGAAATGCACCTAGGACTCGACGTGAGTGATTAACGATCTAGGCACAGTTCGCGTGACTTCACGGGCCGCTACCGATTAGCGGCATTAGGTCGAATAATGAGAGACCGCGCATGGCCTTTCGAGAGATCTCTCGATATGTCTCCCCCCCCCCCCCTCTCCCTCGATCCCGCGCGTAAGAAATCAAAGGAATTCGAAACGCACGATAACTTCACTCATTTCCTCGTTTTTTTTTCACAAGTCTCCGTTGCTCCGTTTTTATTTTGAAATTGCAATAATTTCGAGACATTCAGCTTTCTCCAATTTCGAAAAGTCCCGTTCACGCTAAATCCGATAATGGTCTCGCATCAGAGAAAAACAAAAGAAAACAAAAAACAGAAAAATTGTCACTGCGATGACGTATGCACATTTTGAGTTACGCATCACAGGTATAAAACGTCCGGAGCCCATACGGTGCCATTCAAACAGACCACGAAAACAATCGGCAAACAGAATATTTAAGGGGTTAGGCCACAGTAACGGGTATAAAATTATGTGCGAATTTAACAATTTCTTTTCGTATGAAAAAGTGATTCACTCATAAAATTAATCACACATCTATTTAGTATGAATATCAAGCTGTTGGAAAATATATAGATATATGTGTTTTTTTTTCGATGTACAAAATAGCGGACTACTAATATTTTCTTTTGTTATCTTTTTTTAGGCGCTCCGCGGCGTGACATTTAGCATCCACAATTTCTTACCTAGAACAAAAAACAAAAGTTCTCCTCAATCTCCAGTAGAATACCTAGAGAAGTACATACGGAATTTAAAAAATATTGTTTTATTCAAAAGTCGCAGGTATTTGAACTTAAGAAATGAATTTTCAGTGAAAAATTTCGTTACAACTGCTCATAAACTGCTCATAAAATGAAATGTTTTCGATTAATCAGAAATTCCGTACGTACTTCTCTGCGAAATGCAATTAGGAACATAACTTTTAAATTTGAAGTAAATCGAGTGAAAATTGTTGAAGTTATTTGTCACGCCAATTGGAAAAAAGCTGTTTCGAGAAGTTTCGAGTAGTCGGCCATTTTGTACATCGAAAAATATATATATATATATTTTCTTCATTGATATTCATACTAAATAGATGTGTAATTCATTTTATGAGTGAATTCACTTTTTCATACGAAAAAAAAATTGTTAAATTCGCACATGATTTTATACCCGTTACTGTGGCCTAACCCCTTAAGGGCTTACACCTAGTAAAACATTTTGAAAATATCGAATTTTGGTTGTCGGCGGATTCTCAAAATATAACACTTCAAAAATATTGTCTCGAAATTTAAAGCCGATCCGTTCAAAATTGAGGGAATTATAGGCGTTCGTAGTAGGATCCGCGAACCGGCAAACTTTAAACGCGTTTTCCCAAAATGACTTTTTCAAAATTGATGAGGACGGTATCTCAAAAATCACTGCACCGATCAACTTAAAATTGTACATGCTTCTTTTACATATCAAAAAGCAGTGCTCAAACAAAGTATTATTTTTTCAATGCATAGTTTTTTTTTTGTTAACGAAAGTAGACGGTTGTTTTCACCGAAAATCGATATCTGGACTGCGGCAATTTGTCAAAAATCGATATTGTATTAAATCCTTTGTCCAAGCACATTTCATGCAAAAACTGAATGCGTTCGATTTTTTATTCCAGATATATGAATATTTTTCAGTACAAAAATTGTAAAAGATACTCAAAACCATTCGCTTTAATGCAATTTTTCAATCCTTTACATGTTTTCCCAGAGTTCATGAAAATTCCTCTTTTTCCCGGCCACGAGCTAGGTGTAAACTGTTAAATAGAATTACGAATAGAAAAGGACAGCTAAAAAATTAACGCCACTTATCGTTGAGGAACGAAGAGCAACGAATTGCCCCGTATACCATACGGATTATCACATTTTCAACTCAATTTTTCTCAACTACAAGCTCTCAGTGGCTAACAAGCTTTGCACACCCACACAAACATATACGCATATATACACAAACATACGATATAGCCGTAAGCTGCCGTACGTAATATCATGTCGATGGAATCTTTATTGCCGCAAAGCGACGACTAGGGGCAGTGGTCTGGATCTCCCAACGATAAGAGTCACGTTAACAGTGTACTGTATACCTACTCTATTTGTAACCATGCAGCTATATATATATATATATATATATATATATATATATATATCGATGTCCCTATAACACGAAGATACAGACCGAAGCTCTGGTAACGATATCTCGATAAATCTAATCAGCTATTGAACCGAGCAGCAGCCACAGCAGCGGCGCGGTAAGTTACGTTATGAACAGAGCTCGTCTCCGTTAATATACATGCCCTCCCGCTTCCAATGTATGATTCAAAAACGGGCTTATATACCTTTTGTCACACACACACATATATGTATACACGTTGACCGAATATACGTGCACACCCAACGACGTTGAGATGTATGTACCAACTTTAAATCTGTACTTATGTGTGTGTATATATGTATGTATATATACACACATACATACGTACGGATGTAAAGTTGGTACATACATCTCAACGTTGTTGGTCTGGTTCGTAATACACCCGCATTCTCAACTAGAAGATCTATTTGAGGGCCCAACGTTACTTAGCCATGTACGAGGGCAAATGTTTAACCGTTAATACCTAAGATAAATCGATCCCTTTCTATAGGAACATGAAGATGAGTACGATTATGGCAAATATATATACACACAGTCGAACCTCGATATAACGAATCTCTAGGGAAGTTCGTTATCTCGAGGTTTCGTTACATCGAGATCATGTTTAAAATGTTATAAAATAAAATGAATTAGTGGTATAAATATAGCGATATTTTTGAAAGAAAAAAAGGTTCACATTAGAGCCATTTTATAAGCAATTAGCGATCAGGACACAATGTATATTATTATGATGTTGTATAAAGGTTTCGGGTGTCTATCGGAAGGGAATGGACAAATCTTCGTTATATCGAGGTTCGACTGTGTATATATATATATATAGGGTGTCCCTCTTATCTCGGCCACCCGAAATAACTCGGTGATTATCGACGTAAAATTTAATGTTCCAGACAAAAGTTGTACGGTGTGAAGGGGGTCATCAAATGCGACCAATTTTTTTTTTCAGCGGAGTCGCTGACCCACAATGAAGGTCACCTCCACTTTTTAAAATGGAATGGTACATTGTTTTTCAATATCTTGTGGAGCACCTCCAGCCGCATAAAAAAAATCAGGGTGTCAAAGTCGTTCAAGGTCGTCCAAGGTCAGTATCGAGTACCTATTTAGATTTGTATCATCGATACTGACCTTGAATAACCTTGAACGACTTTGACCCTCTGATGTTTTTATGCGGCTTGAGGTGCTCCACAAGATGGTTGAAAAAAAATGTACCATTCCATTTGAAAAAGTGGAGGTGACCTTCACTTTGCGTCAGCGCCTCCAACGAAATAAATAAAAAAATCGGTCGCATTTAATGGCCCCCGTCACAGCGTACAACTTTTGTTTGGAACATGTTTTTGTGACGTCGATAATTACCGAGTTATTTCGGGTGGCAGCGTGAAGAGGGACACCCTGTGTGTGTATGTGTGTGTGTGTATATATATATATATATATATATATACACATACATACATGATCGAGTACATTGATACTCGGTAAACATGGGTATTATCATTTTTATTTATCTTTATTATTCGAATTCTTAAGATTTCAACGTGTCTTTAGATAACGGAATGATCATCGAATTTTTGAGCACGCGGTATATGATTTTTGAAAAAGGGACAGCAGAAGTTCGAATGCGATTGATGGGCGTTATGGATATGCACAATATCACTCATCTTTATAAGAGACTGATCACACTCAAACTCTTTTTATGACGTTGAAGTTCGCATCGTTGAAATGCAACGAAAATTCTTTTTCCTTTCTTACTTTCGTTATTATCCAAAATCATATTGTACGGATTTAAGTTATAAATCGCTATATAAGATTCCTGAAAAATGTTTGCGTGATTTTCGTAGCTCAATTGTGCCAAAGGAATTTTGGAGAATTAAAAAAAGAATTCCATTTTAAAAAAAATTTAAAGTTAACGTTTCCATCGTTGGAATGCAACAAGAATTGATCCTTTTCAATTACTCAAATTTATTTTGGCCGATTTAGGCTGTAATAATCACTCAAAGGTTTTTCCATATTCTTATTAGAAATTTGCGGCCGCAATTTGCAAAAAAAGGAAGGCTTTCGATAATAATAAAAATGAAGTCATCAAAAATGAGGGAAAAAAGTCATTGCATTCCAAACGATGCAAACTTCAACGTCGTCTTTTTCTGCCCCTTTTATGTTGAAGATTTGTACATCAAATTTTTATATTTATTTATGAAAAAATTATTATTTATTTATATTCGATTCATTGTTCCTTGTATAAAATTCATTATTTATTTATAATCAATTTCGAAAGTAGTCTTTTTGCCCTCAGTTGCAGGGCAGCTTCGGGGTTCTCGACCGATGCCAGACGAGAGACCCGAAAAGTGCTATAATATGAAACGCCGTTGAACGTAATTGGAGCTGATCGGGAGTGACAGCCGGTTATCGGTCTTTACGACTAAATCCGAAACGCAACCCGCGGGAATCAATTTTCCGAGGGCCTCGCCATGGCGTATTAGCGGCGTTCGTAAAAATAGAGACACGTTTGATGTTACAAATAGATGTAAAGTGGAGTTACATACAATTCGTTATGTGTATAGACATATGAAGAAAGAGAGAGAGAGAGAGAGAGAGAGAGAGAGTCGGTTGGACGAGCATGATCGTCCGGTTAGCAACAACCACCCAATATCGTATGCGTTCAATATTTCACCGTCTAGCTGAATCTACGAGGCGTTCCAAGTTAAATGGACATAGCAACTATACTCTCTCCATTCATATTTTCAATTAATTTCCATAAGCCTTCCAACAGCCAATAAAAATGCCGCATTCACTTTTCGGATGAGGAAAAAATTCGTTTGGGTTCCGTGAGGCTAACAAAAATAGAGAAGTAATGTAATAATAAGAAAAAAATTGCAATGATGAGAGAAAAATGGCAATTCTGAGAAAAAATAGCAATGGTGAGGACAAAACGATAATCGCGAGAGAAAAAAATGGAAATCATCAGAAAAATGGCAAAAGTTTCGAGCAAAAAGTGCAATAATGCGAGAAAAAATGACGATCGGGAGAAAAAAATGGCAATGTTGAGGAAAAAATGACAATCGTGAGAGAAAAAAATGGTAATTGTTAGAAAAATGGCAAGACTGAGAAAAAAATAGCTACAAGTGAGAAAAAATGGCACAATATAATGAACTGATTTATTCGTGTTGCTCCAAAAAGGTTCCAAAATTGATTCAGAATGAAAAACCGTGAGACCCTTCATCCAGCCCGCTTGGGCGTGGAAAGGTCCGTAACGGAGCCACCGGATTTTCGCCATCAACCCGCGAGAGATCGTAAAAGTCAAATTTCGGGGTGACGTTAATATCCTCCGTAGATTGATCATTTGAGCTGGATCATCCGCGTGTGAAAGGTCGAATTGATAAAGTTTATACGATCGTTAACGAATCCGTAACATCCAATGTCGCGGAAGTGATAAAATGCAATTTACTCAATTCGAGAACAGTCCCGATCGGCCATACTGGACGAAAATCCATCGGAACCGAACCTGATTTACCTCAGACAAAAAATGCAGTTTTTATAATGAAAAAAAATCATTATCACAGGTTGAAGTAAAAAACGGACGAAATCTGATATAAGAGCTCGTTCATTAACGCGAATCGCATCCACGAAAAATCGAACGAGCTGAACATGAGATCCTTGAAAAAAAAAAACACTCGAAAACGAGCATTTTTCAAAAATCGCTTTTCCGCTCTCACGAGAAATTCACGCAAATTTAACTATATTATAAATCAATTTAAAAAATATAAAACTACTATGAAAAAAAAAAATAACAAAATAAATAAAACTCTATTATAAAGAACACCCCCAAATCGCCGCAGATAAAAATGAGAAGTTAGAATGCACTGACAGAAAAATTCTATTGATATGAACCAATCGCGTCTATTTGATTTTTGTTTATTTGCATTAACTACATTTTTCGTGGAATGAAATTTTTCCTATTGCATTCCACTATTGAAATTATTTACTTTAAATATATTTATTTATTCGAATCAGAATATATTCAATATCGTCCAATAACTAAACATTTCATTTGACCCTAATAAATCTGTGATTCAGTTTCATCTGCTCAAAAAACAATTTAGTTGAATCCACTAAATGGATCTACTTGATTTTTTTTTAATATAAATTAAATATAATTTTCGTACAGTCGACCATTTTTCTATTTGATTGAATGGTCTGTCTTTATTGCAACACACATATCAAATAGGTGTAGGGGCAGAGAGGGCGGAGAGAGAGAAATTATATCTATATATAGGTTATGTTAGAAAAGTATATAGCATGTTATTCGATAAAACTCTTTAATTATTACAATGATATTAACTAATTGACATAGATATTAACTAATTGAAATATTTTCTTCGATATAAATCATCTCAAAAGGCCAGGGAATGACGAATTACGATACAAAATCGTTGTCGTAAAACCCTCAATCAAGTATTTCTTTTTATTTTGGATTTATGGAATATTTTATGCATATAGTACACTTAGATGTACAGTGTACATTGTAAGCAAATCAATATTAATTTGGATCGAATCTTTATTTATTCGATTTGAATATATTCAATATTTAAAAAGAATAGCTGAAACAAAAAAAATATCTTCGAAACAAAAAAGATCGTAGTAGGCCGTGAGCCAAGTGAACTATTTGATTTGAGGGAGACTTTGTCCTTGAAATTTTCAAAAAATCAATTTGAGCTCAACATGAGCAGCTAGAAGAAGAGGAGGGATGCCTCTATGGACCCGGCATTGCCGATTAGCGGTAATTATAAACACATTTGTGTAAACACATTATAAAACTTTAAACGCGTTTTTCTCAAAAACACGTTTTTAAAAATGGCTGACATTCTCCTGACCTCTGTAATTAACATATCGACCTGAAATTTGGAGAGCATACTCAGAAAATATGTCTTCACGGAATGACGGATCGTTTTTTCGATAGATACATTTTTGCATTTATTATTTATCTTTTTATGCGAAAAAAAAACGCGAAAATTCGATTTTTTTTTAAATTGCCGCCATTTTCCGAAATTTGTACTAAACGAAAAACCCATCCGTCATTCCATGACCAAAGGGTCACAGATTGATAATATGCTTTGAATTTGTGTTTCAGATCAACAAAGAGGGGGCAGTGATGTCAGCCGTTTACCTCCCGCGATTTTAGGACCTGTTTTCGCGGAGCTGCAACGGCCGCCATTTTGGTTTTTTTTTTTCAGAAAAAAATTTTTTAACGTTCTGTATATCATGAATAAAAGCAAGAAAAAAACCGCACTCAAAAAGCTTTACTCGTTTCCTTTAAAAAAAATAAAATGTAAACACCTGAAATATGGCACTCCAAGGACAAAGTCTCCGTTAAATAGATCCTATCTAAATTAATTTTTTTTTCCAGTGTAAGAACGCAAACGTATCGGGAGATCTAAAAAAGTAACGCAAACTTGAAGGAAGAATACTTCGTGAGGCTTCTTCGAAAGCACATTTACAATTTATTTGTCAGTCGCCACGGCAACCAAATTGTACGTTTCGAGTCTAAGCTGAGCAGGGATCCGCGCATTGGCAAAGAACGCGAAACACTTATCGAATCCGGCCAGTGAGTGCGCGGCTACCGGATTCTCTTTCGTTTTTTTTTTCGCCGATCCGCGTAACGTTAGTTTCGAAGAGGAAATCCCGGCAGAAATTCCTCTCGGGTGGTGTGAGAGATAGGTGCTAATGGCGAGGCCAAGCACGCGATAACTTTTATCCCATGATCCCAAGTGAGAGAAAGAGAGACGGAAGCCGAAAGAGCGAGAGAGCGGGAGAGACAAAGTTGGCGAGACTTCTCAGGTGGTGGCAAAATCGCGAGAGAAACGCGAATACGAGGAGTTTGACTGGAGCCGCTTTCGAGTGCGTTTCTGCCAAGAGATGAGCGTCGGGAGGACGATGGCAGGAAGGAAGGTCGGGGGGGGGGGGGGGAGTTTAAGTAAAAGAGGATGAAAAGAGTCGAGGAAAGGAGCAGGAGCGTAAGAAGTCTCGTGTTTCACTTTGCTGTTAGCGCTTATCGTTTCTCAGCGCGGGCTTAGAGCCAGTGTCGAGGCATCATCGTCATCATGATCATCATCATCATCATCATCATCATGGAGAGAGCGGCGTGAGCAAGCATCAAACACGAGGAGCCGTGTACAGGATTGCGCGAACCTAAAGAAGAAAACTGCGGCCTCGGATGCTGTGTGAAACGTCTTTTGCCGGACGCCGACGGTCGCGCATGGCGGACAAAAAAATGCATTCAGAGTCGAATACGCGGAGCGCGAGGACGCGCGTTCACACGAGCTGATAAGAGTCTCGCGACGGACGACCAATGTACGATAGGGGAGAATCGCATTATTGATTTAAAAAAAAACGAGAGGTGACGAAAGGAGAGACGTTGACATCTTCGAAAGTGCCTAACGCGGATCCCGTACTTATTCGGAAAATATAGTGTTGAAGTTTGCATCGTTGGAATGCAACGAGTTACTTTATATTTTTATTATTGTACTAAATATTTTTTTGCAGATTTATATCGTGAATCGCGGAATAAGTAATTTAAAAAATCGTCGAAGGACTTTCGCAGGCCAATTGTGTCAAAAGAAATTCAAGGAATTTGGAAATGATATGTTTCATTGCACTGCGAAAAAAAAAAATTTAATTTCAACGGGATCTATTTAAACAAAATAGGTTTTTTCCTTGTCTCACGGCCTACTACGATCTTATTTGTTTCAAAGCCATTTTTTATTTGTTTCAGCTATTCTTTTTAAATATTAAATACATTTAAATTGAATAAATGAAGATTCGATTTAAGGCGTTACCCCCACTCTTAGCGCAAAAAAAGGCCTTTTTCATGAATTTTTTTAAAGAAAACTACAAAACTTTTTTAATCGATCAATATACCATCTTAAAGAACACATCTTGAAGAATTTTCAGTAATTTTTTTATTGAAAAATATTACATTGTTTAGTGGCAAATGGCCGTCAATGAAATAATGTTTTTATATACACGGTTTGCGGTGACCAACATTGCGGCGAAGTGGATCATCTGAAAAAAAAAATGCGGGTGGATTTAGTCAAATATAAGTATAAACTAGTCTTTAATCGAAGGATTTTAAAAAGTATTCATTTTTCACAAAATGGCGGACAGTCAAAGTTAAGGGTTCGATTTTAACGAAAAAAAACGACCGTTTTTTTGCAATAAAACGGCCATTTTTTTCGAAAAAAAAATCGAACGATTAAATACTACATTTTTATGTATTAAATAAGCCTGCAAAATTTCAAGAAGATCGGTTCATTAGTGTTCGAGTAATCTTGGTCACCGACTTCAGAAATGCCATTTTGAGAAAAACGCGTTTAAAGTTTCAATTTCAGTTTATACGAAGAAAATTTTTTTTTTTTGTAAACTTACATAGAGTCATCTATTCTGGGCCCATACAGAAGTATGGGCCCGGATACTTATACTTCAAAAAAATGCAATAAAAAAAATCGATTTTTTCAAAATCGCAAGTGGGGGTAACCCCTTAAATAAATATTTATTTGCTTACAATGTACACTGTAAATCTAAGTGTACTATATGCATAAAATATTTCATAAATCCAAAATGGAATGAAACACTTAAGGGGCCTTCTCACTTCAGACTTCAGTCTTCGAAATCGTGTATTCGACTGGTATGAAATTTTATTTTATTCCAGTAAAATTTGGTCTCCATTGCGGTGAAATTATCGATTCCATTAAAAAATATATTTTATTTAGTCGCAAACGGATATTGAGTCTCATAAAAAAATATATGCTAATGGGGTTTATTTTACGTCTGATGACGTTATGTCCTCCGTCGATATTTTTGCTTTGACGTTTGTACGCAAAGACTCAAATTGGAGATTCGAAATAAAAATCAGTAGCTGGATTTTTATAGAAAATCACGAAGTTGTGGTATTGAGATTATTCATAAAATTACGAACACATTTATTCGGCTCGAACAAAAGATCGATTTGAGCTATTAAGAAAAAGTTTGTTTTTTACATGTTTTTTTAGTATTTTTTTGTATTATTCCATCGTAGAAAAATACGTTTTACGAGAGCATATTAAACGTACGAAATTGAAGTTTGCATCGTCGGAATGCAATGCATTTTTTGTCTACAATTTCTTCCTTCAGATTCAAGCTGCAAAAAAACTCAAACATTTTCGCGGATTTTATTTGAAAAAAATACAATGTGAATGCACATAAATTGTTATGTGCACGTAAATTTTGTATAACGATAAAATTGAGTAAACGCAATCATAAAAAAGATTTTTCGATGCCTTTCAACGATGCAAAGTTCAACACCATATTTACGTTCTCGTCAATCAACAACGTATTCCAATGAACCAAAAACCGCTTGAGATTTCGTGACGCCTCTTTCCCGGTTTTCCCCTTTTCTCCCCGCTTTGAGCCGCTCGTACGGTCAAATATGGTCAAAGAGTTCGAGTGTCGAGAAGAGAAATAAATGAGGTGCAATGCGGTTGAAAGGAGCCCCAATTTTCCCATACGTAAAGCGCCCGTACGTTGCGAAGTATTCCACCGCGATAAACAACATTGTACATACGCAGTCGGATATACTCGAAGACGGATATATATCAAAGAGAGTGTATGCGCGTGTGTATAAGAGTCGTTTGACGCCGACGATGAATTTAAAGTACTGCAGCACAGCCAGTTCCAACATTCCCAGCGCTCCTTTTCTCCTTCGTTTTTCTAGCCGCGGTTAATTCTCCCCCCGCGTTGCAATTTTTTTCTTCCCCTCTTCCTCGCTCTCTCCCTCTTTGCCGCTTTTTCCCCCCGATTCAAGCCGATATCCCACTGGCCAAGACCTCTTTCATCTCACCGCCGACCTGTTACCTGGATGATATACGGAAAAAAAAACGGCGCGCAGCGCGACAACACTCGTTGCGCACCGAACACGCTCGCGCGCTGCCCTAATGGATCAATTAACAAAGCGCAGAAATTTATTAGCGCATGTCACGTGTATACAGCGAGACGGATACACACACAGGAATCGGGCAACCGCGGGCATTGCGAAAAAGCCTCGTTTCGCATTTTTTTTTTGTTAATTCACGACGTACGAGTCGTGGGTACCATTTTATGTGTACGGTGCGTATATTCCATACGGGTAACGCGGGTTCAACTAATCCGAGGAACGGAGAATCGAGAGAGGGAAAAAAATACACGAGCGTGAAATGAGGCGAACGCGAATATTTTGCGGCCAAAGTGACGTTAATAGTCGCCTTTCCAGAACTCGAGGGCCATTTTTGTGGTCTCTTTTCTGGGCTTTCGTCTTTGTCATTGGAACCCTTGAACAACTTTTACGATGAGTACGCGAGGCTTTCCATTTCGAGGATTACATTTCACGATTGACTTTTTTGACTTGACAAAAACCGTTGATGCGAAACAAGACCTTTCTCACGTAACCTTATTGTTGCTCGGACGGTATGAGAATTTCATTTTAACATTTTGGAAAATGTTGGAAAATAATTTTTCTTTAATATTTTCGAATGTAATGTTATTTTAACATTTTGAAAAATTTTGAAAAATATTTTCGTTGAAACATTTGGGAAAATTTTGGAAAATAATTTTATTTTAACATTTTGGAAACGGAAAGTTTTGGAAAATTTTGGAAAATACTTTTATTTTAACATTTTGGAAAATAATTTGATTTCAACATTTTGGAAGATTTTGGAAAATAGTTTTATTTGAACATTTTGGAAAATTTTGGAAAACTATTTTATATTAAGATTTTGAAAAATATTGGAAAATAATTTTATTTTAACATTTAGGAAAATATTTGTATTTTAACATTTTGGAAAATAATTTTATTTTAACATTTTGGAAAATTCAGAATTGAAAGAAGAAGTTGCGAATATTATTAAGAAAATACATTTTGGGAAGTTTATAATATTCTAAGACAAGAATCAATTTACGAATTGTTCCTGCGTGTAGATTTTCTAGATGAAACCATAGCACAAGGCGATAATTTGTGAGAGAACATTTTTTTATGAGATTCAAATTTGATTTTTTTTTGTTATGCCCATTTTTTGGCACATTTAGGTTACAAAAATCACTAAAACATTTTTTAAGATCCTTATTGGGGTTCCATAAACAAAACTTGGAAAAAGAGGGTTTAGATAGCAATAAAAATACAGAAATGAAAAAATAAAGAAGAAATTTCGTTGCATTACAACGATGCGAAATTCAACAACATACCACATCCCTATCGGGTTTTGATAGGGACACCGCACGTAGGGAGTCCACACTGGAATCCAAGTGGATTCCGCGCTACTTCCCGATTGACGTCGTTCGAGTATTTTTTATTTGAAATCCTCAACCGGAATTCGTTGGATCTTCGAAAAAAAAATCCTTTCGTGATCTCGTGCACAAATTTGTTGGGAACACCACATATAGAGTCCTCATTGGAAACCACCTGCATTTTGCACTGTTGAGGAACAGTTCAGAACCTGTTGGATTCCAATGAGGACTCTATCGTTTGTTACTTATTTTACTGCTTGATGGAGGGATTTTAATCGAGAGGTTAACCTCGTTTGAGAATTCTTACCACGTTCAAATTGAAAATATGTGAAAAGTAACGAAAAAAAAACGCGACCTGTTGAAACATAACCTGCACGCCTCGAGAACGTGTACGTGTGTGGTGATATTATGTCAAAGTGCAGTCAAATAAATAACAAACGATAATTAAAGCGGACTTTCAGTGATGTGATTCAAATCGATTTTTGGAATATACTTTTTTAAGCGATTCATACTTTTGTAAGATAAGATTCTAAAATATTCTAAAAACCACTCACTTTAGAATCTTCTAAAATCTTCAAGATAGGATTCTAAAATCTTGTAAAAATCCACTCATTCTAGAATCTTCTAAAATCCACAATATATGATTCTAAAATCTTCTAAAATCATCACGATAAGATTCGAAAATATTCTAAAACCGCTCGCTTTAGAATCTTCTAAAATCCTCAAGATAGGATTCTAAAATCTTGTTAAATCCACTCATTCTAGAATCTTCTAAAATCCACAATATGTGATTCTAAAATCTTCTAAAATCAACATAAGATTCTAAAATTTTCTAAAATCCACTCTGTTCTAAAGTCTCTTCTAAAACTCACTCATTTTGCGTATCTAAATATGTTGTTTAGAAAATTCAACGTACAGAATACGATGGGATCCATCAAGAATCATAACGGATTCTGTTCGATAATATGGAAATCCTTTGGGATTCAAATTGGATTCCAATAGGGAATCCTGATTAGAATCCCACACCGAGCTATCCGGTCAACTATTTTGCAAAACGGATGAATTATTTCGCAATCAAAAAGCTAAGGAGCAAGGTTTAAAATTCCGCTCTTTCTCCAAAACTGGATTACCTTTCACATTAATCAATGACCGAGTTTCACGTCACCTCAACGTCTCGACATTAACGTCATGTCTTAACGTAAAAAAAGACACTCATTCCAATAGTTAGTGTCACGCAAAATTCTCAAAAATAAATTGCAACGTTTTTCGTAACTGTTATTATCATTACAATCATCATATTCATTTTGTTTTTTTCTCCGTTCGTCGAATTGGGCAATGATGCTTGTATTTTTCGTCCGTTCGCTCTGTGACTGCGATTTTTTTTTTCACCACGTTGAAAAAGAGCGAACAAAGCGCATAATTCATCGGTCATAAATTCCAGAGATATATGCGGGGGATGCGAAGAATCGAGGCACTCCGCTCGGGGCGTCCAGGCCCTCGCAAATCAGACGCGCACGTTGCCCAAAACTCGCCCTCGAATAAAATTGCAACGTGCCGTCTGTATAAGTATATATGTACGTGTGTATCGATTCATATATTTCAGTCCGATTCGAATTCATATTTATCGGCCGGGGATGACCCCCTCCCCCTCGCTTCTCAACCAACCAGTATAAAGCGTTGTCCGGCTACGTTACTCGAAAGTTCCGCAATTCTCTCGAATCTTTTGACCCTCTGGGGAAAAGGGAGCATCTCTAGTTATTTCTATTTATCTCTCTCCCGGTCTCTCTAACAAGAAACATCACTTAAGGTAGTACCTCCAGAGAAGAGTTGAATTAAGAAATGGTTGAAATTTGACATATATGTTATTCAATACATTATCCAAACATCTGTGCAATTTGAATAAGTTTGACCACCCCGAACCTGAGATATTTACACTTAAAGTTGGCTTGGTTTACACGCAACATATGCGTTATGATTGGCAAACAGAGCATCATTAATTTTACCGTCAAAACTAAAATTAAGAAATTGATAAAAAACGAGGATAAGCTAGAGTAAGCTATCACGAATAATGTGAAAAAAAATGAGAATGATTCACCATCTAGTTTCCAAGATACAACCATGAAAAGCCCTCACAATTTTGGTGCAAAGCCTGGCAAAGCCTGGAAAAAAACAATTGGGGCAAAGCCTGGACAGTCCCGGCAAAAAGTTCACTGGCAATGGTAGATCAAAAACACAATATAAAATATATTTTACGGCAATAAATGATATCCATCGTATTATCTACTAGTACCGAGTCAATATTGCGTAGTTTTTAATTTTATTTATTACTAATCAAACCAATTATCAATCTTTTAAACATGAACATGGTATGTAAACTTTTGGTTGAGATTTTCGCAGAGGAACTACCTTAAGTGTCCACCGTCGATTTAGTTGAAACTCACATATGTGATGACGCATTGAAAACTATTAGACAGGTATTTTTTTTTATCTGCGGAAAAACGGTTTTAAGGGGGGAAACCACCCCTCAAAGAAGGGTGTGTCAGAGGGTGGTTTTTTTCACCCACAAGCAGTCTACCGTTCTGAATGAAACAAAAACCATAATTCTAATGTAAAGTGACGAATAATCAATCCACTATAGAATAATTGAAAAAAAATGTAATTAAGGGGTGACATGCCTTTGAGGGATCGTTTTCCCCCTTAAAAACGTTTTTCCGCGGATTAAAAGGAATACGTGTCTAATGGTTTGCCATGCTTTATCACATGTGTGAGTTTCAACAAAATTGAAGGCGGACACTCAAGTGATGTTCCTTGTAAGTGCGTGCTGCGGGGAATGCCTACAGGAGTACGAATGAAAATCTCCCTTCCAAATAATTTCGAAAAATATCGACTTCTGTACATACAGGGTGGCCCGGAATGTGACATCCAAAAGGAAAATCTAGATGCCTCGTATCAACACCTACCTGAATCACGCCCATGTATGCCTACTTTTTTAGTGTTCGAAAAAAAGGCTTTTCTTTCGTTCCTCTTTTATGCATGTACTTTGCTCGCGATTTTTTTCACTTGCGTTGTCGTTATAAAGTCCACTGTGGAGCACTAAATAAATGACCAGCTGAATACTAACAGAAATGCCTTAGAATTTGATAAAAAGTTCAAAAAAAGTTTTGAGAGGGTATGTCACTAAACGTCGTATGGTAAAAAAAATACTTATGCTAGACTAAATGACTCCTAATTGCTTTTTAAAACTTCTAAGAGGAAAGTACATACATAAAAGACAAAAAACTAATTTAAAAAAACTATGCTACAGGAAACCATCATATCGAAGTTTGTATCGTTGGGATGCAACGGAAACATTTTCTCTTCCGACCGAATTTTTTTTCACCACATTCAGTCTACAAAAAATACTGAAACATTTTTAAACATCTTTATTAGGGATCCACACTCGAAACGCGAAAAAAAGAGTTTAGATGGTAAAAAATGAAGAAATTAACAATTAAAGCATTTTCGATGCATTCCAACGATGCAAAATTCAACGTCGTAGGAAACCTCCGAAAACGGTTAAAAAGCGTTCTTTCTCGAAGACTAAAAAAGATCGTAAAACATAGATGGGGTGGTACTGAAGTTTGCATCCTTGGGATGCAACCAAGTATTCCTTTCTTCGTTCGGCCTCTTGAGGCTACAAAAAGCACTGGAATACTTGTCAACATGCTTATCAGGCTTCCATGACCC